>BMAU01016142.1:0-600000 GCA_019973935.1 Trichonephila clavipes
TATGCCCAAGCAGATCCAATCTTCTTTATATCTTGAATGGAGCTTCTATCATAAAAGTATAATAAAAGATACATAAATCCTTCAGAGTCAGTGTCAGAATTCGAATTTCCGAATAGTTCTTAAGATTCACCTTTCCGTTCTTTTCATTGGAATGTCTGAATGCATGCGATCGTCCTGTAGTGTGTTTTCCCTTAAGATAATGAAACATAGGTCGACGATCACATACCCTGCACGAATTTCTCTTCACGTCCCTTTCCCCACAAATACAAAAAATAGGTCAAAAAGTAGCTCATATTTTGAACAAGACAACAAATGCATAAAGAAAAACATAAGCTTCAGATAGAGTTTTCAAACATAAAAATAATGTCGTATGCGTTGTTTTTAAAGCAATTTTATTGGAAGATATTTCCCTAGTTTGACTCACTTGGAAACATCTTCGCTTTCAAGCGACATGTACAAATATTACTCTGGGATTTTTTTTTTTCAATTCAAATACACGGTTTCAAATTTTATGGACATTTTTTTAAAAAAAAGCGCGCACACACACACACACTTTTGGCTTATACATTGATTGGCTTGTATTCGGAAGTATGCGGTATAATGAAATTACAAACATTTACGTTATAAAAGCAATAGAACAAATTTTTCCCTAAAAAGTTAAAAAAAAAGAATTTTATTTATATTAGAAATTTTTTAAATACGTATGTTTTAACGACGTTTTCATTTCAAAATGAGCAAATATTTTTCTTGAATTTTCTTAACTTCACTCATTAAAAAAGATTTATACTTGATGCTGTCACCCATCCGACATCAAGGTTAGTGACGCTGACTGTGTGACGTAAGTACTGGGTTCGAATTCGGAGGAAGGGATGGATGCTTATAAGTGCATAGTGCCTTCGTGGCATGGAGCACTTTAAATAACCGTCGAGCCACAAGTCCCTCGTGAGGTTGGAGGAAGGGGAAGAGGGGTGGAAGACCCCCGGACTTTTCCCAGGAAGTTCTCCCGAAAATTGTGGTGAAACCGAGCAAAATTGTATTGTCACCTGCATGGTGCTCAAAGCTAAGGCTAACGACAGGCGTAAAAAATCTAAACATTAGTCGCGATGAATTTCATGTATTTTGATCCAATGTTATTGTCGATCAGTGGCATATGTAACAACAGCAACATACTCGATGCTAGTAAGGAAATTCCTTTGAGCAATGTTTCATTTACTTTTTGTATGTAAGGTTGTCTCCGTATAACGTTGTGAATGATAGAACCCAAACTCTGAATGTTTTTTTAAATAAGAGTACTCCCCCTACATAATTATGATATTCTAACTTACTTGTTGACTACCTAGCAATATATATATATATATATATATATATATATATATATATATATATATGTGTGTGTGTGTGTGTGTGAGTGAGTGTGATGAATCCCCAGCCCTTCAAGTGTCATTTGGGGTAAACTTCCTACCATTGGGATAACCTCAACCTACCTTCCACATAAAAACTTTAACTTCTACTTTCACAGGACTAAAAGAAGACACGTGTTCTAAGGACTCACTCAATGCTGATCAACGCTGAAAGAGCTACCGTTTTTGTCATGGCTTGGAGAGTGCAGACTTCTTTACTGAATATTGAAATAAAATATAATAGGACAAACGGCTGCACGTTGCATTTCTCCAAAATATTCAATCCAAGAATTCTCCAAAACATTAAACATTATATATATATATATATATATATATTTATATATATATATATATATATATATATATATATATATATATATATATATATATATATATATATATACACTGGCCTCAAAAAGTTAAGGTAATAAACCGGGTTTTTGTGTCTAATTTGCAAATGAATGAATGTAGAAACAAAAAATTTGGAGGATATGTGCATTAAATAGTTTTTTATTGAATGCGTCATAGAAATTCTGTATAAGTGTATTGCAAAAACGATTTATAACAAAAAAGCAATCTCTGCGGAAAAGTCCATTCTTGGAGAAAACAGCACATCACAGTGTTATGTGGTAAAATGGCATAAAAACAATACAAAAAATGGGTTCTAATAAGGAATGTCCACCCCTAACTTGAATGCATTGGCGGCATCGATTTCCCCATGCTGTTTATTAAGTTGTCGGACACCGAAATAGGAAGCGAAGACCAGACACAGAGTAAGCCTTGTTCAACAGCTCATGTAACGACCTTGAGGAGGATTTAAAGCAGCAACCTCTCTGCCAAGATAGTCCAAAGATGTTCTATCGGATTCAGGTCTGAGATCTAGCTGGCCATTCCATTCGTTCCAAACCGTGATCCTCCAGATACTCCTCAACAATCCCAGCTCAGTGAGGTCGTGCATTATCATCCATCAGAATGTCGTTACCAATAGCAGCAACATATGGGCAGACATATGGATCAAGGATCTCATCCCGATATCTAAGACCAGTTACGGTTCCCTCCATGGAACACATGCAGGTCAGTGTGGCCACCGAGCGAGATCCCTGCCCAAACCAGGATTCCACCACCTCTATAACTGTGTCTTTCAACAGTGTTGGATTGATGGTATCTAGTGCGCTGTTCCCTCCAGATCAGTAGACGCCCTGAATCACTCTCCATTGTAAATCTGGACTCGTCTGTGAACAGCACAGAAGCCCATTGTTGCTGCGCGTCCAAGAAACATGTTCTCTTGCCCAGCATAAGCGGTTCCTTCGCTGTCGTCCGTTGAGGGAACGCACACAACTGGTCTTCTTGCATACAGACCTGCATTGTGAAGACGATTTCGCACCGTAGTAGCGGAGATTCTTCTTCCTGATGCTTGAAAGTGGTCTGCAACGAGCTGCGGCACAGTAGTGGTTCTTCTCCTTCGTGCCGAAAGAGCTAGAAAAACGGTCTTCTGCAGGTGTTGTAGCTCGTGTTTGGCCTGGAACAGGTCTTCTGGAACACAGAATCTTCGGATTGGTATTGATCCCAAAGTCGCTGAACAACACTACGAGACACATTGAGACGTCTAGCAGCATCAGCCTGCGACAATCCCATTTCCATCCATCCAACTGCCCGCCACCTTAACGAATTGGGTAAACGACGTCTCTGAGACATTTTCTAAACTCTATTGACTATTGTCACCGAAACTGCCAACAACTGTTGAAAATCAACACAACTTACACAACAAAAAGTACGAAAGCTTGATATTTGCATATTTTCTCTCACTCATAAATATACGTTCTTTTCTATAAAAAAATAAAAGTTGTAGCAATCGTTTTTGCATTGATGTTTTTAAAGTTCGTTATTATCATTCATGTAAACTATGCATTTTATTACTGCCATTTTTTTTATTGTGAGCTTCGAAAAACATGTTGTACCTTAACTTTTTGAGGCCAGTGTATATAGGAGAAAAGCGACTCACTCACTCCCTGACTGACTCACTGACTAATCACGATATCTCCGGAACTATTAAACCTACAGTGATAGGTAGGTTCCCTTCATGGAGTAGACGTCAGCTAAGAACGGATTTTGCAAAGTTCGAACCTCAAGGGGCGTTATAGATAATTATTTCCATTACTAAACTATTAGATGTACAGTCGTGAAAAAAACTTGGTACACAGATTTCTTTCATAAAGTAGAAATTCCCTACATAATGATTTTTACAAAAATCGACCTCCAAGGGGCGTTGAGGGCGCTTAAGGAGCGTTATACATAATTATTTCCATTTTTAAACTATTAGACGTACATTCTTGAAATTTGGTAAGCGGATTCCTTTAATAGAGTTCAGATCCGCTGCAAAATGGGTTTTGTCAAAATGGACTCCCAAGTGGCGTTGTAGAGTATTAGGTGGCATTATAGGCAATTAACTCCTTTTTTAAACTATTAGACGTAAAATCTTGAAATTGAGTAAGCTGATTCCATTCATTGAGTAGAGATCTTTCATAAGATGGGTTTTGTGGAAATCGTTTCCTAAGCGGCGTTGCGGGGGCTTTAGAGGCGTTATAGATAATTATTTCCATTTTTAAACTATTAGACGTACAGTCTTGAAATTTGGTAAGTGAATTCCTTTCATGGTGTAGAGATCCGCTACAAAATAGTTTGGGGGAAAATTGATCCCCAAGGGTCATTGAGGGGGATTAAGGGACGTAATAGATAAATATTTTCGCTTTTCAACTAATAGAACTACCTACTTGAAAATTAGAAGGTATGTTCCGTTCATGGAATAAAGTTCCTTTTACAAAAATTTTTGCGAAAACGGACCCCCAAAGGAGTGGGGTTGCGAGGGATTAAGGCGTGTTATAGAAAAATTCCTGTTTTTGAATTTAACTCATTTACTTGAAATTTGAGCACTTTTCTTTATAGTTGAATAGAGTTCCACTAAGAATGGATTTTACGGAAATCAACTCAGGGGGAAGCGGAAAGAGTTATTGGGGCGTATTGATTGACAAAATTCCCGTTTTTGAACTGCTAAGACTATAATAATAAAATTTGGTTTGCATGCTTCTTTTTGTTGAATTGGAATCCGCTAAGAATGCTGTCAACGAGGTATTGATGATAAAAATTCCGTTTTTCTCTGTTGGATTTAGACTTGAAATTTAGCACGCATGTTTATTTTATGGAGTAGAGATCCACTGAAAGTTGCTTTGGTGGAAATCCCACTTGATTATTAGGTTATGAGTGAGCGAAAAAAATCTTTCTACTACTATTTTAGATATAAATAGAAATTATAGATATTATAATTTATGTTCTTTTTATATCAAGGGGCGAGAGTGTAATTGCTATAAATATATTTTTCAATACAATCGAATTCTTAATGCTAGATATCAATAATTAATATATATGTAAACAGTATACATATATACAACATCGTGAAATACCCAGTGAAGTGGGTGGGTAACGGCTATATATATATATATATATATATATATATATATATATATATATATATATATATCAGAAATAATAAATAAATATAAACATTTTACTAAATATTGCTTAAATCAGAAACACCCAATTCATTTTATTGATAGTTATTTGAATAAAGCTATTCAAAACTGTAAGGATTAAATATTCTTAGATTAATTATGGTATAATACTATAAATTTGCACATTTCATAGTTATAGTTACCTCTATATTCTATTATTAGTTAAAATTACTTCTTATTATTTAATCCATATATACTCTAGAGTCTCTAAAGTTATGGTTTTTTGTAACTCTTTTATTAATTTTTGTTTCTATTCTTTTTATACTTTTGTTAATTGCTACATTTCAGCCATTCACATGCTTTGAATCTGCATTAGGGTCCAGAATCTGGCAATAACTTATTTATTGCACTCAGATTTAGCGCGGGCTCTGCATTTTCAAGTCCAATTCTTAGGTAAGTTACCTCTATTTTGTAATGGATTTAGATATTCATTTCCATTACTTTCAATAGGTTTTTGCTCAGTATTATTTACATAAAGGGGGAAGGTTGGCTGGCCAGAAAACATGTTCAAGCCCACTTTTATATAAATCATTTCATATATTAGCTGTTCTAAGTCAGTAATGTTTATAATACTGCAGTATTCATTTTATAATTTTTAATCTAGTGTCCTTCATTGTATGTTCTCTTTGCTGTCTCTGTGTTTTTTCGATTGTGAATGATGTGAAAGTTTATCTCTTGTTTGTAGAGAGAATTAGACTATATATATATATATGTATATACGCTTTATTTTACTCATTTCAATCTGAATTATTTCTCACTTGTTTTTAACATATAAAATGTGTTTGACATTTCATCCCCATATTGTAATGCTAAATAGGCTTAAAATTTAAGATAAAAAAATTGAATACTTAATAAAAAGTTTTTAATTTCAAATATAGCATAACAAATGTATGTATGTACCATTTCAAATTTAGGAATCTATAAAAAAATTCAATATTTTTCTGTCTCAAAATGTAATTCAAATAAGAGAAAGGTTTTTATCAGATGATGAAAATACATTCTTAAAGTGTACAAAAAATTCTCTATTCACCTTAGCAGTCCTTTATTTTTTAAACTTTAATATCATTTTAAAATATCTCTATATACTACATGACTTTTTCACGATAATATCTAAGAGCTAATTTTATAGCGGATTCAAATTTAATACTTACAGAAAATATCTCAGAGCACTTAGAACAGTCTTTGTTTTCAGGGGCTTCATTGGTTTTTATTATTCCAACGACGTTTGGACGATCAGGATGGCAAATGGGTTTCTATTATTCAACGAAAACGAAACATAGTTATATATATATATATATATATATATATATATATATATACACTGGTGTGCAAAAATTATGGACGAGACGGTTTTTCAATATAACTTTGTACAAAAGCTTTCCAAATCAACACATTTAATACCGTAAGATCCCCAATACGTAAGGACATGTGTAATATGTAAGCAACACTTACTAAAAGAGAAATCAGAGGGATAACAAGAAGCTTTATTGAAAAAATAGCATGGATGGCAATGCGACTGAAGGCCGAAACATCCCTGTGACGGGTGTCCAGCAAGAAACATCCGGTCTTTAGTAGGGGATATGATCTCCCCTGACTGCTAGGCAGGTTTCACAGCGTCTGCCCATGCTGAGAATGAGGGTGTCAATAAGTTGTTGAGGCATTGCTGCCCATTCGTCTTGCAGCGCCAATCGAAGCTCCCGAATCGTTACTGGTGGTAAGGTACGAGCTGCCAAGCGTCTGCCTAGAAAATCCCATACATGCTCGATGGGATTGAGATCCGGAGATCGTGCCGGCCAATCCATACGTTCAATATCCTCACTCTCTAAGAGCTGTTCGGCAGCTACTGTGCGATGACATGGTGCATTGTCGTCCATGAAAAGGAACTGTAGACCCATAGCGTCTCTAAAAAGACGCACATATGGAAGAAGAATCTCGTTACAATAACGGGTCCCGTTGACTGAACCTGCGTCGAAGATGTGAAGGTCTGTACGACTACCAAGCATGATGCCTCCTCAAACGAGAACACCGCGACCTCCATACCTGTCCCTTTCAATGATGTTCGACCCCTCAGGGGGCTCCCCTTCTTTAGGTGAGTACGGGTTTCACGCTCCCGAGGTGCCCTAGTGATCTTTTCCTTCTCCCTAGGAGTTTACTGTCTTTGGTAAACACGGGCTTCACGAACCCGGGGAACCCTAGTGATCCTTCTCTATTTTCGACCCTCTTTCTTGCCATTCCAATTTCCCTTTTCTTCTTTTCACGTCCAGACCACAGACCTACATTAGACAATGAACTTTATTCGAACTTTGTTCTTTTTTTTCTAGTAAAAAAAAATCTAATTTTTTTTACTATAGTATTATGGTTTACATTTTATATTATGTTCTTTTAATTTGATTTTCTTATATTTCTTTCAATATTTTGATTTTGTTGCTTCTTTTATTTTCGATTATTGTTTTTTTTATGTTCAACTTATTATCTTTATTTTTCTGCCACGAAGTCCTGTGGCAGACCAGGACTGAGTGGAATGAAGTTGTGTCTGATGGTTTTTCACTTTTGGTATGATGACACAACGGACTACTCCCTGGGAAAACTGGCACTTGGAGCGGGGTTTTGAACTTCTGAGGATCTTTGGACTGGTGAGGTGGGGTCTTGGAGGAAGCGGCCATGTAGAGGGTACCGGAGAAAAGCTGAGTTTTGCGTCTCAGGCCGCCAGATAGTACAGGAGCCCGGGACAGCCTAACCAGCATGTCCTGGCTGCTCTATCAGCTGGTGTATAATCCCGCCTGTCTTGTAGCTCTAGGTGGTGCCTGGATGGGGTCCTGCATTGCAGAGCGGGGGGCTCTCCCGAGGCCACTACTGGTTGCTGAATCTAGGACTAGCCCTGCCAAACTGATCCTCTGAAAATCACAAGGGATTCTCCTCCTCCTTTCTAAAAAAAATAATCAAAATAAATCCAAATAAGAAAAAAACTCAAAACGCATCTACTAAAACCCCCATTCCACCCTACCCAACTCATGATGCTCGGCCCATGGATTCTGTGAATTCATGCCCGGGATTACCCAACCTTCTTATTGACAACGTTGCTAAATGTTCAAGCTTTTTAATTTTATCATTACCAAACTGTGAAATGGCACGAAAATCTCCTTTTGTTATCCACAAAGCGATAATAGGAATAGGTGGAGAACCGAAATCTATTAAAAAACTGCGATCTGGTGACTTACTAATCGAGACTACATCTGCGTTACAAAGTAAATCTTTTTTGTTGGCTAAAACCTTTTTAGATTTTCCGTTAACCGTAAATCCTCATATATATATATATAAATCATTGAATTCATGTCGAGGTGTCATCTCCGAACCAGATCTTTTGTCTTCCTCTGAAGCAGAAATCTTGGAAGGACTTTCTGACCAGGGTGTTACCCAGGTCAGAAGAATTTCAGTAAAAAAAGACTCATCCCTTTTTCCCACTAAAAATTTAATTCTAACCTTCAATAGCCCTAAATTACCATCAAACATTAAAGCTGGATACTTAAATTGCAAAGTACGTCCATATATACCGAATCCTCTGCGCTGTTTTAAGTGCCAGAGGTTCGGACACTCACAAACTTCCTGCCGCGGTCAACTTACTTGCTCTAGATGTGCATCTGTTGGACATGCTTCCACAGATTGCAGTCTAGAGCCTAAATGTATTAATTGCTTACAGCCTCATCCATCAGACTCCAAATTATGCCCTAAATGGAAAATAGAGAAACAAATACAAGAAATAAAAACAACTCAAAATATTTCTTACCCAGAAGCACGTAAATTAATAGTCCCACAGTTACCTCAGACCTACGCTCAGGCTACCAGATCCTCTACTTTAAATAATTCTACCCAAACAGATGAAAATATAACTAAAATAAACTGTCCACCTTTAAAATTACTTGCACCACTATCATCCAAACAAAGAACAAATATTCCTACTGCTATTAACACATCATCCTCTGCCCAAACGCAACTCTTGCCTTCCATTTCTTCAAAAAATCTACTATATCGAATCCCCAGCCACCAACTCCCATGTCTAAGACAAAAGGGAAAATTAAAGAACAACCATCTCAATTACATCGTCCCCGAAAAGATAACAAAACAATAGACTTATTAAGTATAAAACCTACACCAAATTTAAAAAATCCTGCCAAAAACACAACCTTAAAACTGCGAGGGAACAAGATTCCCCAATGATTCAACTCCCGTCTCCAAAAGATCCCGGAGACGTAAAACTTCTAAAACCTCGGATGCCATGGACACAGACGCTAATCCTTCGGACTCTAATTGCGTCATAGGTCTGGCATCTGAAGAAGATGAGAGCCTTTTAGAGGCTGATTTTAAAAAAAATGACAGATAATCCCTTGAAAGGGCCCATTCCACCAATTTCGCCCAAATAATAACTTCCCTGGTTTCTTGGAACTGTCGTGGCTATAGAACGCATACAGATGACGTAAAAGACATCATACGTCAGTACCATCCACTATGCGTAGCACTTCAAGAGACTTTCTTGAAGTCTTGTCACACAACAAAGATACGTCGGTATGGTTGTGTGCGGAAAGACACGGAGGGACCCTCTGTGTCCGGAGGTGTATGTATTTTTACATCCCTCGATTTTCCATCTAGTGCTCTGCCACTCCATACCTCGTTGCAGGCTGTAGCCGTGAGAATCCACTCCACGAGCCTAATCACAGTCTGCTGTCTTTACTTACCACCAAATACTGTTATCCACCAACATGACTTGAGCAACCTGGTTGATCAGTTGCCAGCACCCTTTATCATACTTGGTGACTTCAATGGACATAGCACTCTGTGGGGTAGTGCGAAGACGAACCCTCGTGGCAGACAGATTGAACAGGTGCTTTCTGATCACTGTCTCTGTCTGCTTAATCACGAGGAACCAACGTACTTTCACGAACCCACACGATCCTTTCACACAATAGATTTGGCCATCTGCTCACCATCACTCTTACCTCATTTAAATTTGTCCGTTGAAAAGAACCTCTATAATAGTGACCACTTCCCTGTTATCCTTTCTCACGATTCTGATCCGGCTGGAAAAACCTTCCCACCTACGTATTCTTATCGTCGTGCAGACTGGGCCCTTTTCACACAGTTGGCTGTGATAACTGATGCAATGGTCAAGGCAGAAAGTATTGATACTACTGTACAAGAAGTCACCAATGTTTTGATTGCTGCTGCTGATTTATCAATACCAAAGAGTTCAAGTCATTCATTCAAACATTACAAACCTTGGTGGAATGCTGATTGTCAAACAGCGTATAAGAACCAGCGGAAGTTATGGGGAATCTTTCGCAGATATCCCACTACGGAGAATCTCTTGGCGTTCAAAAAGGCAAAAGCAAATGCTCGCAGAGTAAGGCGTCGGAGTCAGAGGCAATCCTGGATCCGATATGTGTCCTCACTCACTTCGTCAACGTCCAGTAAACAATTATGGAAAAAGGTTAAGGCTGCTAACGGGATATATCGGGAATTTTCCTTCCCTATTTTACAAACCTCGAACTCTGTCTTTTCTTCCCCAGAAGAAATTGCTAACATTCTGGGTGAAACTTTTCAGAGTGTATCCAGTGCAGCCTCTTATAATTCTCGTTTTCTCGAAATTAAGAGGCGTGCAGAACGTACCCCGATAAACTTTTCTACTCGCTCCTTTTTCCATATAACTGTAACTTTACGATGACTGAATTAAAAAAAGCACTCATACAAGCGCACAATACAAGCCCTGGACCGGATGGAATCACATACACGATGCTTCGTCATCTACATCCAAACTCTCTGGCCAACATTCTTTTTTTATTCAACAGAGTTTGGAAGGAGCATTGCTTTCCCTCCAGCTGGAGGGAAGCCATTGTAATTCCAATCCTTAAGCCGGGCAAGGTGGCAACAGATCCTCTGAGTTACCGTCCCATTGCTCTGACGAGCTGCTTCTGTAAGACCTTTGAACGTATGGTAAATACTCGTTTAGTATATGTTTTAGAGAAAGAAAAGTGTATTTCTCCTCTGCAGAGTGGATTCAGCAAAGGCCGATCCACTCTTGATAACCTTGTTTTTTTAGAATCCCAAATCAGGGATGCCTTTGTTAGGAGAAACCACTTGGTTTCCCTTTTCTTTGATATAGAAAAGGCATACGACCGAACTTGGCGTTATGGGATTCTCCGTAATATGTATGATTTTGGCCTAAGGGGAAATCTTCCTATTTTTATTTTTAATTTTTTAGCTGTTCGTTATTTTAATGTACGCATTGGTCACTCATCTTCTCATAAATTCATTCAAGATCAAGGTGTTCCTCAGGGTAGCGTTTTGAGCGTTACCCTTTTAATATTCATATGAGTAACATACTTCATCAACTTCCACCTTCAGTACGAGGAATGCTTTATGTTGACGATCTGCAGGTCTCTTGTCAAGGTTCAGATATGCGACTAATTGAGCGACAACTGCAAACAACTGTCAATCGATTAGTTCAGTGGTGCGATCAGAATGGACACACGATATCTCCATCCAAGAGCAGCTGTGTCCATTTTTGCAGGAAACGTAATCTTCACCCTGATCCTTTTATTCATATAGGACATATTCAAATACCTGTCGTCAGTGCGGTGAGCTTCCTCGGAGTAATCTTTGACTGCAAATTAACTTTCCTTCCGCATGTCCTTTACTTGCGGAAGAGGTGTGAACGATCCCTCAACATCTTAAAGGTACTATCAAACACTTTATGGGGAGCGGATAGAGTCTCGTTACTCCGAGTGTACCACGCACTAATACTTTCACGTTTGGACTATGGTTGTGCAGTGTACGGTTCTGCTCGTGCATCTGTCTTAAAACGATTGGACACAATACATCATTCTGCTCTAAGAATCTGCTCTGGTGCCTTCAGAACTTCGCCTGTTACCAGCTTGTATGTGGTATGCCACCAACCACCTTTAGAACTAAGGCGGAAGCAATTAAGTGCCAATTACTTTATTCGTGCCATGTCTGTTCCTTCTCATCCATTAAAACCCTTTTCTCTTGCCATTGGTCTCAACCGACTCTATGAAGCCCGTTCATTTAACATTAAACCTTTTTCAGAAAGAGCAAAGACTATTCTAAACGACGCTCATTTAAATGACATAAATATCCAGGAAAATAATATCCTTGCTTTTCCACCCTGGGACATCCAAATTTTTAACTATCACAACCCCTTTTCGGGCTATGACAAAGCAGGCACTGCTGCTGTTATCTATCAGCAACTCTTTTCTTTTCATCGCAATAGGTATTCTAAGTACATACCCGTCTACACGGACGGGTCAAAGACTGCAGCACATGTTGGGTGTGGTGTTGTTTTTAATAATACCATTTTAAGTTTTAGTTTACATAATTCCATGTCTGTCTTTAGTGCAGAATTAACAGCCATTCTTGTCGCACTTCAGCATATAATAGTTTCTAACCACCGTCATTTTTTGTGTACACTGACAGCATGAGTGCTCTAGAGTCCTTACACTTTTCAACAGAGCATAGACACCCCACTGTGATAGAAATACTTCTTCTTCTGCGAAAACTGGAAAGGAAGGGTTTTGATATAATTTTTTCCTGGGTACCTGGACACGTGGGTATACTTGGTAATGAACAGGCTGATACCGCTGCACGATCCATGTCTGATCACATGCAGCGGCCTGTCTGTTACCAGGATTTAAAAACTTCTGCACAGAACTATATCCATCGTGTATGGCAAGAGACTTGGGATCAACAGGTCCTCAACAAACTGCATAGCATTCACCCTTCCACTTCTCATTGGGCGGCACTACCAGTGCGAAGACATGACGTCCACTTGACTCGACTTCGCATTGGTCACACTCGTTTCACGCACAGGCACCTTCTGTTGGGTGAAAATGCCCCAGAATGTCCCTCGTGCAAAGTCCCATATTCAGTCTATCATATTTTAATAAATTGTCCCGTTTTTAACCGTCATCGCGTCTCACCTTCTTTCATACATCTGTTTTAACCTTATCTGACTTGGTGGGGGAATCCCCCACCAAAACCTTTTTGCCTTCCTTTTAAAGGTTGAATTTTTACATTTGATTTGATTTGTATGTTTCTTTGTATTTTTAATATATTTTATGTATGTATGCATGCATGCATGCATATATGTGTGTACATATACTTTTAAACATATATATTTTTAAAATTATACGGCTTTTATTTTAACAAATGTTTGGCGCAGCTTGGCCATATTTGGCCCTTGCGCCACTAAACCTCACATTCACTTCACTTCACTTCAATGATGTTCGAGGGATGATTGCGGCTTCCCCGCTCTCTCCAGTTGAGTATGCGATGAGAATCGCTACTCAAACTGAATCTGCTCTCATCTGTAAAGAGTACTCGTCCCCATTCATTGTCTCTCCAATTCCGGTGTTCCCGGCACCACAGAGTACGCCTTCTCCGATGGGCAGGCGTTAAAGGTACACACCGTACAGGGCGTCGTGCAAACAGACACCACCGTGCAGTCTTCTGGCGCCACGGTAAAACGCGATATCGGTCGTCCAGTCGCCTGTGTCGTGTGTCTAGCGATTTCTCCCGCTGTCTGCCGCCTGTTTCTTCTGGCCTGTAAGACAATGTACCGGTCATCTGCGGGTGTGGTTCCTCGTGGACGACCACTACTGAACCCCCGGATTGCTGTTCCTGTAGTTTGAAATTGTCTCCAAAGTCGTGAAACGATGCTGTGAGCGATTCTGAACTCTGCAGCCACACTCTTGTCACACTGCGGCCTTCCTCCAACTTCCCAATGATTCGACCTCGGGTAAAAGCATCCAGTTGTCGTCTAACAGATTGATTATTCGCCATTTCTCGCTGAGGCAGCAACTCGGTGTGATTTTAACTACTATACGGCGTGCAATCTCTTTGCCAGAAATACGGATCTTACACCGACAACATGCTTTATACTACTCAGACACTCCCCCATTACGTCTACCTGCATATCAGCGCATGTGCTACCGTACATCACCTTACTTAATCTCCTAATTGGTCTTTCTGTCCGCTCTGCCTCTTCGTTCAGCTGATATGCTAATTTTTCGACTTCGTCCTTAATTTTTGCACACCAGTGTATATGTATTTCTAAGCTTAAACAATTTTACGATGTGATTCCACTCTGAAATTGAAATGAAATGGTTAAAATGTGATCCTGTAATAACAAATTGAAAGTTTCAAAATTCTCCCTAACCATTTTAAATCTTTGGAGACCTCTAAATTTGTTTAATTCTATACACCACGCTTGGAGATTTTAGAATTGAGATATAATCCCACTTGAGAAATAAAGTTTAAAAATAAAAGAGATAATCTCATTTTTAATAATATTCATATTTCATTTTTCTTTTTTTACATCACACGCTATTTTTTTATTCAAATGAAAAAAAAATATTTACTGAACATTTCTCTTAAAATACATTTTAAATAGTTTGAAGAATATTTTGAAAAGTACAAAAAAAAACTATATTCAATCACCTTATTTCTTTAAAAAAAATTACATTCTCCAAAAAGAATAGTCTAGTTTTTTTCTTTCAATATTCTGCACTTTCAAGTTCTATATTCTCGAACAGGCATGTCAAACTCATTTGATACCACGGGCCACATGAACTATTTTATATTAAGTTGAGGGCCGCATGTCTTCAATGTTCAAAAAATTAATGAAGCAGGATTCTTAGAACGATTATATTCTGTACTTATAAAACTCAATGTATTATATATTATACATACATAATCGTTTAATATTTCCTTTTATTATTTAAGCTTAACATGTTTTATAAATAAAAAGTTATAATACCGGAGTACAATTTTTTTCTTTCAGAAAATATTTGACATCGTTTCCCCCCCCCCCTCAAAACAAATCATATAAATTTGAGTGAACATATTGAGTTGATATAATTTCTAAAAAATGATGATAAATATTGATAATTTAATCTTGACCTTTCTGAATTTTGTTATTTCTCATTACAGAAAAGTTTCTTTCATAAATGAATGCTTCCAAACATAGCCATTCATTATAGGCATAACAAATGATAACATTTTAAGAAACCGATCTACAGATGAACACACACACACACACACAAGTAATATATAAAAAAAAATTAGTCAATTCCTACTTAGATCAACAAAGAAAATTTCATTTTAACTACTTTTTATTAAATAGTTACAATTAATATAAATATGTTTATACATATGACATAATCACAACATTAAGTGGTAATTAATTTTTATTAATTATCTCTAAAGTATCGTATTGTCATGCAAAACAATCGAGTGTATAAAATTTCAGTTCAACTGAATGCTTTAAAACGTGAGAAAAAAGCCTTTTCATGTTTTGACACAAGTCGCCACAAATGATATCAACGTGGCTTTATCTGTAATTCTTTGAATAATCAGTTTTAATTAATTAATTTTTATTAATTATTATTTAATTACTGTATTGTCATCCAAAATAATCATATATAAAAAATTTCAGCTCAATGGAGCGCTTTAAAATGTATTTTATTAATGATTGAAAATTCCACCAAGATAAATAAATAAATAAACAAATAAATAAATATATAGAGAGTGTGAGTAATAATAGGAATTGAATAAGTACAAAAATCTCGAGTTTCAACTTTCAAACATTTTTGCTTCAGCAGAGAATCACAATAGATGGGATATAATAGCCTTTGTTGCTCCAAATCCCACATAAAAATATTACCTATTAACTATCATAATAGATTTCAATCAGTGGCGCACACAAGGGGGGTCCTAGGAGTCCGGCCCCCCAAAGCCCTTGATTTTTTTTCCGATTGATTATAATTTTAAGTACATAGTACGGAAAATGTAATTAATTATTTGTTATTAATGATTAATTTTATTAATTAATGTTAATTATTTATTCAATAATTAGTTTTGTCTTGTGTTTTGTTCCCGAAAATTGACAAAATCAAAAGGAGCATGATACAAGAATGGTGAACTTTCGACCCCGGACCCCCTTGAAAAATTCCTGTGTGCGCCACTGATTTCAATTAATTCCATTTGTAAGATTTCATTAACAATTTCAATATCAATAGATGGGGTGAAGTTAAGAAATGAAATTGTAGTTCATTTTTTTAAAATCGGAAAATATTCGATAGAATACCATTTCTAACAATTTAATTTGGCGAGGTTTTTATTGCAGTTGTGTTGTCTTCAACAAATTTAGGTAGCCTCGGTAGCCTAGTTGTCAAGGTAACGGACTCGAGTTAGGAGTTTGATGCTTGTACCACTGAAGACCCGCCGTGCAGAGGAGGCCTTTGCTCGTTAAATATGCCAAGTCTCAAACGTTCTACCTGTGGTGTGATGTGGAAGTTAGGAGAGGAGGGGTGCCAGCTCAGGTGTCGTCCTCACCACTTGACCATGGTCCGTCGCCAAGTGTCCTCGAAAAGCTGAACAGTGCGAAGTTGATATTCACTCACTCACTCAACAAATTTAGTGAATACATTTTTTTTTCATTTTAGAAGAGTTGATTTCAATTTCGGCAACTTGTCTTCACAAAGTTTTGCAATATACTGTTTTCTGATTTGGGTCATAGTACTTTTTAAAATTATATACCTTAGCAACTGAATTGCAGTTTTTACATATCGGGCACAATATTTTAGTCTTGTTTTAGGTAACAAAATATTGCATTTTTCATTTTTCTTGAAAATTACGATGTTTTTCTTTAGTTCATCTTTTCTTAATCTGTACTTTAAGTTTGATCATATTTTTGTTAAATGACTTTTTAGTTCTATATGAATAAAAACCAAAATCCACGTTCATTCATAAGCAATTGAGTAAACACTGCACTTTGTCTTGGTAATCTTAGGGTTATTAAATTTTATAAAAAAAAGGCAACTGCCTCTGACGTCACGCTCTTCGCCACTCGCTGATTGGACGTTTCAAAGAGAAATAAATGTAGCACACACGATGAATAGTAGTGCGATCTATAGCAAATAATATTTTTTAATGCATTTAAGAATTTTAAAAAATTAATTTATTGTTGAAAAATCAAATGAAAAAATTCACTAAAATATTAAAAATAATTTTTATTTAAAGGCTATTTCTATAATAAAATAGGATTTATTTTTAGAGAAACAAGAATATAGATAACAGTAAAACTGTTGTAAATTTTTTTAAAAAAGTTTACCAGAAATAAATTTTAAAATAAAAAAGCCCTTAAAAGATTGACATTTAAAATTTTGTAAAATGTCTCCGTGGGCGGCAACCTATGTATTGGCGGGCTGCATGTGGTCCGCGGGCCGCGTGTTTGACAGGCCTGTTCTAGAGGAAGATGCATCATTTGAAATTTTGCGAAACAATTTTAAACACAGAATACTTTTTTTTTCTCATTGGAATTTTCAGTTCTCTAACAATATTCACTGAAGTTAAAAGAAAGCCAACAAATATTTTTCTACTATCGTTTGAGACTTATATATAGTACTTTTTCCCAGTGAAGGGCATAAACTCGAAGTAGCGACAGAAAATCGACGGAAGTCCCCCTAAAGATGTAATCAGCCATGCTGCTTTTGCAACTGTCCATAATTGCAGAAATGGTCCCGAGTAGGTTTTTGTGTACGAGTGGGCTTTTCGATGATGCCCCGTATATACTCGATGAGATTCATCTCTAGCGGTTTAGGTGACTAAATCATTTGCTGAAATATTCCAGAATGTTTTTTTTTTTTTTATCAAAAGAATCAAAAGTTATTCAAATCAGGTGAAATGACAAATTCTCATCTTAGACAATTCTATCACTGTTTGAGTGCTGAAGTCTTCATGAAGTTTAGTTTGACCAGAGTAGACCGAGCCCATCTCATATAAACTTCCCGCTATTTTGGAATCATCAACAGCTTGCATAGTGCTGTGTTAAAACATTAGGTCAGTGCTTCGCAAACTTTCAACACTTGCGACCCAATATTCAACCATAACTTTCATCGCGCCACCTCCGTACAATAACGATGTATTGAATTCGATAATACAATACTTTGACGCTACAGCTACAATACGACTTTAAACTCTTCGCCACCGGCGTATATAAACGTCTCGCTCAGGCAGTGCATAAATTGCCCCGTACGTATATATATACGTCTCTCCGAAATATGTTCACTACTATCCATAAAATTATTCCAAAGACTTTGGAATGCCATAAAATGACCTTAACATTGTTTGAGAAGGATTTACTTATTTCATAGAGGATGTTCTTATTTTCCCTTTCTCCCTCCCCCCCAAATACACCCCATACATATGCGTGCATACGTGCAAAACGGTGGCATTGGGGAGTGAATCGCGTAACCTTTGATTTGCAGTTAAGGGATTGATTATAAGCCGTACACATTATCCAGATAAGTGTTAACTTATGCATATAATTTTATATAGGACCAACCGGTGCGCGCGGTCACTGGTCATTATTAAACTTGTTCTTAACTTAGTATTGTTAAGATAGTTATAAAGTTCATTGTGCAATACCGATACATTTATAAGTGTATTATATCATAGTAAATGTATTTTTTTCATTATGACAGAATGTATTTTGTCTGTTTTAATTTCCAAAAATTAATTTTTTGAAAAAATCTTTTGTTTTAGACTTTTTAATATGCTCGCGCCCCCCTTCTAAGGTTATCACGCCCCCTAGGGGGCACGCCCCACAGTTTGAGAAGCACTGTATTAGGTCAATGGTCTCCAGGGAGATCTGCATCACCCTACCAACCTGCGGCGGTGGTATTTATATAAGCCATTAATAGTCTTTCATTCTATAACAATCATTTTAGCATGGTGGCTAAAGTACTCGCGTACGGAACAGAAGGTACTGAGTTCTAATCTTTCCTTCATTGGTGACCCTGGCCATGCAAAAAGAACTTTGCGCAGCAGTAATGGCTCCATCTATCCACCGCAAATGCAACCAAGCCATCAGTGCGTGATTTCCACAGGGCAGTAATCTTTTCCGGCTCTAAATCAACCTTACAGGCATTATCACAAAATTACCTCTGTAGTTCAGAAATAATTTTAAAATGCAAATCGATTTTAAAAGATTTTTCTCAGAAAATTTTTTACCAATAGATACCGGCGCTTTGTGATACGGCTGGTGTAACGTCGCTTCTCCGAACATCAACAGTGGTCGGCGTCTTTGTTGGACTCGACACCCACACGTGCATCTTGCAGCTGCAGCGCAACCCCTTTTTGACCCCCGAGGAATCGAACACCGTCGACCGGAAGATGAGAGAGGAGAGATGCTTTGAACTTACACAGGAGTGGTAGGCAACGGTTCCTCCTCTCACAAAATATTAGACTCTAGCAATCTTTAATTAAGTTTAATAACTTTAATGTATCATTCAGTAAATAATATTCAATAGTTGTGACGTAAATAAATTCCATATTTAAATTAACCAAGAATACGCTACCGTTATTCTTTCAAACGTTTCAGCTTAGAGCTTTGGGATAAAAAGTTAGCATTCAGGACCCGTGAGAGGAGGAAATTTTGGGTTTTTACGGACGAACCGCAACGCAAGGAGAAAAAAGACATCTTCGGAAGCCGTGCTGCGATTGAATTCAGCTTCGGAGAAGGAGAGCGTCCTGCTCAAAGAAGGTCAAACTGATCTATAGTGTTTACGGCCAGAGTGTCCGGAGAGAAAGAGATCTTCGGAAGCAGTGCTGCGATTGAATTCATCTTTGAAGCTGTGCCACGAGTGAATTCAAGGCTGGTCAAACTGACCACACTTATTGTTAAGGGTGAAAGATTCAAGATTGGTTAAAAGGACCATTGTTCACACGGAAGAGTTCAAAATCACTTGTGCCATATTACTGCACATAATTTGCTTCTGACAGCAAGCTGAGTACTTCAAATGGGTGAGTACTGTTATATTTTTGAGTTGCAAACTGCATATTGTATTAGGAATTTTGGTTAAAATGTTCTTTACAAATTTTGAAATACTTAGTGTTTTTTCTTGCATGGGAACAGTGTTATTTTGTGTTTCTAGAGAATTGTAATGGTATTTCAAGCATTGTGGGCAATTTTAGCTTAAGATGTATTGTGTTTTAAGTCTCTTGAATGATTTTGATTATTTTTAGTGTTAAGTTTTTCTTTGTGTATTTCTGTGTATGCATGGGACCAGTGTTATTGTATTAATAGAGAATAGTAAAAAAAAAAAAATAGTGCAAAATTTAGCGTGACATTTATTTGATATTGTTTAAAAAATGGCTTTCCTTGGTAAAGGGAAAAAGCAAGATATGTTGCAACTTGCTGAGGAATTAGGAATAAATGCCACCTTAAATATGACTGTCCCTAGCATAAAAATTGCAATCACTAACAGTAAAGGTTATAAAGAGGAATTTGTTAAATATCTGTATGAGACTATCATTGCAAATGGAAAAATATTGGAGGAGTTAGAAAGGGCTGAAAAAATGAGATTAGAGGAGTTAGAAAGGACTGAAAAAATGAGATTGGAAGAGTTAGAAAGGGCTAAAAAAATGAGATTGGAGGAATTAGTAAAAGAGCAGGCACATTAAAAAAGAAAGAATTACAGCTGAAATTTGATTTAGAAAGGTTTAAAATAGAATCCGGATTTAGGGTAACCGATGAATCAAACGATTCTATAAATACATGTTCTGTAACCTCTAATTTAAACTTTAAAAAATTGATCCCAGATTTCGATCCTAAGCAATCAGATATTAATTTATATCTAGTGATCTTTGAACGCCAGGATAAAAGGGCGTCAATAGAAAAGAAAGAGTTGGGTGGGGCAATTATTGGGTTTGTTACCCCTAGAGATCGTGCAATTTATTGCTCGCGAACCGGAGGAACGAGCCGAAAATTACGATTATGTAAAGAAATTATTACTTAAAAGATTCAAGTTAAGTCCGGAGGTCTTTCGGCAAAAATTTGTCCAACACCAGAAAAAATCCGATAGCACCTGGAAGGATTTCTTTTTTGAAATTACGAATTATCTAGATGAGTGGCTGATTGGCTTATAGAAATAAATAAGTTTCAGAATCTTAAAGATCTAATGGTGGTAGATCAATTAAAAAAACGCGCCAATGCTAGTATGAAAGATCATTTTTTAGATAATTGGGCAAACCTTAAATCAGCTACTCAAATAGCAGAACTCTTTGATAATTATGAGGTTGTCCGAAAGGTAAATTTGTAACCCATGGATAGGTTGGGCAGGAATGATAAAATTTTGACATACTCAGGGGTCAAGGAAAAAGAAAATAGATTTGGGAAAACTTCCTCCAGATTAGGAGCTTCTGTTCCGGAGAGTACTAGAGAGAGAACTTTTGAAAAACGCGTGAAACAAAGATGTTATCATTGCAGTATGCCCGGACATATAAACGCCGTTTGCCCTAAATTAATAAAAAACAAAACGACGGAAACTCTCAATAATATTGAAGGAAATGAAAACCCGGATTTTCTTAATTCATGTACATCAAAGGGCTCTGTGAATGGTCACGAGATAGACATTCTTAAAGATACGGGAGCAACAATAGATTTATTATGTGCAAAATACATAAATCCTTCTTCTTTCTCTGGTGAAAATGTTTGGGTAAAACAACCGTTAAGCCCAGAATTGGTTTGTTTACCTTTGGCGGTCGTGGAAATTTCCGGAAATTTTGGAACGGTGCAAACTAAGGCAGCGGTTTGTGGAAATCACTTAAACCAACACGGTCGATATTTGCTTGGAAATAAAACGGCCGAGCTAATAAAAGGAAATTTAGGCTATAATTTCCTGCCGGTCGAAATACTGAATGCTGTCCAAAGAAGGTCTCAAGTCAAAGCGGCTAGAGAAGAAAGGGGAATAGATAGTGGTGATGCTAAGAAAGGGGAAGATGAGGCTATAATTGTTTCTCCGGATGCAGAGGACGAAATTTTAATACATGTACCCCAGGAATATGTTCCGGAATTACCGCTGCTAAGGGTTACGCGAGAAAATTTAATCAATGCTCAAAAAATTAGCGAGGAGATTAAATCCTTATACGAGCAGGCAGCCAGTCAAGTGCAGGTTACCAATCAGGTTTATTCGCTAGAGAAGGAATTATTGGTCAAAAATCGCGAAGATAAGTTAGGTAACGTGGTGAAGTTAATAGTAGTGCCGGAAGGGTTGCGCGACCCCATTAAATCCTTGTGTCATGAGGGAACATCTGCACACCTGGGAATTACGAAATCCAAAGATAAATTAAACCGATATATTTACTGGCCGATTTGCTATAGAGATATGGAACAGTTTGTAAAAACTTGCGATCAGTGTCAGAGGGCTGGGAAGCCCAATGATAAAAAGAAAGCTCCATTAAAATTGGTCCCTGTTATTCAGGAGGTTTTTACTAAGCTAAATATTGATGCATGTGGGCCTCTCCCGATCACATCTAAAGGGAATCGATATCTTATCACGGCCATTGCCATGTCATCAAAATTCCCTGAAGCTATTCCGGTGTCTGATATTAGTTCCGTTAGTGTCACAGATGCGCTGTTAAACATCTTTAGTCGGATGGGGTTTCCCCGTGAAATACAATGTGACCACGGTACTTCTTTTACTAGTGCTCTGACTATCGAGTTTTTTGAAAGATTCGGAATACTTGTCAGGCATAGTTCTGTGTATCATCCACAGAGTAACCCTGTTCAGCGATTTCATCGAACGTTGAAACGACTCTTACGAGTCTTATGTTTAGATGCAGGCTCCGAATGGGACAAACATCTTCCGTCGATTCTTTTAGCGTTACGAACTGTATCTCACGAAAGTACAAGGTATACACCGTCAAAGTTGGTGTATGGGAAAAATTTGCGAACCCCAGAGACATTAGTAATGGAATATTGGATGGAACCGGAAGAAGAAGGTGATCTCGTCACTGAATATATGTTTAAGTTAATAAATAGATTAAAAAGATGTCAAGAAGTAGCTATAAATAAAATGGAGGAAATGCAAGTTAAGCGGAAAACTTGGTATGATAAAAACGCAGTGAAACGTGAATTTAAGGATGGGGATTTAGTCCTTGTGTTAGCTACATCCAGTGTAAATAAATTAGCAATGCAGTGGATAGATCCTGGGACAATTTTAAATAAATTTTCGGAAACGAACTATTTAGTCAAAATCCCCGGCAGGCGCGAAACATCTCAAATCTATCATATAAATATGCTAAAACCATATTACAAAAGGCCAGAACACGTTAACGTAATTATTAATGATGAAACGCAAAACTCTCTCGCAGACTAGGAATTAAAAATCCCGTACTTAGAAAACTATTCTCTCGTTTATGATTTCTAGGACATAATCCGGGCTAGCGAGTTGAACAAACACCTTCACGACAAACAAATGGATCGACTGCGCGAATTATTAAATAAATACTCTAAATGTTTTTCAAACAATCCCGGTTTAACTAATCTGGTTGAACACGAAATCCAGTTAGCGATCAACCAGTTAGGACGAAGCCCTATCAAATGTCGCACCGACAAAATGAAATCTTAAAAAAAAACGAAATTGACCGAATGTTAAAATTAGGAATCATTGAGGTAGGAGAATCGGATTACATGTCCCCTATGATTTTAGTTGAGGTAGCTGGGAAAGAAGCTTGTACATGTATTGATTACGGTAAATTAAATGGGATCATTAGAACGGAATATTTTTCCCTTCCGAATATTGAAGGTACGCGTAGAAACAGTATCGGCGGCTAAATTTATTACCTTCTTAATTGTATCTAAGGGATATTCGCAAATCCATTTGAGTAAAACTGCACAGCGAGATGCAGCCTTCTGTACTAGCTTTGGTACATATAGACCCTAAGGATGAGTTTCGGATTAAAGAATGCTCCATATTTCTTTAGTAAACTCATGGCTGAATTACTTAACGGACTACGTATCTAGACGATATTGCAATTTTCTCAGATACTTGGGAGTCGCACCTTAAACATGTGGAAACGGTTCTGCAGAGAATAAAGAGAGAGAGAGAGAGCTAAGTTAACTATAAAACCTTCAAAGTGTAAGTTTGCGCAACAAAATGTCAAATTTTTGGGTCACATTGTGGGTCAGGGTTTTCGCACCCCTGGTTCAAAGTTCAGGCGGTTCTAGAGTTCCCTACCCCTCACACGAAAACCCAAATACGTGCCTTCTTAGGTCTAGCGGGTTATTACCAAAAATATATAAATCTTCTCGGTAATCACTGTTCCGTTGACGGACGCGTTGAAGGGAAGAGCAAAGAAGGGAGAAATTACGTGGACGACTGAGTGTGAAAACGCATTTCGAGAACTAAAAGGGAAACTAATTGATAAGACCGTCTTGTACGCGCCAAATTTTGAACGAGAATTCATTGTTCAAACGGACGCTTCAAACGCAGGTATGGGAGCAGTTATAACCCAATTAAATGAACAAGGTGAGGAGCATCCAATCCTTTACTTGAGTAAGAAATTTTCAGAGGTAGAGAAGCGTTATTGTACGACGGAGAAGGAATGTGTTAGCATTGTTTTCGCAATTAAAAGGTTACATTATTACTTAGATGGAAATTCATTTTTAGTTATGACCGATCACAACCTGTTGGTGTGGTTGAATAGAAACGTTAGTTCTAACCCTAGATTGATGCGATGGGCTTTGGCTTTGCAACCATATAATTTTAGAATTGTACATCGGTCGGGTAAAAGTCACAAAAATGCAGATAGTCTCAGCAGATCGGTGATAGATAATTAGGAATGGTTAACAATGTTCTCTTGCTCATGAATAATACTTGTTGCTTATATTTTTTTAGTTCAGGGTTAATAATTGTGTTAATTTTATTTATTTACTAGTACTGTATATCATATCGAATGGAGATGCGTGTCAAAAGATAAAGCCATGAAAAGCAAATGTATTAATATGCTTAATTTTGTGTATAGGGTTTTAAAATATACATGAGCATTTAGTTTACGCAAGAGGCATATTGTGAAAAATATTTTGTGTGTAAGGTTGTACACTTCGCATATCATATCAACATGTCGTTAGTATAATTTTTATTAAGTATTGTGGCGAAGAATATTTTATGTGTAAGGTCTTATACTAGCATTTGATGGAACATGTTGTTAGTTTAATTGATAATAGGCATTGTGATAGGAGTATTTGTATTTTTATTTAATGTTATAGTATGTTTTCTTATATTGCTATTGATCATTTTCATAATATGGATTTGTGTAAGTTCCCTAGCAAGAACACTCACTCACTAGAAATAAGTAATTCCAAATTTAGTTCAGCGTTTTTCTTTAGTAGTTAAAATTGCAGCTCAGAAATATAGTGGTGCTTGATGAAGGGGGTTCTATAAGAGAGTTCTAAAGGGAAAGTTCTATAACAGAGGGCGAGAGCTGTAACGTCGCCTCCCCGAACATCAACAGTGGTCAGCGTCTTTGTTGGACCCGACACCCACACGGGCATCTTGCAGCTGCAGCTCAACTCCTTTTTGATCCCCGAGGAATCGAACACCGTCGACCGGAAGATGAGAGAGGAGAGATGCTTTGAACTTACACGGGAGTGGTAGCCAACGGTTCCTCCTCTCACAAAGTATTGGACTCTAACAATCTTTAATTAAGTTTAATAACTTTAATGTATCATTCAGTAAATAATATTCAATAGTTGTGACGTAAATAAATTCCATATTTAAATTAACCAAGAATACGCTACCGTTATTCTTTCAAACGTTACACTGGAAATGAACATGCTGACTTTATAAATAGTTACTTTTATTTTAGATCTAACACTTTATGAACGATTTACAACTTATTCCTTAACCTTGGAATCAATATTAAATCCAAATTCTTAATCTAACTGATGAGATTATTCAAAAAGACTTATCTTTGCTCGTAGTACCTTAGACAACTCCTTCTTGAGCAACGACAGCTTTGTACAAGTCCACCTTTATTGCCTTCCACTTCTCCAAGTGGATGCTAAGATGAATATAACTTCAACCCCGCCCAACTTCCTAGTCACAAATCACTTTCTACTATTCCGAGATTTCACGATTAACCTCATTCACCCCAATGCTAGGGTTTAAATAAAAATTGCATTAGCATAAAATTAAGTCATATCTATGGAAAGAGGTTTTTTTTTAGCTAAAATCATTGTTAAAGAATAGTTTCCCCGAGAGCATAAGTAGAAGTTTCGCGGATAGAACCCGTTACACAAGGTCTCATCTCTACCGAATTGGTATCGCCTACTCATCTCTGGTTAGCCTATGACCGCTGAACATTTGGACGCATGTCTTGCACTAAAACAGGGCTTCTCAAACTTTCAATACTGGCGCCCCTTTTTTCAATCACATTTTTTATCGCTTACATTAATACATTAATAATGTACTGGATGCAATAATAATGCACTTTTTTGTACGCTAAAGCAATAATCTTTATTATAAACCGTACAAATTCATGAAGTAAGTATTAAATTTTGTATATGTTGCTTTTAAGCAAAAAAAAAAAAAAAAAAAATTAGGTAATAGGATAATTATTATGTTATTCTTCCTTTCCCTAATTTTTAAATTGGAACATATTGCAAAATGCGGTGACTGCTTAGAAGACAAAATATAGATATCAGCTTTTTTTTTAGAAAGAACTCAGTGGGTCAATTTCTAATCATAAGCATTCCTTTGAAAAATTTGCTCTGTAAGACAAGCCCATGGAAGTCGCTAATACTTATTAAACTTGTTCTTAATTTAGCATTAATTAATTAGTTATAATTTACAAAAATGTAAAATGATTTTTTTAAATCATTGCTCAAATTATAATTAGTTTTAAGCGAACTGTAATTTTAAGCCTCATAGAATTAGAATTTAGAATTGATGTTGAATAATGAACAATAATATAAAATTCCGATGAAAAATAATTGTGTTATTTTTAATATTTAAAGTGAAAAGACTTAAACATGTTTTAACCCTGGAGCAGGCACGCACTCGATACTAATGGTCGAGTGGGGTTATTGTGAGTCACACCAATCCTTTTTTTATAATTATTTTTATAGTACACAATAAAAATCGCAATTCCAGTGAATAATTTAATTAAGAGAAAATATACTCACCTACTTTCAAGGACACAGAAAATATTTCGGAAAAAAAGTTATCACACTGGGAACTCAGTCAAAACAAGTACCTTAAGATTGTAAAAAAAACGTTTGTCACTCCCAAAAAGAGGGAGATATGTGATAAATATATTTTAGTTCACACGTTAAGACTGTCAAACAGGAGGATAGTGTCAGGGCCGTTGGTAACAATTAAACAGTTTTGCCAGAATTACCGATTTCGTGCACTCTGTGCTCGGTGTGACCGCTCCGTATTAAAAATGTATTTATTACAATATGGATGTTTTAAAAAAATTATGTAAAACGTTTTTCATTATGCTTTATATGTTTGGGAATAACTCGTAGAAATAAATCTTGGCCAAGTAATCCTTCAAAGTGCTCTGTGTGCTTTTCCAAAAATCATAAAAATATTTTACAAGAAAAAATCGCAGCAGAAATAGTTTATTTACAACTTCCCTAAATGAAAAAACAAATACACATAAGAGCAGGGACGTAACTAACCGTACAAGTAAGTTCGAAGGTCAAACCACAGCACATACATTCTGCTGCCTACAGCTGATGACAATAATATAACGGTGATGAATTTTTTATCTTCCTAAAATATATATATTTTTTATTATGGGTCTGGGTTTTGTTTTTGTCTCATTTTGGTTTGAAAAGAAACCGTAATAAAAAGTCTCACATCATGGGATTACAGCAAATCAAATAAAAGGTTTTTTATTTGGTTACAGTATCAAAGATAGCTAAAATGAGGCTTTGAAGTAGAAGCTTTTATTTTTAATGACGTAATATCGCAGATGATATATATAAATTATGTCAGTGTAAATGTGTATTTTTTTATTATGTCAGAAAGTATTTTGTTTTACTTCATTCCAGTAAATAATTTTTTTTAATCTTTTATTTTCGATATGCTCGCGCCGCCCAGGGGGCGCGCCCCACAGTTTGAGAAACACTGCACTAAAAGGTTATGTGTTTACGAAAAATATTGGAGACACGTGCGCTAATGGCAAAGTTGCTATTTATAGTGTGTGGCATTTGTAAAATAAAAGTATGATAATTAATGAAACTCTCAAGAATTTATTTAGTGAGAAGTTTTATTCCGAATAATTTTTAATATCGACTTACAGCAATAATCATTCTATAACTTTAAATCGAGCTAAAATATATTTTTTAAAAAAATGCAAAATTTTACATTCCTTTTATTTGGACGAAGAAACGGACATTGGGATTTTATAAATTTAATTATTTAAACGAATTGACTTGAAGTTTAAGCAACAAAATCTCATTCCCATCGTGCATAATTAATATTCAAAATAAAATCAAAATTCATGTTACTATTAAATAACTTATTCTTTATTTGATGTTGTTGTGTCGTGTCTTTCCCGATGGAAAGGAAGAAAAGTTTCCAGAGCCTGAAGCAGGTTGGAATTCTACGCGATAGATGGTGACTCCACATACCTCCACTGCCCCAATTTAGGCATGGGCTAGAGGGGAGGGAAATATTCTCCAGCACCTTACTCCCGTGGTTTCTGCTACGACTACTCACAGGACATTCGAACCCACTGATTTAACGCACACGTACTCCGTGTGTACACGGAGTGTATTTAGTGGGATCGGGCATTGAACCCAGGCCCTCTGGAAGCTCTAATCATTAGGCTACCCACGGCCACTTTAATTGTTGATATAAATATATTATCATTCCAATAAAATTTATACATGATCATTATAATTATTATTTTCCTATCCATTTGGAAGACGAACATTTAATAATATATTTACACTTTATTTGATGATATAAATATATTATTAAATATTCGTCTTCCAAATAGATAGGAAAATAATAATAAAGATTAATTATAAATTTACTTCAATTTTTTTTTCACACATTGTATAAAAGGATTCGTTATCTTTACTTTTGCTGAATGAAAAATTATTCCCTAAAAAAGGATTCTTGGGACGAAAAAAATATATTTCATTCGAAAACCCAATCCTTAATCTGATCTTTTTTTATAAAATCGTTCGAAAGCCTCTACATCGCTTGATCGAAGACGATGTTAATTAAAAGAAACATCTCAAGAATGGAATGGGGTTTTGTAAATTCCAAAGCTTTCAACTGGAATGGGAAGCATAGTTACAACTATTTCTTTTCAAAGATAGGGAATATCCTGCTCTTTATTTTCACGTATATAAACTTGCTTTAACTCTTCATTTCAAGCAATACAAACTTTTTTTTTCCCATCTAACTATTCGTCTATTCTCTTAGCCATGTAATCAGAGAGTTCGTCTATTCTTTGAGAAGCTCACTTTTTTGCCTGTAATTGGTGAGCTGTTGGATTTGTGTTTTTAAGGGACATTTAACAGAAAGTACGTCACGCGCAACAAATACGTTTTACATAAATTAACACTTTTAGATTTTATATCTTTGTGCTATAATTTATGCACTTTTTGAACTGTAGGATTAAACCAGAATATTCAAAGTTGATAGCAAAATTCCATTAAAAATATAACATATTTAATTAGTTGTTACATATAAATAATACTAATACACGTAATTAGAGTGTAATATTATTTTTAAATGCTATTAAACTTATGCATTTGTGTGATTTATCTACACAACCAGTATAACATCTTGAAAACAGAAAAGGTTGTATATAATAGGTTTCAAAATAATCAACTGTCTGAATTTTTAAATGCATAAAAACAGCTAAAGAGCCGGTCATTATTAATTCGAAAAATGCCCTGCAGTTTTTAAAGTTCTGAATATTTTTTTTTTCACTAAAACTATTTCTTTTCCTGATTGATGAGTAAACTGATTAGTTGTTTTTACATATGCTTTAAATATGTTCTTATTTGTATCTATACTATATATATATATATATATATTATATTATATATTTCTATAAGATATTAAATTTCATACATTTTTTATGCCTACATTTCTTAAATTGAAGTATGAGTTTTAAAAGAACTATGATAAAAAAAATTGTTTTTTATGGGAAAGAACTTGTTTACTAATAGAAAAGTTTTCCCAAACCTCTCCAATTGCTTATTAATCACAGCCTTTCTTTCTCAGTGGCTCGACAGCCCGGGGTGGGCCTTGGCCTTCTCAAGAAACCTTTTCCAGGACAGCCTTCTTCCTGCTAGAGTTCTCCAATTCTTAGTTCTAAACGCTAGGAGATCTTTTTCTTGGCCAGCAATCCATCTAAGATATGGCCTGCCCTTTCTCCGTGTGCTAGTTGGTTGGGCATTGAAGACTTTTTTTAGTGGTGCGGTCTTCGTCCATTCTGACAACGTGGCCTGCCCATTTACACTGGTGTGCAAAAATTAAGGACGAGACGGTTTTTTCAATATAACTTTGTACAAAAGCTTTCCAAATCAACACATTTAATACCGTAAGATCCCCAATACGTAAGGACATGTGTAATGTAAGCAACACTTACTAAAAGAGAAATCAGAGGGATAAAAAGAAGCTTGATTGAAAAAGTAGCATGGAGCGCAATGCGACTGAAGGCTGAAACATCCCTGTGATGGGTGTCCAGCAAGAAACATCCGGTCTTTAGTAGGGGATATTATCTCCCCTGACTGCTAGGCAGGTTTCACAGCGTCTGCCCATGCTGAGAATGAGGGTGTCAATGAGTTGTTGAGGCATTGTTGCCCATTCGTCTTGCAGCGCCAATCGAAGCTCCCGAATCGTTACTGGTGGTAAGGTACGAGCTGCCAAGCGTCTGCCTAGAAAATCCCATACATGCTCGATGGGATTGAGATCCGGAGATCGTGCCGGCCAATCCATACGTTCAATATCCTCACTCTCTAAGAGCTGTTCGGCAGCTACTGTGCGATGACATGGTGCATTGTCGTCCATGAAAAGGAACTGCAGACCCATAGCGCCTCTAAAAAGACGCACATATGGAAGAAGAATCTCGTTACAATAATGGGTCCCGTTGACTGAACCTGCATCGAAGATGTGAAGATCTGTACGACTACCAAGCATGATGCCTCCCCAAACGAGAACACCGCGACCTCCATACCTGTCCCTTTCAATGATGTTCGAGGGATGATTGCGGCTTCCCCGCTCTCTCCAGATGAGTGTGCGATGAGAATCGCTACTCAAACTGAATTTGCTCTCATCTGTAAAGAGTACTCGTCCCCATTAATTGTCTGTCCAATTCCGGTGTTCCCGGCAACACAGAGAGCGCCTTCTCCGATGGGCAGGCGTTAAAGGTACACACCATACAGGGCGTCGTGCAAACAGACCACCACCGTGCAGTCTTCTGGCCACGGTAAAACGCGATATCGGTCGTCCAGTCACCTGTGTCGTGTGTCTAGCGATTTCTCCCGCTGTCTGCCGCCTGTTTCTTCTGGCCTGTAAGACAATGTACCGGTCATCTGCGGATGTGGTTCCTCGTGGACGACCACTACTGAACCCCCGGATAGCTGTTCCTGTAGTTTGAAATTGTCTCCAAAGTCGTGAAACGATGCTGTGAACAATTCCGAACTCTGCAGCCACACTTGTCACACTGCGGCCTTCCTCGAACTTCCCAATGATTTGACCTCGGGTAAAAGCATCCATATGTCGTCTAACAGATTGATTATTCGCCATTTCTCGCTGAGGCAGCAACTCGGTGTGATTTTAATTGCTATACGGCGTGCAATCTCTTTGCCAGAAATACTGATCTTACACCGACAACATGCTTTATACTACTCAGACACTCCCCCATTACGTCTACCTGCATATCTGCGCATGTGCTACCGTACATCACCTTACTTAATCTCCTGATTGGTCTTTCTGTCCGCTCTGCCTCTTCGTTCAGCTGATATGCTAATTTTTCGACTTCGTCCTTAATTTTTGCACACCAGTGTAATTCGTTGTAATTTGATGAAGTTAACGATGCCATTTTTTTATATGAGTGATAGACCTCGAAATTTGATCTTCTTCACCACATTTCATTTCCCTGGATTCCTCCAAATATAAATCTTAAATCTTCCTTTTGAAGATACTTACCATGTTCTCATCTGTTCGAAACATTGACCAAATTTCACATGCATAAGTCAATACTGATCTTAAAAGACAATGATATCAATACCATCAGCAAAAGTCAATGATTGTATTGATTTAGGTATTAGGTATATTTCCTCTGGTATTGATATTGAAATCTCTTATCACAACTTTTCCTAAGATAAATACAGTTAAAATAATTATTATATGAACTATAAATTCTCTTTATCAGTACACATTATTTCGTATCCAGTACCTTATTACTCACATTTTCAACAACAGAACATTTTGATGGTGATTTCAAAATAAAAATTGATTCCTTAAACCCAGAAGCTGATAAATACAATTAATTAAATACTTTATAATTAAATTAAATTATAATTACGAATCTCATTGTTTCTTTTTTTCCGCTTTTATAATGTGTATTAGTGCTGTTTAATGAAAGATTACGATACGCGTGTGTGAGGGATTGCCTTTATTCAATTATTTGGCTCACAACCACCAATTATTAGCAGTTATTCTTTTATTGTACGATTGTATGAAGAAAACAGCAACGAATTTGTAGAAAATCTGCTAGAGACTCACAGAAAAGCAAACCACGCACTTTCCCAAGTTTAGATGAAATCCCAAATATATTTAAGAAAAGAGAAATATACGACGGGGAAAAAAGTCATTTCACTTATACAGTTACAAAAAAATAATACATATTACTTGCAACGGAGTAGATCCTGGTACATATGGTCCATGACCACACGTTTGTTCATGGCACTTACACTTGCAGCATGTTTGGTGATGACCACAAAACTAAATTAGAAAAAGAAGAATAAATTCGTTGCTTATTTTTAAAAAAGACACACATTTCAGTTTAATTTTAACATAAATTATGTTCTCTTTTATATCTAGGTGTGGGTGTGTTGAGTATTTATATCAAAATGCTTCCTGTGTATAGAGTCTGTCCCAAAAGCTCCCGGAAAATTTTTTCTAGTTGGCTACGCTGACTGGAGGGCCGGAGCTTCGGGTAGAAAAGTTGGTGGGGAATCTAAGCTTCGAAACGAGACCGGTGTCTGTCTCCTGAGGGTGATTATTGATTTAGGGTCTCGCTCCACCCAGAGGAGTCGACTGAATCTTCGTCGAGCAAAAAAAAAAAAAAAAAGAAAAGAAAAAGATCAGTTTTTGGAGCAGCGTTATGCAATCCAGTATTTTGTGTCAAACTCGGTGAAAACAGGGCGGAGATATTCGAAATGCCCTTGAAAGCCAACGGTGACAGGGACGACGAAAGAGAATCAAACTTTCATGTGGCGGGAAGGTCGGAAATCCGTTAACGACGACTACCGTTCGGGACACCCATCGACATCCCATCCCAAACGAACTACACCTTACAAAAAGTGCACTAAGTATTGGACAATGAAAGAAGATTAAGGGTTAGGATTATAGCAGAGGAGTGTGGAATACCCAAAATAATCATTCATCGCATTTTAATTGGGAGGGAGTATCTTCAAATGAGAAAAATCTGAGCAAAAATGGAGTCAAACCACGACAACCCTTCAAGCTACGCTGCACTCATTCCTTCGGAGTTTCTGGAGAAAATGGGTGTGGCAACAATGCAACAGCCCCCGTACAGCCCCGATCTAGCACCAGCTCCCTTCTTTTTGTTTCAGAAACTTGAAAAACTTGGCATGGAGTGCTGGAGACGGTAAAAGGAAATTTGATGACCTTATTGAAGAAGATTCTTGTTGATGACTTCCAGGGCGCCTACAATGATTGAATGAAGCGTTGGGAACGGTGCATTGAATCAGGGGGAGAATACTTTTAAAAGTTCTGAGAAGATTATAAATTCATGTTGAATAAATGATTTTTAAAAAAATTATTCCGGAAACTTTTGGGATAGACAAAATTTACATCTGTTACTAGAAAATACTAGATTACTCACTTTGATTTGTTTTCTAAGATTGTAGGATATATTTTAACTTACATTATTTAAAAAAAATGTTCATTCTTTTTTTTTTCAAATTCATTTTGAGAAAAACATGATATAATTCGCATAAATCTTGAATACTTACCTCCTCTTGTTTGTGCGTATGGGTAGGGTGTTTTATTCTATAATTGGGTTCCTCGTTTTTACTGTGCAAGAAATAAGGCCTAACATGTAAGCATAGAGGCTGGTAACCTTGATTATTATCACTCTAAAAAGAAAATAATTTTAAAATTCTTAGTTTGGTTACATTGAATCAAATATTACTTTTTAAGGGAATTAATTTAGGTTTACCTCGGGGCAGTGAGAACAGTAGTGAACTTGACCATCAGGAACCCTCATCTCGTTTATCCAGTTGGTATAATAAGGCTTCAACGATCTAGGTGGTTGTTCGTAATGAAATTTTCTATATTTCTGAAAGGAAAATGTGTAAAAATGGGATTATATATATATATATTTTTTTCAATTCCTACTATTAGTTCCCGATCTCTCTATATCCCTTTAAGACCCGAATTATTTTTATCTTCAAATATTAAATTCTTCTGGTTATTAATACTATATGGACCCCAATGACATTGGGAAAAATAATAAAAAAATCCCCCGCCCGCCCTGGAATACGATCGTGTGGGTTGGGCGTTATCTATTAAACAGGTCACCCATGAAATTTTATGAGTTATACATTTTTAGATCTAAGTTGATAAAAGAAACAATCTTAATTCAACTAAAATTGTTACAAATAAGGAAATTATTGATGAAAATTAACTCTTCTATTAATTCATCATTTATTTACTGCAAAATCTTTTGTTTTGTTTTTGACAAGTATAAATAACCGTTGCATTTTTCCCAACATGTTTTGGAACTGCTTTCGTAGTTTTCAAATCTACACTTGCGAGGCCTTGAAATGTCATCAACACGTCAAAAAGGGATATACATGTCAAGCTTTTTTTCCTGGAATGGACAGAATAAAAGCCATGACATGTATAGCAGGTGGATTATAACGCTTCGATCTTCTTGCGGGTGGAATTACAACACTGTTATCTTCATCATCTGTTAAAATGCTTTTGTTAGTATGTGGAGAGGCTGATAACGCTTCAACTATCTTCAACTTAAATTTTAAGCGATCCATTTTGATTTTTAGATGAATTTTATTTGATATTGCATCTTGTTTGCACAGAAACCAAGAATTTGCAACAGCTAAATTAATGTAATGAATGTGTTCAAGAGACTTTTAGGGTAAAGAATGATCCAAAATTGTCTTTTTATTTCAAATATTCCCATGTGTTTCTTCATCGCTCTCATCTGAACTTGATTCTCCTTCCAGTATACGCTATTCATATGTTTTGTTCGCAGCATTGTCATCATCTGAAAGATCATTAAGTTTTGATCTCAGTTCAATCGATTTAGTCATCACAACTGAAAAAATTTTTCTGTGAGAATTCTTCTCCTTTTAGACACCAGAAAAAGTTTTTGGTTAAAAGTTAACACAGTATTCCATGAAAAATAGTAAAATGTATCAGAAAAATTTTATTTAAATGTATATATATATAAACCCCACCATGCTACCTACCACCGGAAACCCCCCAATTTTTTGGGAGGGGGAAGAGATATGGATGCAGATATCTGTGGAAAGGATAAAAATGCCATATTCCTCAACAAATGTATGGAGAAGAAAATTAATTGCAAAAAGAGAGAGAGAGAGAGAAAGAAAAAAAGGGTCTCATCCATGGCGCCCCCCAAGAAAATTTGGTTTTAATTATATAACTCTATATTTCATTTTTATGTGTACGCTTTCATCAAAACAATGAAAACAGAAAAGAAAATTAGCATGGTAAGTACTTACCTTTACAACTGCAGTGACTCAAGTAACGCCCAAACCGCACGATCGTGCGGGTAACAAAATACCGAGCCCTAGAAGCCACATTGTTAGAGTATAATTAATATTGTCTCAATTTTATAATTATTCAAACATTCATACAAAAATTTGTATCCAAGCAATTAGAAATATACTAATTATTACCTTTTTACGACAGATAAAAAGAAGGCGTGTTCAACCACCATCTGTTGATAAAAAATGATTCTTTACACCTTCTGCAAACACGCTCAATTGTTGGATTCGGGATTTTTTTACATGAGACTATTCCAAAAGCAAAAATGTATAAGAATGTCTAACCCGCACGATCGTGCGAGTTGGGTCTTAAAGGAATATATATATATATATATATATATATATATATATATATATATATATATATATATATATATATATATATATATATATATATATATATATATATATATAGCGTTGTCGAGGCCTATTTAAGTTGGTTACTTGTAAGTATATTTGCCGATGGTTATTTATGTTGGTTGTTTCTTGACAAACAGAAAACTTCTTCTGGATTCGTTCTTTAGCCTTTGAAGTACTACAAAATAAATTGCTACCAAAGACGGATTTAGGTGTGACAGCGTCCTAGGTCTGAATTAATTTGACTCCCTTACATAATAATACGAATAGTAATTAAGTTTAGGTATTGAATATACGCTTGAATTACGCCTCACATTACATAAAACTACAAAATTTTTATGCGAGATTCAAAAAATAATAATAAAGTTTTTGTGTTAACTGGACAAAGGTATAAGTATGGCGAATTAAGAATTAATATTTTGTATTATAATGATGAACAAACAAACGCTAAATTTAGGATTTTTAAGAAAAATTTGTAAGAGGCTCGCTTCTCTCTCGCAGCCATCTAGATGTGTGAGGTGAAGGGAAGAAAAACTCGACATGATCCAACTAATCTATTTCCACGCAAAGAACAAATACAATTTCGACTAATAATAGTAAGATAATGTCTCAATGTTAGCCGTGAAAGGGGAACAAGGACAGTAAAACGCTAACGATTAGGAGACTATCAAACTCAATCCTTATCTTAATAAAGGATCAGACCTATCATCCGATTTTATCTAATATCAAATGAATCCTAGTGAACAATCTCTCGTCACCTTAAAATTTCCTCCTTATAAGAATCAAATCACTATAAAATTCTAATATTATACCTTCAATAGCAATCTTGCCTGGCTCGAGTATATCTTCTCTCCTTCTCTCTCTCAAGTTAGAAAAACCTCGCCTATTTATAATAAGTTAATTTAAATATCACGATTCTCTTCTTCCGAAGGGTTCGTTGTGAATAACGCGAATTAATAGCCCAAAGATTTCCCAAGAGGATTAGTTGGAAAAATGCGTATAGATCCGTCACAAATCAAGCGTCTGTACTTAACCAAAAAAGTTTTTTGTACCTATTTGTTAGATATTTTAAATTTTTTACTTACATGATTAATTATTTAAAAAAAATAATTCTACCCTTTTTTAATACTAACGTCTTGAGGTTGTCAAATCAAGGAGAGAAACATTAAAATTCGGTCTTAAGGGTGATAAAAAACAAAATTGATTTCGAATTTTTTCCGCCTCGAAAATTTTGGCACCCCTAAAAATTTTCCCCGGTAGGCCTGATCCTCGCGAGTTTAAGCCTAAATCCGTCACTGATTGCAACCAACAATGGGAAATCTTTTCGGGGATGATATTACTCCTTAGTTCGATAGAGAATCTGTGGCATAATTTTTTTTATATTTCAAAGAAAAAGCTTTGAACAAATGTGAGTTAATTGAAGCTTTAATGCTTCCTTTCAACTGTGTTGTCACGAAAGAACTTCTTATGAAATTAGAGCATCCCATGCCTAGAAGATGTAAGGTTAGATGTAATGCAAATGGCTGACTCAGAAAATATTGATGTTCAAACATGTAACAACCATACAATTTTCAAAATTTATATTAAAAGTACTTTATTTATAAATATTTTTGTTATTCTATTATGTGTATTATATTATTCTACATTGTATTATTCGGTACATACCAGTGACGTAGCGGGGGGGGGTTAGAGGGGCCATGTCCCCGGGCGGTGGCAAGCACCACGATGTTTAAATTCAAAAAATATTTCAAACTCACATCGCACCCACGTGACGAAACTTATGGAAAAGAGTGAAAGTTTTAATACACGCACAGATTTAGGAAATTCACTATTCGCTGTGCAATCGCATTCGTTTTTATGTTACTTAGGCTTCTGGCAACCGGTACTATGGGAAGTCAGTGATGCTCACACACACACAATTATTTGCAAACAAAGGGACTAAATATCCATCAATGTGCTGAAAAAATACGACAGACCTATTAGAAGCAAAACATGAGGAATTCGTGGATGACGCTTTATTATATGCTAAAAGTTTATGTGAAGAGCTTGAAATTTCTTTTGAATCTCCAAGACGAATCAGGAGAAAGCATATATTTGGCGACGGAAGGGAAGATATTCAATTATCGTACGAAGATGACTTAAAGCGAACAATGTTTTTTTTAATAAACAGAGTAACTGCTGAAATTCAAGAAAGATTCCCACAGTGTCAGAATCTAGCGCAAAAATATGCTTTTTTAAGGCCTGAAGTGATATTGAGCATGGACGAACATAGCTTAGATCAAGTTCCTCCAGACATTAATAAAGAAGAATTCCAACTTGAGAGCATGTCTTCGAGCTTTCGTAGCTGCAACAAACCCAGGCTGTAAAAAATAATTCATTAGGTCCGGCTCTATAGGTTTATTAAAACATATTATTGAGTCCAAACTTGAAGATGGATTACCAAACATAGTTATAATGTTGAGAATTTTTTTAATATCTACCATAAGAAATGCCAGTTGCGAGAGAAGCTTCTCTAAGATAAAATTAATCAAAAATTATCTCAGATCGACTATATCCACGAGACTAACAAATTTGGCAATTCTGCAATTGAACATAACATACATATTGATATTGACAGTTGTATAGAAGCTATGAAAAAACACACGAAAAGTACATTTTTAATCAAATAATAACATTAATAATAATAATAAAAGGGGGAAGTGTATTAATGTGAACACGCGGTAGAAGTTAAATTCTTTGGCTTCTACCGCGTGTTCAAATTCTTCGGCTTATATGTAGTGAAGCGTATAATTAAGTTTTATTTTAAAGTAATCTTATACATAATTAACAAATTCATTATTATCATTATTATTTCAAACTACACTCTATAACAACAAAAAAAGACGCACCAAGAATGAGTTGTCCGATAAATATAAAAATTGGTGGGTAGGAAGATTATCTACGGAATAGAAAATGATTAAAATTTCAGAAAAATTGAATGATTTATTTCAGGGTTACAAAGTCACAAAGTAACGAACTCAATAAGGTTTTGATCCAATTCTAGCCTGGATGCAAGCTGCCACATGACGCGGCATAGAGTGATAAAACACCCTGATGGTCTCCTGCGATATTTCTTGCCAAACTTGCTCCAATCATGGGCAAGGTCGTCAACTTTCCCTGGTAGATGCAGTCGCCTTCCCATCATATCCTAAACATGCTCTACTGAAGAGAGATCTGGCGATCTGGCTATCCAAGGAAGTATTTGGCAAGCTGTAAGACAGTTCATAGCAACACGCACTGCATGTGATCTGGCCTTATCTACTGCAAAAGGAATATTAGCAAAATAGTTCTCAGAATGTCGTCGACGCACCGTTGGGCTGTATGTGTGCGTATAATTATGACCAAAGGGTCCGGCTGTCAAAAGAAATGGCACCCAAGACCATAACTCCTGGTTGAGGGCCTGTGTTGCGTGCAATAGTGAAAGCAGGATCGGCACGCTGCCCTAGGCATCTCCAGACACGCCTTCGATGATTGTCAGGACACAGTTGGAAGTGGGATTCGTCGCTAAACACTATACGTCCCCCGTCAGCATGATTTCAGCTTGATCGAGCCAAGCATCACCGTAATATGGCTCGGCAGTGGGCAAGCGTAATGGCAGGTGGCACAGCGGTTGGTACGAGCGTAAATTTTGCTCTATCAGTCGTCTGGGAATGGCCCTGGTGGACACTCACGTCTGGGTCTCATGTTTGATGGTTGATAACAGTGAATCAGGTTCTGTGACAGTTGATCTGATAATCAATCTCTCCTCCCGATCTACTTTGGCCCTAGGTCAACCGCTACCATCATGATGCTGAAATCCTCCTCTGTCCGCCCATTTTTGTTAGCATCTTCTTATGATCGCATCGCTTCGACCCATATGACGAATGATTTGCCTAACTTGCCTATTTCAATCCAATGACACGACCTCTTTCAAACTCAAACTATTGCTTGGAATGAGCTCGAATCCTGCGCCAATCAATTTTTTCAGTCGTTGGAAGGTATCCTAAATCGCAATGCAACAGAAATTTTGACAATCATATTGAAAATCGCTTTTATATACATCTGCTGAGTGCGCAGTTCCGATGTGCTGTAGCTCCCGCTATTCATTCGTTGAACACCAAATTTTAATCATTTACATGCTCTGTACAAATGTCTTTGCATACGAAATTTCATTACAATCGGACAACTCCTTCTTGGTGCGTCGTTTTTTGTTATAGTGTATATTTAGAAAAAAATAATTAGGATGTGGAGAAGGTATAAGTATAAACAAAATTTTCATTTTCAATTTATAATACTAAAAAAAATATTATTGTTCACATTTATAGAAAAGTATTATTATTATTAATCCATTTCCATTATGCTTATGGATGTTTCAGTACATACTTTTGTTATCAAAGGCTTGTGTTAACTAAAATAAGAAATTTAGGTTTTGCACTCAATATCTCTCATTTATGAATCTCGAAAACACTGCATCAATTGTAGTACTTAATTTCGTCGTTAATGTTATTCTGTTATTTTGTAAAGATAAGGCGAAATTGGTCTTTTTGCGTCGTATTTTTTCTCCTATTTGAGGTAAATCTGGAAACTCCAGCCATATTGTCTTAACTAATCCTTCATCATTTGTTTCTACATGAATTAGCTTTCCCACTGCACCATTTGCCAATCTATCTGTCACATCAATATTTGTGATAATCTTGTAATAAATATTATTCACATAAACTGTTTGATAAGGCAATCCATCTGTATCAATTAATTACATCTTATGAAATTTTTGACGTACGAAAGTTTCTTGTTCTTTTGAAGTACAACCAATATATACATCTTTTGCAGTTGAAATTATTCTGTCCGCATAAACATTGAATATTTTATTATTACACTCATTAACGGAATTGTTAGTGTTGAATAATCGTATACCTTGAGGACACCTTGCTTCAGCTTCTTCCACAGTACAAAAACGATGCTCAATCAGAGTTATTTCTATTTCATCAAGTTGTTCGCTGTTTTCAATTTTTGTAAGTGTAGAAGAAAATTGTAGATTCGCTTGACGCGTGACTTCATTTAGTTCATAAAATTTTAGATTTCGCCATAAAATCAGTCCAATGATGGTGTGTTTCAGTTGCTTATAGATGGGAGTAGAACGAACTGATGGTAATTGACGTAAATATCCTTTTAAAGTAATATCTAATCCACCAAAATGTAACTGAAAATATCCAGTTATTTGTTTTAATCTGGAATCCACCTTCAATAATAATTGAGCACTGATCATACTTATCTCATCAATGATTATGACTTTTATGTATTTGAAAAGAGTTCGGTATTGTTAAGCAGTTTCAGAATGTAACGGAAGTAATCTTGAAGAGGTTTTTAAAGCTGTATGAATAGTCGTTCCTGAAATAGCTACTGCTGCTTTACAGCTTTAACAATAGCCATCATTGTCCGTATAGAGACTATAAATTTCCATAAAAAGTTTAATGACGAACGTTTTACAGCATCCGGCAGGTCCGGTAAAATGGAATGGTATTTGAAATGGAGTTCGATCTGATGATAAATAACATAAGTAAAGGTCCTTTTTGCTTTTCGAAGATTTCTATCAATTAATGAGAATGTCAAATGAAAAACAAAAAGGACTTTTACTTAAGTTATTTCGTATCTTTTATCATCAGATCGAACTCCATTTCAAATATCTTTTACCGAACCTGCCGGATACGGTAAAATGTTCGTCATTAAACTTTTTATGGAAATTTATAATCTCTATACGTACAATGATGAATACTGTCAAAGCTGTAAAGCAGCAGTAGCTATTTCAGGAACGACTATTCATGCAGCTTTAAAAATTTCTTCATCAAGATTACTTCCGTTACATTTTGAAACTGCTCAACAATACCAACTCTAAATTAACTTTTTTTTTGCAATAGGTCCTAGTTTATGTAATGTTGCTAAGCATATATATATATATATATACCGTATTTTCCTGTATATAATCCGCAGCGGCGTATTATCCGCAGAGCCCTTTTTTTCGAGTAAAAAAAAACATCGTATAATCCGCAGCGGCGTATAATCCGCGGCAGTTTTGGCGGTGAATAATCTTGCTCCTTGAACGTCGACGGTCCTGGTAGGTGGAATATCAAATGATAATGGAACTTCGTCCATATATTAAAAATCAAATCCTCTGTAAAAATATTTTCAACAATAATTTGCTTGCAAAATGTCAAAGAGTCGTCAGATTGTTTTTCCCAGTCATCAGGTAATTTCTGTCCGACCGTTGAACGACTAATTTGTTTCTCTTCATAAACCGGTAACACCACGTGGGCCCACCAGAGAAGTTAACAATATTCATTTCGCGTGCAATAACACTCGGGCTTTCATTCTGATGCTAACTGTCGAGACAGCTTTCCCATCGTCCCTTTCTTTTAAAATCCATTTATTTATTTCTGCCTCTAATTCTGGTCAGTGAGGTTTTCCACGACGATCGGCCCTTTTACGTCTATCGCAGTTTTCGAAGTTAGTCTTGTTCCTTCTCCACAAACGAATATTCGATTCAACAACGTTGAAAAATCTTGCAGCTTCTCGATTTCCGACTTCGTTAGCCTTCTCTACAGCGTTTAATTTGAAGTCTGCAGTATAGCTAACACGCTTACGCTTCATCATGATAAAAATTTTCAAAGGATGCAACACCTCTAGTCAAGACAAAGTTGTAAATGACGCCAGCGACTTGTAACTGCTATTTCCTTCCGAGGAACCGAATTCGTTCTTGAAAGTAATTGGACAAACACTAATTATGGCCGTAATACGTCAGCCGAGTCGTGAAAGCGCCATCTATTATTTATTTTATAAAACATAAACAGCATTTCTTTCAAAACTTTGTTAACTTTTCTGATGGAGAATGTTTTTTTCTCAGATAATCCGCAGCGGCGTATAATCCGCACAACGAAATTTGAAACTTTTTTAACACATAATCCGCGGATTATATACAGGAAAATACGGTATATATATAGACGCCATTATTGAAACAAAAATAAATTTTTCATTCGCATTTTCTTTAACTCGTCAAAAAAAAAATCGGTAATTTTTATTTGTTATGGCCTCCAATTTTTCTAGTGTAACCCCTGAGAAAATGTGAAGTGGACATGATGAAGCAAATGTTGATTGCCAATTAGGCGCGAAACTAGTTATCGTCGCCAACCCCTTGGCTTTTCGTAAAATCGCGCTTTTTATTAACGTTTTTATTTTTTTTTTGAAGGCTTAATTTTTAAATTAATGGCTTACAATTTCACAACGTTAATTTGTAAACAAAAAGTGTAATAATAAAACTTCAGTAAAAAATTCTCGCTAAAAGGCTAATAGAGGAAAAACACACACAAAAAATTTAAAAGCCGTAATTTTTAAGCAATTTTTTCAATCTTTGTACGGAATACAGATAATATTTTTCTACATACGGAAGAAAAGTTTCGTGAGATTATTTTTATATAAATCACAAATTCATTAAATATTTAATTAAAATTTTTAATATTTTTTGAAAAATCGTAAAAAAAAGTTTTCGGCGTTTTTTTTAAATGACTGATTCTAAAAGAAAAAACCATGAACTTTTTAAGGATAGAATATCAATTCATTAACGCGAAAGGAAATTGAAAGGGAACGATTTAGAAAACATTTTCATAAAAATGTATCAATTTTGACTCATTTTGAAAAAATCGTAAAAAATAAAAAATATTTACTTTTTATATATATATATATATATATATATATATATACGTATCATGGCGAAGAAATGATCTTTCCGATTCTGTAATTATTTTTTTGTCTGAGTTAGATAGTAAGAATTATAGATGGCTTTCTTAAAAACGTGGTGAAAGTCGGAACTTCATACATTTTACCTTACGTTCATTGCGTAACCGTAACTGGCAACGCGTAACGAAAATTTTTCCTTACCTTACTAAAAGAAGTTAACCTCACACAAAAAAATTTTAAGCTGCTCTTTTTTACTTTTACTATATAATTTTCTTGACTAATAATTGAAATAGGGAGGTGATACGTTGTCGGTCGGCCTCAGATGGCGAAAGCCCATGCTACGCCACTTGTACATACTATACATTCTTGTGTTCAGGCAGCTGTACTAAAAAAACTATTAACAAATTTGGAATTAACTTGGAAAAATACATTAAAATCAATAACAACAGTATCTTAATTTCATAAGAAAAAATTAAGTGAAATACAAAAATCAGGCAAAAAAAGCGTATGCAGTACATTTCCCACCACTGTATGTAACATCTGTTGCATTTAAAGCCTACAATTCAATTTATTGTCAAGATTAACTCTAACATTATGCGTTAAAATTTTCTCTTATCTAGGTGAATTTTATTACACACAGAAATCGTACTAAATTGAATATTTCAGTTTTTGATTGAAAATATGCCATTTTTAAAGCTTATGACACAACGCGCTGTATGGCATTGTTCGAATAAAAAAAACATAAACTCAATACTGTTCCATTAAAAAATAAACTAAAATAGAAGATCGAGATGCTGAATATTTTTTCTGATTCAAAATTCGACTATTAAAATCGAATAGTGTTAGTCTTTGCTCAAAAACTACGCGTCCAATTAAAAAGGTTTTTATATCACATATATATTTCAACGAAATAAAATATTCGGTGCTTACGGGTTATACCTTCTATTAATTCCGCTAGACTAAAATACATCGCCAAATGTTGTTATTGAAGGCATGGACAAGCTTATTGTGTTTGTATATAAGTTGGGAGAATTGTTAACTATTTGTTGAATATAGAGTTATTTGTCCACATATTTAACGTGATGAATAGATTACCGGTATAATACGTAAGTACCAAATGTTCTGATTTTTATAAATCCATATTGTTAAAAGATGAAAAATCTAGCATTAAAAAATATAATGAATTTTTGCTTACAATTAGTTTAATAAAAAATTAGGATAATTTTTTAAAAGTAAGAATAGAATTGTATCACTTGTTTAAAACTTCATCGACTACTAAAGCAAAACTATCAGTTAAACTTATACTAATCAAATAACGGTATAAGGAGACATTATTCGCAAAATATCGCATTCTTTGGCAACATTTTTCATGTTAGACAAAAGTGGCCGACTGGATTTTTACACACATATCTAACTTTATTTACCTCTTGATGCTCCGTTTTTGGAAATCCTGTTATATAAACTAAGGGTCTGATGGCATCTCTCTGAAATTTGTAGCAGCATTCATGATTTCTGAAATGAAAATTACTTAACTGAAAGTATTTATTATAAAAGGCTTAATTTTATCTTAAATAAAAGTGTTACAGAAATGAGTTGAAAAACATTGATTTTTGTAAATCAAAGAAACTATATACCAACCATGTTTTACGTAGGTATATTGAAAGCTCATAAAAATTTAGTTGATAATTCTAATTTATTTTAAAAAATTCACTCTTTTTTTTTGTTAGATCATAACGTATTTGATATTAATCCTAAATTTTCTATTGTGAAATCGTATTTGAAATACCCACTTTTTCATCAATTCAAAGTATTTTTTTAAAAAAATAAAAAAACAATTAAAGGAAAAGTTAAAAAGAGAATATTAAAAGTTTTTTTTATGGACAGTTCAATTAATTTTAAAGAGTGTCTTCAGAACCTCAAAATATTTATAATAAAAAGTCTTTGAAAAAAAGAGCATTGCTTATATATACATCAATGCCGAATGGACTATCTAAAAGTATTTTATTTAAAATATACTATATCTGTTTGAAAAACATTTGCAGCATCATATCGTATTCCAAAAAAATAAAGAATATTTGAAAAATTATTCATTTTATTCCCTTTTTGTGTGATATTAAAAAACTAATAACTCTCTGATTTTATTTCTCAATACACTATTTCAACTTTAAATATTTTTTTGTAAAAAAAAAAATGCATTTTCATGGAAGATTTGATTTGCACAATGACATTACAAACGACCTAATCGTTCGGTGAGTCAGTAGAAATTCGATCATCTGATGGCTTTTCCTAGACTCTGGGCCCAAACGTGGCTTGTCGAAAAATTCATGATTGTTTCATCGTTATTTCCTTTTACGATTATTCTGCCGAACAGTGTATCTAAGTACTTTGGCATTGATTTCCAGTTGAATAACCTCAGACAAAAATCGAGACAGATAAAAGTCAACTGCATTATATTTAGATTACGTTATTAATAGAAATGATTCTAGAGAGACAAAGAGAATGCCTGTACCCTAAAAACTTTCATTTGACTTACCGTAAAATCCGGCGTATATACCGTGCACCCAGACTTTCAAAATGCAGTTTTTATCTTTTAGGTATATTCGCCGTATAACGCGCAGCACCCCCTTTTTTAGGAAGGAACCTGAAGTGTACGTGTGTAATTTTATTACGTTTTGAAGTCATTTATTCGAGATATTATCTCCAGATTATGAAAAAATAATATACTTCTAGAACTACAATCCTTTAAGTTCATTAGAAATGATATTTATTTTAAATAAACGGTATTCCGATCTATGTAGAAGTCTAAGTTTTTTTTCTATGCTCATCTTATTTTTTTATTTTTACAGCTCTCATTTTTATACCCGGCGTATAACGCGCACCCGTAAACTTCCATCTTATTCTTTTGTGTAAAAAGTGCGCGTTCTACGCCAGATTTTACGGTAGTTTTATTCAGCTTGTGTGGAACCACGCTTTGGAAAAAAGGGTATAAAGGAATAATTGTTTTTTGATAATTAGTGTCACTTGAATTAGAACATACAAATAAAATTGTCTTAAGAGTATTATTACAATAAAAAGTTATTTAAAAGCAATTTATAGCAAGACATGAAAAAAAAAACATGACATATTTTCCAAAAAATCTGTTTCTATGAACAATGCTTTTATAATAATAATACACCCAACTCTTTTTTTTTACACGGTAGATACGCTCCTTAGAAACTCGTGCAAAAAACACCCTTTTAAATAATGCAGGGGACATACGACAAATTTGGGGGTATGTTCCACAACTTTAAAAAATCGTGTAAAATGAAACACATTTCTGAATATTTTCCTATAAAACCGTTAAAAAAAAGTAATAATAGAATCCACACATTTTGTATAGTTATAAAACAAAAACAATTTATTTTGATTACAAAAAATTCAAATTAGTATGCAATGAAAATTAGGAATATATATAAAACTTCTTTTTTTTCTTACAACTACTCATTGCTATTTGATAACAATCGTGTAAGTTTATTACATACTGGGAGTGGCCGCGGTGGCCTAGTGGTCAAGCTAACGGTCTCGTGGCAGGCATGTCATGAGTTCTAGCTTAGAACAGCTGAGACCCACCGTGCAGAGGAGGCCGATGCACGTTAAATATGTCTAAGCTCAAACGTCCGCCCATTGGGGTGGTACGGAAGTTAGGAAAGGGATGTGCCAGCTCAGGTGTCGCCCTTTCTTCACTTGACCATTGTTCAAAATTACGAGGTCCGTCGCCAATAATCCTAGGGCGAGGTAAACATAACTTTTTCACTCTCACTTTATTACGAGCTGGATCCAAAAAGCTATCATCGGTAGATGTGTCAAGCACAACTGTCGGTTTTGATTCAAATGAAGAATTTCGTTCGTTATTAATGGCCTTAGTTAGGGTTTTTTTTTCCCCTTCTTCTTCTTCACGTTGCTTATGCAATTCTCGATATCCTGCTATACAAAACTGACGATTACGTTAAAATTATAATGCATGCTCTACGTCAGGTTCATGAGTAAGAAAATGTTGTTACATACTTGTAACAAATTTTAAAGCTCTCGCTAATTAAATCCGCTTTTAATAGCTGGACTTCACCTTCGACTTCGTCATTATCGACTTCTTTGTTATCATAAACTGTCATAAATTTGATCAAATCGTCCTGATCAAAATTTCACAAATCCCCATATTTTTTGGAAATTCGGGGTAGAACAAAAAATTTGTGTAAAAAAAAAAAACTCACAGAATTCGTGTATACCGTGTTATTTTAAAATCGTGTAAAAAAAAGGCCATGTAAAAAAAAGAGTTGGGCGTATTTTGTCTATATACAACTATCTACGGAGCTTAAAGTAAGATATTTGAAAAATTCACATTATTTTCAGAATGACTTATCAATTGAAATAATAACCGGGGTTTCTTGTTAAACATCTTAGTCTCTGATATATTAAATTTGAATGAATTCACTACAAAAATATATCTTTTAAAAATCCTATATATATAATTTTGAGTCTGCACAAAAGTCTTCACCATAGATCGGCAAAATACTATTGTAGTTGAAGCATTTCCCGTAAAAGGAGAATATTTTGAAAACTTGACCTTTTTCTTCATATTTTGTCAAAAAAATGCTTAAAATTTTTTGTTTATATTGTAGTAATATTAGTAAAACAATTTTATAGCAATATTCTAATTTAACTGACGCTTAAACCACTATTTGTGATCCGCACGCGGCTCTTTGTGTAGATGGTTGCTGCTCTATAGATTTAAAGCTGTATGAATTATTAAAAAATAATAATTATATCACCTAAAAATTTTTTTTTACTTTCTCTTTCCTTTGTAATTATCTATTGAAAAGATTTACCTTATTTGGGTCTACAGTCAAACATTTCACTGGCTTAAATTATTTTTCACATTGAGAAAGTCAATTGACAATCAGTGAAAACATTACAATTAGTTCTAAATCAATAATTTTTTAGTAAAAATACCGAAATGGGAAGACATTCCTCTAATTCAGTGTTTCGTCAACTGTGGGGAGCGCCCCTAGGGGGTGAGGGCATATTGAAAAGTCGAAAACAAAAGACTATTTTAAAAACTTATTAATGAATTGAAAGTAAACAAATAAAAACATCCCGACATAATAAAACAATAAAATACGCATTTACACTGATATAATACACTTATAAATGTATCCGTACTGCACAATGTATTTCATAATTAATTTAACAATACTGAGTTAAGAACAAGTTAATTAATCCCCAATGACCCCATGGACTTGACATACATAAACTTATATACAAAAATTAGCACTCATCTTAAAAATGTGTACGGTTAAGGATTAATCCCTTTAATGCCGATTAAAAGTTACACGCCCCAATATCACCGTTTTCCGCGCAGGCGCGTGTATGTGATGTATTAGGGGGTGTAGGAGGTATAAAAGGAATAAAAATAAGCAAATCCTCTGAAATAAGTAAATCCTTCGCAAACACTGTCAAGGTCCTTTCATTACCTTTCATAGCCTTCGGAATAGTTGTATAGATAGCAGTGCACAAAAAAGATCGTACTTTGGAAAGACTTACATATACGTTCGGGGCAATTAACGCTTTGGCTGAGCTAGACGTTTATATACGCCGGTGGCACTTAAGAGGTTCAAGTCGTATTGTAACTTTAGTGTCAAAGTACCGTCGCCTGCATGGTGCTCAAAGCTACGGCTAACGACAGGCGTCACTTAGCCCCTCGCCATGATGAATTTCGCGGGCCTCGATCTGGCCTTTGCCGGTCAGGTGGCATTAGTAACAACAGCAACATAACAACAGAGTCAAAGTGTATTATTGAATTAAATACATTGTTATTGTATGGAGGGGGGGACGTGATGAAAATTATGATTGAATATTGGATCGCAAACATTGAAACTTTGAGAAGCAGTGCTCTAAGTGACTTCTAATAACGTTTACTTATTTATATACATGAGTAAAGGAGCACTACTGAATATAAGTAAGAGATACGCTGAACATTATATTTGGTACATGGAACGCAGAGCGTTCCTCCATCTCATCACTGAATAGTGAATGTGACCTGGAAAAGTTGAAAGTCCTGGCTGGGGAGAAAGGAGCCTCTAGATTGGCTGGCTAGAAAGTTGTTATAATAGGAGTGGAGGCAGGGAGCAGGCAGGGAATGACGCAATAGTCTGCTGGAGAATCTTAATGTTTTCAAATGAGATATAGCGTGGAGAAGGAGCATTTTGATTGGCGGTTGGAATTGAGGGAGTCACCTCTCAATTGGCTGTTCTGAAGTTGTGTAAATTAGAGTGGGCGTGCCTGATGGGGTGCATCAATGAGAAAGTTAAGAATTAAAATTTAGTGATTCATTCATCAAAAGATGAATGATCGAGATAAGAAACTATGGTGGATTGTAAGAGTCTAGGAGAATTCTCCTAGGTCTTTTATGGTTATCCAGATGAACATAGTTTTTTAGATTAATTAAATTAGAGTTATTGATGTTGGGATGAGTAAGAGATACAAACAGGGCCATTTTTACTGGTACTGGTGCAACAGAAGTTTTCTTCGAGTTTCGATCATTGCAAAATCCTTTATAACATCATTGTATTTAATTTCCATGGCAACATCATTTCGAGTGCATAGCAACCTCAGACTGTTAAGCTTTTCCTTTTTCATAGAAGATCTCATATCAGTCAACTCTCTTTAGGGCAGAAATGCTTCTCTCGTGACTCGCAAGGCGGTGGTACGTTTTTCTCTTTTTTTCGCCCTTCAATTTCTTGCGTCCCCAAGTCCTTTGCGCTCTAAACACGCGCCTAGTGTGTATAAGTGGAATACAGGCCCTGGAAACACATAAAATCCTAACAAAAGGGACATTTTCCGTATTTTGTGCATGTTTAAAGGTCATTAAAAAGAGTCGAAATGACTTTTAATATGCAGGATCAATAAAAAAATTAATTATTAGCAAGAGCAGGAAATTTCAGAATTAAGGTCTTATGAGGTATTATTGGTAGGAATATTTTTCACGAGGCTTTAAAATTTAATTGCCAATATTATGATAATTTGACAATGATTGCTTTGGTATTGAGCTACAGAAATAAAAATACCTTCGATAGTTCTTAGTTATGGAAGGAATGAAAAATACTACTTTGTGAAAAACTTTACTTATAAAAAATATAATATAAATAAAATAAATAAATAAATATGAAACAGAAAATAATATAATAAATATAACAAATAAATGGACTAAATTCATATGATGTCATAGTCGCATGATAACTGAGTCACGTGTTTTCAGCCAATCAGTTCATAAATTAATACTACGTCATAATTATGTCATAAATATAATTACGCGCTTCCAGCCAATTAGTTCATGTGCTTCACTGTTGCCAATTTTTGTTTTTTGCAGAAACTTTCTTTTAGAAAGTATATATTCGTCAACGATTTAATAATGCACATAGTTAAGCAAAATGCACTTAATTCAAAAGTATTCGTATAATGTAAGTTTTTCTTTTTAATTTTGAAAACTGTTTGAAGAATTTTGACACGTGAACTCTTTACCCAATCATAAAATTTTAAATGCTATCTAAACTTTACAAGTTGAACAACTACTACGTCAATTTTTAATCAATGGAAAACACGTGATTGCCTTTATCATGTGACCATCATGAATTTAGTCCATATGAAACAAAGCACGTGGTTTCCAATTCAGTGCGCATGACACATACGAAATTGGGGATGCCAACTTGGCGAGTTATCGTGAACTTTGGCATTGTTACGATAGGTCGTAAGTACCAAAACAAGAAAGACATTGCCAATTTAAAAAACGTTGCCAATAATGTCACTGTAATTCTTGTTTTATGGTATGAATGGGAACGTTTTCCACTATTAACTGCTATCATAACATTTGCCGACGTCTTTTGATTTGAAAAAATTAGGGCAAGGATATAATACGTAATTACTAAAATTTGGATACAAGATATCGAGATCAAATTAGTCAAGTTGCACTAATTTGGGCCCCCAAAATACATAATATCACTATAATGGAATTATCTTATTATTATTATATAGCGATATCTTGGAAAATGCGAACTTCTAAAATAAATGAATGTCTAAGGGTTCGCTAGCTATCAATGTGCACCTAACAATCAAAACACAATCAAAATTAAACATTTACGAGTGCTTACGTACTATCGCAGCAATGCTAACGTGCAAGATAATTTGCCAAGTTGGCCACCCCGATTTCGCATCAACACGCTGAATTGGCAATCATATGCTTCGTTTCATATAATGTCACCAATACGGTTGCGATAATACGTAAGTACCCAACTCCCTCACAAGTTGTAAATAGCACAGAAACTAATTTGATGTAATTTCCCCCCAGGGAGGTTCATTCAAGCTTATGTCTAGAAAATACCAGACTGCCTTCTCGCGCTTTGTGAGTGGCCACATAAAAGCTCTCACTTTTTGCAAGGGTTAGAAGTCTTTTCCAGAGTGCCACTTGTGTTATTCCGAGTTGATCTCTCCTGCCCACATCCTAATTTGCTTGGATTTTAAAAAGGACAAGTTCTCTCTGGACCCCTTTCTGTTTTTAGAATTTCTTGATTCTGTTGGATTCATGGAGATTGTCCAGCATTGCTAGACAATCTGGAATTAAAAACAACAATGTAATTTTCTACCAAATAGCAGCGAATTTTTACCATGTGGATGTGACAACATTACAATAAGCGGCCTCTTGGATAACACTGTGGTCCATCGAGGGCCTATATTTTTGGCACGAAAGGGGTAGCAGTTAGAAGAAAAGCATATGTATATAAAATAGATATTTAAGTAAGGTTTCCTAGATCAGAATAACTGCAATTCCAACCAATATTACATCAATCAATCAGTGGCGTACGCAAATTACTTTTATGAGGGGAGGGGATATCTTTTAGACGAAAGCGGAAAAGCGTAATCTATATGCTTAAAGATATGTTGTTGTGTACCCCACTGTAAGGAATATGCATTGTCGGAAAAGATTTTTGGTGAAATATTGCATCACTTGGTGACATTTATCTGATGTAACGAAAATTGTCGATTTTAAATATCATTACATAACGCAAAGAAATCCATATGCATAAAAAGTTGGTTGCCAGAGCTCCGAAAGGTTGGACTTCTTTGGGTAATGAAATGGAGGAGCTGGTATCAATTTCACCTTTTCACTGGGTAGCAGATCAAAACAATGCAAAATTGGCACAGGAAAAATCTCATTAGCCATTCATATAGCATTCAACGAAGATTTAAATCTCCAAGAGATGCATTGAAATCTGAAGGAATAATCATATTCAGCGACTACCCCAGCTGCATTTCAAGCGATTCAAAAAGGAGATTCAGAGCTAGTACTGAATATATGAAATATTCTACACAAAATTCTCTGGTTAAATAAAAAATACATCATGCCACGGGTACCAGCCCATGTTGGAATTGCAGAAAATGAGACCGCTGATTCCTTAGCTAAAGAAAAAAACCCCAATAAACTACCTTTTACAGTCACTGTGAACAATCTAAATTCAGTGATAACGTCTAGATTCAAAGACAAAACTGTAAAATTTAAATACCAAATTTCTGAACTACCCATCACAAACCGAAATTTAACAAACAGACTCAAGACACGCCATCTGAGACGGATGAAAATCCACAAAGATGAAACAAGATGCAATGTAGGAACTGCCCTGACTGAGAACTGCCCCCCGACCACCTATTTTGCCATTCCGGCGATCTTGCAGCGAATTAGTGACTGTCATCAGGATGATCTGTATTCGGACAACTGTCTGGAAATTGTCGACGTAGTATATAGAATCTTCGGTCTTATAAGAAAATAACTTTTCATTTCCATAAACAGGACAACCGACCAACACGCAGAAATTATCATTATGTGCTGTTACTTATGCCACCTGATCGACAGTAGCATCAAATCAAGGTCCACGAAATTCATCATGGCGAAGGGCTAAATTTTTACGTCTGTCGTTAGCCTTAGCTTTGAGCGCACTATGCAGGTGACAGTCCGATTTTGCTAGGTTCCACCCCAATTTTGAGGGAGATCACCCTGAAGCTGGTCAGGAGCCTCACACCTCTCTTCCCCTTCCACCAACCACATGAGAGGACTTGTGGGTCAACGACTATTTAAAATATCCCCATGGCGCGAAGGCACATATACATTTACAAACATCCATGCCTTATCTGAGATTCGAACCCACACGCTGCGGCAACGCAGTGAGTGTTCCTAACCACTATACTGGGTGAGCGGCAATTATTATTACATAACACAAAAAATGAGATACTAATTTGATACCGGGAAGTCACTAGTTCTGGTACTTACGTATTAGCTCAACCTAGTGGCGACAAAAAATGAAACGAAGCACATGATTGCCAATTCAGCGCATACGACACATGCGAAATTGGGCTTGCCAAATTGGGGAATTATCTTGAACTTTGGCGGTTGTTGCGATAGTACGTAAGTATCCTAATTTTTTTAGGGGTATTTTGAAATCACGCCAGATAGATCTTAGGTGACCACTCGAATGTTACCGTATTGAAATGTTATCCAATTTTGGCAAACTTTTGCAGTAATTTGGCATAAAAATCCGTATCATACCGATATTAAAATATAATTATTGAAACAATTTACATGCATGTAAAAATATTTAAATACATTGAAAATAAATTTGAAAAATGTTTACAAATGAAAACTTACCCACAAACGCATGCTATATCAGGACAAGTATCCATTATTTTGTCCCAAGAATCATTAAATTATTGTTTTTATATAATGATTACTATTGTAGAGATTAAAAGAAAATATTACTGCAACAGATTTAAGTAACGAATAGTATTACTTGCATCTGTAACATAGAAACATTTTGAAATTGCTCGTCCCCTATTTTTTAGCATCATTATTCAAACAAAACACATCATTCTTATATATAGTTTAAATTCATAAATATTTTCCTGAAATTTTTTGTTGGTAGCCATTTTAATATTATGTATCCAAAACAATTAATGAATCAACACGATTTAGTTACTTTTAAAAAAATAAATAATTAACAAAACGGAAAATATTATTATGGAAATTTTAAAAAATAATGAAAATAATTTATATTAATATACTTCTATTGCTTTAAATATTTTTTAAGAATGTGTATGTGGAGCTAAAAATTCTATCATTTATATTTCTGCATTCTGGCTGGTCCATTACTTAAAAACATTCCGCTTTACATTACTAATCGACTTGGGAATGCTCAATTCCTATCAAGAGACGCGGACGACGCTTCAGATAGCAATTTTTTCCTCTAGATTTCTATGCTAATATCAGATGCCATATTTCATTTAATTTTAGTGAACTCAATATATCCCAATTTTTAGCATGCTCTTATAAGTTTCACTTGTATGTAATGGAATCTTTGGACTCGATTTTTACCCACTTTAAAAGGTCAGATTGGGATCATAGCCTTTGTTGCTCCATATCCCACAAAACCTGAACTGAACTGAAAAGGTCAGATTAATTCGAAATTTTGCTCACTTGTCAAGGACCGATGACAATATAATAATTTCAAAAATTTTTTCCATTGTCCTGATCAAAATCGTCAAAAATAACGATTTTAAGTATTTTGAGATTTGGCGACTAATTCATTATATCGTTTCCAGATTTGGCAACTGATTGCATATACCATTTCCAAATTTGGCGACTAATTCTATACTCCATTTCCAAATTTGGCGTCTAATTCCAGATATGGTGACTATAAAAGACCCTACCCCTTGAAAAGGTGCAACTCTAAAAATGAAAACGCTTGTTATAAAAAAATAAAACAAACAAAAAAAGTGTTCTTTATGTGAGAAAGGAAAAAAAAGACTCGTATATGTGTTCGATCCACTAAAAGACTATAATTCCATTTTTAAAACTATAATTTATTTCCTTTACAAAGGTATTTTGTGGTGGTACTTTGTGTATAAATAGACACATTTCTCTTTCTCTCTCTCACACACACGCTCACACTAAACATGAGGCGTGTTCAAATAAAAGTGATTCGAAGCATCGCATGTGAACAGTTTTCAATGTATTTTCGAGAAATAAACGCGATAGTGTAGGTGTACGTGCTACGCACGTGCGTGCGCAAGCAGATTTGTGATAATTGCTTTCGTAATAACATGGCATTCATTTAAAATTGACTAGTATTGATGCAACTGCGTCCAAAACGAATCAGCGAGCAGTGATAAAGATTTTAGCACTGGAAGAGTGTAATCCGATGGGTATTTATCGCCGAATGTCTGCTGTGTACAATGACACGTAAGTGTCGAAGCCCACGGTGACGAGGTGGGCGAGAATGTTTGACGGCGGTCGACAGGAGGTAAGGGACTTTCCGCGGCCTTGTCAGGCACACAAAGTTGTGACAGAGAAGCTGAGTCCGGACATTGACACTACAATCAAGTGAAATCAACGTCGAAATATTCGTGACGCCGCAAATGAAATCATGGATTACACCGGTACCGTTTACAATATTGTCAATAATATTCTGAAGTATCGAAAAGATTGTTTCCAATGACTACTCCGCCTGCTGTCTGAACACTACACAAAAAAAACAGAAAATGGGCATGAGTTTACAGCAGGGGATGAAACTTGGTGTCACCACTTCCAATCGGAAGGGGAGTCCGTCAGCATGCATTAGAAATCTCCTGACTCACCTAAGCCCACTAAATTTAAGCTCAGCAATTAGCTGGAAAGGTGATGCTGACGGCATTTTTCGACATCCGGGGACTTCTGCAACTTGAGTTTAAGAAGTTGGGGGTCTCCATCAATGCTCAACGGTACACACAAACACTTGATAAGCCGCATAAGGATATCAAAAACAAACGTCCGGGTCTGCTATTGTCAAGTATAATCGTTCTGAACGACAATGAAAGGTCACATGTCACCAAGGTGTGTGTCGAGGCACTAGCACGTAAAAAGGGGGAATTCCTGGAACAGTCCAAATTCAGCTTGCAGTCCAAATCCGTAGACTTGAAACTATTACATCTTTGGACCGCTGAAGAAAAGCCGAATGGGTCGACTATTTCTCTCCGACGATGACGCAAAGGCTGCAGTTCTGAAGTAGTTCCATGATCAATTGACATCGCTTTTACGGATGGAATTCGTAACATCCCTAAGCAACAAGACGCCTGCCTAATCGCCATGGATAACCTCTTTTAACAAACTTTGCATGCGTTTAACTTATTATATATTGTTGTTTCTATCTGTTTATCTGCTCATTTCTGTTCCTACGAATCTCATGGATACACATCTCGAATCACTTTAATTTGAACACGTTTTATATACACACTCAGGGACAATTAGCGCACCAAAATGGAGTCGTCAAAATGAAACGAAATTTTACATACGTAATAACTACTTTGATGTAAGTAAATGATTAGAAAATCAAAGAAAAAGGTAAAAGCACGGAGAGACTTTAATACCCTGTTGTACCCCCTCTAGTGCGAATGCACGATGCGATACGATCGGGCTTCGTGGCATACAAGTTCTGTATGATGTCTTGAGACATTTCGTTCCATATTTGCTGTAACCTTGCCTCTAGTTAGTTTAAACTCGTGGGATGCCAACTTGCCGTCTCAAATGATCCCAGATATACTTGATTGGAAACAAATCTGGGGATCGGGCAGACCAAGAAAGGCTAGTAAAGTGCGGAGACAGTTATGACACCTTTGCTGTGTGAGGCCGAGCATTGTCTTGTAGTAAAATGGCTCTAGGGAACCGTTGTATGAGTGACAACGCATGTGATTGCAAGATGTGAGGGACATACCGCTGGGCCATCATGGTGCCACGGATCAATACTAGGGGTGACCGTATATTGTAGGCAATGGCACCCCATACCATCACACCAGCTGTGAGAGTGGTGTGTCGCTGTAAAGCAAAGGCAGAATTTAGACGTTCACCACGGGGTCTCCACACACGAACACGATTATCATCACTGCTGAGATTGAATCTGGATTCGTCGCTGATGGGTGGGCGTCAAGGGCAGCACACGTAATGGGGGCCACGATCCTAAATGTTCTTCAGCCAAGCTCCTTCGTATGGTTCGAGGAGACACAAGGGCCCCTAGTGAAGGTGGCTACCAGTGCCTGGCTGGAGGCTGATGAAGCAGTTGGCTGTACGCGTACATTTCTTACGATGTGGCGGTCTTCTCGACGACTGGTCTGTCGAAGGCTTCCTGAGCCTGGTTTTCGTGTAAATGACATCTCTCGGATCCACTGGTCCCAACAAGTCCTCACAACACAACCAGAGAGGCCTAATTGACAAGCTGCTCGCCTAGCTGACCACCCAGCTTCCATCATGCCGATGATTCTCTCAAACTGCAACAGCTGCTCATATTGTTTTCGAAAACGACGTAATGGCATGTCTACCTCAGCTCTTGTTTTGTAAACGATTCAGCACACTCAAACAAGCTTTGGTTACCTGTTTTATACTCCACGGAGAACGACGTTAAACGCCCTCTGACGGCTATGCGTAATGCGCAATCACGATGCATTTCTGATCATTTGCATATCTCCCCGACATGTACCTTCATTCCAAGTTTCGTTATGATTCCGCAATTATTTCTTGGTGCGCTAGTTGTTTTTGTCCATAAGTATATAATTTTGTTTCTTATTAAACCCAGTGCTTCTCAAACTTTCAATACTGGCGCCCCCCTTTTCGATCACAATTTTTATCGCGCCCCCCTTATACATTAATAATGCACTGAATGCAATAATAATGAACTTTGATGCTAAAGCTACAAAAGGCGATCTTAATTACAAACCATACAAATTAGTAACATAAGTATTAAATTTTGCATACTACTTTTAAGCAAAAAATAAATAAAATAATAGGATAATTATTATGTGTGTTATTTTTCCTTTCTCTAATTTTTAAATTGGACTTATTGCAAAATACGGTGGCTGCTTAGAAGACAAAAATATAGATATCTGTGTGTTAAATATAGAAAAAGAACTCAGAGGGTCAATTTCTAATCATAAGCATTCCTTATAAAAACTTTTGCTTTGCAAGACAAGCCCTTGGAAGTCGTTAATACTTATTAAACTTGTTCTTAATTTAGTATTAATTAATTAGTTATAAACTACTATGGAGTACTGATACATTAAAAGTATACCGGCTGAAGTACCCGCTTGCACGAGTTCATTTATAAGAAAATAAAACATTATTGAAATAATCGCTGAATTTTAAGGAGAGTAAAGCCAAGTGCGCGACAATGTTTACAAAAATGTAAAATGATTTTTTTAAATGATTGCTCAAAGTATAATTAGTTTAAAACGAACTATAATTTTAAGCCTTACAGAATTATCATTTAGAATTGATGTTGAATAATGAACAATAACATAAAATTCAGATGAAGAATAATTGTATTATTTTTAATATTTAAAGCGAAAAGACTTCAACATGTTTTAACCCTGGAGCAGGCGCGCACTCGATACTAATGGTCCAGCGGGGTTATTTAGTCACCCCAATCCTTTTTTATAATTATTTTTATAGTACACCAGTGTTTCTCAAACTTTCAATACTGGCGATTCAATTTTCAATCATAATTTCTGCACTGAAAACAAAAAAGCACTTCGTATACTATTACCATTTTGAAAATCCTACCTATGTTAAACAGGATTTTCTGCGGTGGCTGCTTTGAAGACAAAATATAGATCTCAGCTAAATAAAGAAAAATAACTCAGTGTCAATATCTGATATTAAACCTTTCTTTGAAAAACTTTGCTCTACAAGACAAGCCCATGGAAGTCACTGATAATTATTAAACTTAGATTAATTTAGTATTAAGAAATTATTTATAAAATACCTTCTTCAGTACTGATACATTAAACGTATACTGGCTGAAACACCGGCTCTTCGCACGAGTTAATTTTTAAAAAAATATAACATTATTCTTGATATAATAGCTAAACTGTAAGGAGAGTAAAACTGCGTGCACGACATTGTATACAAAAATGTAAAATGATTTTTTTTTTTTAGATAAATGCTATAATTGTAAATAACTGTTTAAAAGAACTGTAATTTTAAGAATCACAGAATTAGCATTTAGAATTAATGTTAAGTAATGAAAAAGAATATAAAATTCCTATGAAGAATAATTGTGTTACTTTTTAATATTTAAAGCGAGAAGACTTCAAAATGTTTTAACCCGGGAGCAGGCACGCACTCGATACTAAGGCTGATGGTAGTGCGGGAGAACTCAGTCACCCCAATCATTTATTTATAATTATTTTTACTCTACACGATACAAATTGGAATTCCAGTGAATAATTTAATTAAGAGAAAGTATACTTACCGGCTTTCAAAGAATGTTCAATCTTTCTTTGATGATTTGAGAAAAAGTCCAATAAAACTGAACTAAAATGATTGACAAGTGATAGACCTTAATAAAGGAAGAAAAGCAAAGATACTTTTCACTAATATTACAGAAATGTTACTTGCTGGCAAAGCTGTCATATTTTGTTCAAGTAATTGTAGTTTTAATGAGCATTCATGATCGAGTGAGTGAATATTAACGTCGCACTGTTCAGCTACACGAGGGCTTTTAGAAACGGACCTCGTAATTTTGAACCATGGTTGACGAGGACGATACTTGAGCTGGCCTCTTAACTACCACACCATTCCAACAAGAGGACGTTTGAGCTCTTTACAAATTTAACGTGCACCTCTCCATTTCACGACGGGTCTTTAGTGGTACTGGGCTCGAACTCGTAACACCTTTGGTGATCAACAAATAACAAGTTGAACTTTTTCTTTCTTGTGTCTTTTTGACAAGTCGAACTGAACCTTGTGGTACACTTATGGCTTCATATTTCAGTTGATGGAGTTCTTTAGGGAAGCCATTGAAAATTTTCCTTTCGTTTCATGTTCATCGTGTTTCTCAATCATGAATAATATGCATCAGTTTCAACTTCCTTCAATACAGATCCCAGATGCCACCGCTGCCTGGTTATAAGTGTATTCAGAAAAAAATACGGATGCTCTAAAAAAGTATTATGACGTTTCTCACTATGCTTTATATGTTTCAGATTACTCGTAAAAATAAATCTTAGCCAAATAATCCTTCAAAAATCAATCAATTCTTTCCAAATATCGTAAAACTCTTCATTATTTACAATTTCCTATGCGAAAAACAAATACATAAAAGATGGGATGAAACTAATGTAGAAACCCTACCAGTAAGTTTGAAGGTCAATCAAATAAATGACTAGCAAATTTATTATGCTGCCTGGCTGAAAAGTGAATCATGTCTTCCTTTTCTTTCTACAACTAATATACAGTATTTCAATAATAATTAAAGTGATGAAATGTTTATCTTAGAATTTTTCTCAGGGTCTGAGTTTCGTTTTTTCTTTTAACGAGTAATATTTTATGTTAAAACAGAAGAACGCCAGATGATAAACATAAATTATATCAGTGTTGTTGTGTATTTCTTTTATTATGGAAAAAGTATTTTGTTTCACTTCTTTCCGGTTATTTTTTTTAAAAAAATCATTAAATTTTCGATATGCTCGCGCCCCCCTTGCAGGGTTATCGCGCCCCCCAGGGGGGCGCGCCCCACACTTTGAGAAACACTGTATTAAACCTCATTAATTCTCAGGAACCCTTATTTGTCACAAGTGTACCGCAATCGTGTTATTTAATGTCTTTGACTGCACAATACCCGAAAAATGACCAAACACCAAGATAAAAAAGAATCCGGTTGGGAAATTCGGCTTCAAATTTTATATAGATATGATATCTAATTAGTTTAAGAGATATTTGACTGAGATGTCGGTCTAAAAAATTAAGCATTTACAAACTCTAAATACGTTTTTCTCAGATTTTTTTCCCCGTCGAATCAGGTACTTTTCGTGCCCTGGGTTTTTTCTTTTTCAAGATAGGTAGTTTTATGCATTTATATACATATAGAAGAAAAGTGACTCACTCTCCAATTACGAGATCTCAGGAATTATTAGACTTACAGACTTGAAACTTTATAGGTGGGTCTCTTACGTTTAGCAAGGATCTGCTAAACACAAATTTTGCGAAAATTGACTCAAAAGTTTGTGACAAAAGTTTCTGTTTTTGAAATATTAGATTTACAGACGTGAAATATGGGAAACGTGCTTCGTTTATTGAGTAGAAATCCGCGAAGAACTGGTTATGCAGAAATGGCCTCCAAAGGAAAGTCCCACTTTTCCACTTAGACACGCAAGGCACATGCTTAGGGGGCGAAAGATTTGGAGGCGCTAAAAATTGGAGGGAGAGAAAAAGAGAAAAAAAAGTTGAAACTGTGAAGGTCTCCTAGGACCTCACTTTGAGAACGAGAATAAATAGGAGTCATGTAAGAACCAGTAGCCATTTTTATAAACAACTTTCTTTATTTGGTTATCTTATCCAAATAGAATCAAAGACTTATTAACAATTTTATTTAAATAATATTATGAGGTTTTAAAGATAATATCCTTTAAATTAACTTAATTAATGATCTCATTAATTAAACATTAAATAACGATCACGCAGAGATTACCACGATAAGAGATCCCAGAATTATATTTAATAATGTTCTTATTAAACATTTAACTTTAATCTCACTCCTAAAACTTTAATGAGACTTTAAACACAAATCAATAGTTACCACTCGGAATCTCAATTCTTCAGATTAAATATCTCTAACAAGAAATCTTCAATTTAAATCCACGATAACTTTCTGCTTCAATCTCTATCTCCTACTGCTCTAACTTTACTATTTCGTTTGACTTAAATACTTAATCTAATCTGCATAACAAGGAATCCTGTCCGCTTTTTGGAGTTGATTGGAAATAGGTAGGGAATTAAATTTCCCTAAAAAGGTCGACTCAGAAGGTTAGTGATAAAGTTCCGTATAGATTCGTCACAAAACTACAGAGCGAACGTAACACCGCCTAACGAATCATGAGAGAAGCATTTTTGCCCTGAACAGAGTAATGACCGAAATGAGATCTACTGTGGAGAAAGAAATGCTCAACAGATTGATGTTGCTATGCACTCAAAATGATATTACAATGGATATTGATTACAATGATGTCATTGACGATTTTGCAATGATCAAAACTTGGAGTAAACCTTTGTTGTACAAGTACAATGACAGTGACCCAACAAAGAATAAGAACGTTTAAAAGTAAAATATAGTAAAATGATAAGCGAAGAAAATGATGAGAATAAACAAGTTGAAAACATTTCATACAATAACGTGTACTCTATATCGTAATTGCAAACGATTTCATTAATTTACTGTACTAATTTACAAAAGGGGAGGGGGTGTTCATGATGCCGTAAGGTATGAGTTGAACAAGAGTGGCAAAAACATGCCACTGTCCTTCCTTACGGTTGGCGGTTGCCAGTCTAAGATACGGCGGGTCCATAGGCGAAGGATAATGGAAAGACTCTCCAAAGAGCAAAAACAAATAAAAGAGTTTGAGAAAAGGAAAATCCCTCCCGTGTCAAAACTGGCAAGGCAAAAATTGAAAGAGGGGGAGGTGCTCTGGAAATTGGGGGGGAGTAACAATTTAAAGTGCTTAGGGCGTCGGAGAAGTTAAAAACGGCTTGGCCAAAGGGGGTTGCTGGGGTGAGGCCTTGTACAAAATAATTCCTATTTTTAAATTACTAGACGTATAAACGTTAAATTTGGTAAGAATATTTCTTTTATTTAGAGATTCTCTAAAAACAGGTTTTGGGAATATTGAGCCCAAGAGGTTACGGTGGGTGACAGATAAAAATAATCCTGTTTTTGAACACTTAGATCTATAGATTTCAGAATGGGCAAGCATTCTTTTTTTTGCTGAGCAGAGATCCGCTAAGAACAGGTTCTGTGGATATCGACTCTCAAAGGAGTTATGGAAGCATTATAAATAAAATAAATTTTCGTTTTTGAAGTATTAGACTTACAAACATGAAGTTTGGCAAACGTGATTTTTTGTTGTTGTTGTTGTTGCGTGGGTATACGCTATAAACGGGTATCTTAGAAATCGACTCTGAGAGAACTGGGTTACAAAAGCATAAAAGATAAATACAGTGGATGATCGGTTAACGAACATAATCCGTTCCAAGACTATGTTCCCTATCCGAATTGCTCGTTAACCGATAATCGATTCACCATACACTTCTATGTGAAATCGATTAATTCGTTCTGGAGACCCCCTAAAAATTAAATTTTAAAAAATGTACAATTTATCTTAACTTGTAATTCTTAATGTACAAGTTATCTTAGTAAGTTTTTTAAAAAAATAATACATACATATAATCTTGCATATTAATCAGTTCTTTTCATTTTTTGCTTATGGGGCGTTGAAGAACATGTCCAATATCGATTGCTTTTCTATCTTTTTCCGGAAGTAATTAATAGCATTGTCGTTGTAAAGATCCCCAACCCTACTGACATCAGCTTGGTTTGGGTGCAATTCTAAGACCATTTCTCTGACAGCCTCCCACTTTTTCAAAAGACCTTTAATGGCAGATGTCATCATTGGTCCTCTTTCGTCTTCCTCTTGTTCAGAAGGAGACACATTTCGTTGTGTTTATTGGTGTTCTTCATTCAAAATTTCTTGGAGTTCTTCTATCGTCAGTTCATCTTCATGTCCCATTATGAGCTCTTCTATGTCATCTTCGTTCACCTCCAATTCCAGATCTCTAGCAGTTGTCAAAATTTCATCCATAATTTAAGAGGTGTCTCCCTGAGCACCTCCGAATATGTGTTCGTTGTCCAAACATAAAAAATCTTTCTTGAAAGTGTTCTTTATACGAGCAAAAAAATCTTTCGTGAAAGTGTTCGTTAACCGATCACCCACTGTGCACTTCTGTTTCAGAAATTCGAGTTTTGTCTTTTTAAATAAAGAGAAGAGAGTCAAAACAATGTTTTTAATACAATTGAGAGTTGTTGTTTTTTTCTGTGACTTAGATGTCAATAACTCTTTAAAAAAATATAGTCACACAGCATCGTGAAATACCCAGCGGAGTGGATGGGTAATGGCTAGTACTTTCATGAGTATAATCTATTAAAATAAGTACGGATTTCGGTCTGAAAGCAAAAATGATAGCTTAAAAAAATTTAAAAACTCACTTTTATAGTGTGAATCGAACTAAAAAGTAAAAAAAATAATTCTTAGTATAAGAATAAAAGGATTAACGAGAAAATTAATGTCATTGGGGTAAAAGCGCGGAGTGCTCTATATTAATTGTTATAATTTCTTACTAGTTCTATTCCGAAATGCTGTGAGTTAGAGTAAAAATGTAGTTCAAAGCACCCCCCCGCTTTTATCACAATGGCATTAATTTTCTCGTTAATCATTTTATTCTTATATTAAGAATTATTTTTTTACTTTTTAGTTCGATTCACTATAAAAGCGTGTTTTTTAGTTATACACTGCTGGACAATTGCTAAGGACGGATCAAAAATTGCTATGTAGCATAACATTAAGCGAGACATGAGGCCTAGTAGGATAAAATATAGTTGCCACACTGTTCAGACATTAGAATAAAGAATATTTATTGTTCTGGAAAGTACAAAAGCTGTGAAACATCTGAAAGAAAAAAAATGTTCATTTGATCTGCGTACGGAGAAATGGAACAATGCATCTAAAAGTCAGCAGGCACCTTAAAGAAAGGTATCAGTACGGGATATGTCCACTGTGGAGTGTGATGCAACATTCCACACGTCGTACCATACTTTGCACAACATTATCCAGCAGCTGTTGAGGCAATTTATCCCATTCCTCTGTGAGTGCACGGATGAGGGTGTTCTTGTTTGTCGGAGGATAGTTTCGACCAGCAACTTGCCTCCCCAAAGCATCCCACACATTTTCAATGGGGTTTAGATCTGGAGAACGCGCTGGTCTTACGAGACGTTGAATACCCTCGCGGTCTAGACAATCCTGAACAGCGAGTGTTCGATGACATGTTGCGTTGTCGTCCATAAAAACAAATTTATCACCGACAACACCACGGAAAAGACGAACATGAGGAAGTAGAACTTCATCAATGTATCGTTGGCGCGTCATAGTCCCATTCGCAACCACATGTAGGCGCGTGCGGTCATTGATCATGATGCCGGCCCACACCATGATACTGCATGTCGGATATCGGTCCATTTCCTGGATATTTTCTGGACGATAAGCAGTACCACTCTCGCGCCAGATCAGTTGGCGTCTACAATCCGATGACAGACTGAACCTACTCTCATCTGAGAATAGTACGCATGCCCTGTCCTGTTCAGTCCAAGTGTGATGCTCACGACACCATTGCAAACGGGCAGTACGGTGCTGTCTGGTCAATGGGACACACACAACAGGTCTGCGTGCTTATAGTCCTCCTCCCTTCAAACGTCTGGCAACAGTTTTTCGGGAGATCTGCTTTCCTGAGGCAGCAAGAAACTGATTTGCCACCTGCTGAGCTGTGGTGCGCCTGTTTCTTTTTGCTGATAGGACGATATATCTGTCTTCTGCGGGCGTCGTACTTCTAACACGACCTCCCCCGTGCCGTTTACTACACATTCCAGTAGTTTTAAATGACTTCCACAGCCGTGAAATAACGCTGTGAGCGATGTCGAACTCCCTGGCAACATCTGTTATTTTTCGCCCTTCTTCGATCTTTCCAATAATTCGACCACGTATAAAATCATCTATGTGATGTCGGGAAGACATGCCAAAAATTTTAAGTTCGTCTATTAAATCTTTCCTGTAAAACTTTGACTTGAAACAACAACTGTCCACGCGCGTCAAAACCTTTGAAGCTCTTATGAACGCTATCACGTGATGAACAGACGTGGAAAAAAATTTGCATACTCATACTTCTTCTTACTAATATCCCGCACTTATTCTAATTTTCCACATTTTGCTTCCTTTCATTTTGTGGTTGCTATGGATGATAGTGTTATCCGTCCTTAGCAATTGTCCAGCAGTGTATATATATATATTCTTCCTATTTAGTATAGTTATCTTAGGTTCTAACCATCTGTGTATTTTTATGTTTTGGATTATATATATATATATATATATATATATATATATATATATATATATATATATATATATACTATAATTTATTTTTTTTATTTTTTAGTTCAATCTACAGTAAAAGACTGTTACTTTAGTTTTTAAAACTATCATTTATCCTTTGTTGAATTTATCCTTGAGTTTGATATTTGGAGCTGGAATTACGCGGCTGCTAGAATTAGTTTTGCTCTTCAATGGATATTAATTAACGAGTCTGAAGGGTATTTATTCTCTCCGTTTATGTGGCCTCGGACGAGTCCCTTATCGTTTTTTTTCAAAGATTCCGCTTCTCTAGATACAGATCTAACTAATAAAAGTGTGTTTTGAAGAAATATTTAATGTCAATCGTATTATCACCTTTCATACGTATTGCTATAATGTTAATTCCTATCATGACTTCCAATCGTATTGCTTTATCAAAATAAAAAATATATATATAGCAGTTAGAACATACATTTATCACTTTTTAAACATATTGCTATATTGTTAATTCGTATCATCACTTCTAAGCGTATATTGCTTTACAAAAATAAAGCATATTTAGAAGTTAAAACATAAATTATTTTTTTGACATGCGTGAGTCTTGCGGTTTTAGGGTTGCACCATAATCTTTTAGTCGCTAAATCTGAAATTAGTCGCCAAATCTGGAAATGGCATGTGGAATTAGTCCACAGATCTGAAAATGGTTTATGCAATAAGTCGCCAAGTGTGGAAGTGGTATTTGGAATTAGTCGTCAAATCTATCAATCGTATTCCTAATTATCCTAATCAGGATAATGGAACAAAATTATGAAATTATTGTACTGTCATCGGTCCTTGACAAGTGTATGAAATTTCGAATTAATCTGACCTTTTAAAGTGGGTAAAAATCGAGTTCAAAGATTCCATTACATATAAGTCAAGCTCATAAAAGGGTGTTAAAAAAGTCTATTTTTACAAAATGCTACGGCTAATACTTTTAAAATTTCTATTTATTTTTTTTTTAAATTAAGCTACAAAAAGTAATACTAAAATTTACCATGGATTCAGATTTTTATAAATATGTATATATATATATATATATATATATATTTAAATATACATAAATTAATCACAACTTAATAATCAATTAAAAAATTGAAATTATATGAATCTTATAATACTAAATCCCATTTCAAAATATCAATGGCGAATATAGAAGATAAAATTCCAACGTTGTCAAACAAAACTAAAAAATTATTAAATAAAAATGTATAAAATATCCAAGTGCAACCTCGGACTTAGGACCGATAAGTGGGGCTAAACTAGTCTGATGGCGCCAACAATTATATATATATATATAATTCTATACTATAAATTTTGTTTCCAATTATATAAGAAATGTAAATTGCTTGTTGCTTGGAACAACTATAAGTAATAATAAAAATAATGTATTTTATAAAAGCTCTCAAACACTTCAAAAATATCAAATTTAATTTAATTTTAAAATAATGGCTACCCAAACGGACATTTTTTTCAATATTAATTTATAAATACAATTTTAAAAATTAGTAATTACTTGAGATATATGTGTCACTATTTTTTTTAAATAAAAGAACAACGCTTACCTTTAAAACGTCTGCCCTGTTCTCCGTTCGACTGGAATAATTGTGCTTAAACTTGTTTCATTCCACATTACATTAATGCATTATACATTACTTAAAAAAAAATCTGCTGTTCTTTGGATTTTTTTTTTTTTTTTTTTTGTTGTTGTTCAGCTAAACGCATCTTTGAAAATTAGTTAATACTCTATTCCTCGTGGGTATCATAGATTTGTCTTACAATAATGGAAATTTGAATAGCCACTGGAATTCATACAACTGGCTTTAATTTCACATCACACTATCAGAGAACAATGTGTGAATATCATTTCAATTTAATGTACGGAGTCCTTTTGTAATGTACTATGAGCTTTGACGAGAAAAAATGTAGCCGCGATAGCCTAGTGGTCAAGGTAATGGACTCGTGGCCGCCGTGTCATGAGTTCGATCCTAGTACTGCTGAAGACTCGCCGTGTAAGGGAGCGATGCACGTTAAATCTGTCGAGATCTCTAACGTCCTCTCGTTGGTGTGGTACTTAGGAGAGGGGGTTACATCTCAGGTATCGTCCTCGTCACTTGACCATGTTTTCAAATTACGAGGTCCATTGCCAAAAGCCCTTGAGCAGCTGAACGTTAATACTCACACTTGATGGAAAAAATTAGAATATAAAATGAAAACAATTAGACTATATGTATCCACACGTCAGTTGGAGAGATATAATGTTTCATCAAATTAGATTAAATGCTCCATTTCAAAACCTGCAAATTGCTACCACTGTTGTCGTGTGTTTATTACTGGGATACATACGAACGACATGAGATGAGCAGAAACGTATAACACAACCACAGAAAAATACAGATTTTATTACAAACGATGATCCCAGCATTTAACAAGAAGAGTTGCGCTGCTTTTCCTTTCGAGACGGGAATCCATTTCAGGTGAAAGACCGACTTCTTTCCCGAAGAAGATACAACCATGTCTTACTCGGGATTCGAATCCGAACCCACTCGGTTACAAGCCGAGGGTCATAGCCACCATACTGGCTGGGCGATAATTGCTACCATTAAAAAATGAAAATGAAATATGATGCAACAATGAGAACAGAAAAATGAATTATTTCATTAGATATTTTAAAGCTACAGTTGCAATGAATATACATACATTATTGTTAACCTAAGAGCAAGTGTTACTAGGGTTGGCATGCTGAAATCTGAAAAAATTAGAAGTCTGCATAATGGTATACACAAAGGTGGGGTTCGGGGTTCAATACTCCCCATGCACCAACATTTTTAAAATTAAGATTATGCTTTGGCGCTTTCACCAGCGGGTTTTAAAATGTAATGCCTCCTCCTTATGAAGATAGTCTGTAGTTCAGTTCAGTACAGTGATACCACTGTAACAGTGGAGACTTGGCCAACGCCTTATGCTCCGATAAAATTTGGATTAGTTTTTAACTCAAGTTGTAACGTGTGTGTGTACAGCTAGTGATTGTACTGTCCATCAGTAGTTTTAATTATCGCCTTGTGGTTCAACTGAAATTGATGAAAGTAGAGTATTGAAATTCTATTAGCTGGAATTTTAGAATCTATTGTGTGTGTGTGTGTGTGGTGAATGTCAAAAATTCTTCAACTTTTTGAACATTCTCTGTTGTTTTACATTTTGCTATTGAGGAATAAGACCATTCTCCGTGGTTGGAGATAAAATTTTCAAAATTTCACGCTGCGATTTGTATTTGATACAGTTTAATAGAAAATGTTCAGTAGTTTCTGGTACTTGACAATCTGCACACAAAGGAGAATCTGTTTGTTTAAAAAGGAAATATATATCATTTAATGGTAATTTTTTAGCTCGCAACTTATTGAATAAAACTTCTGTATTTCTATTTTTTGCTGCCTGTCTATTCCATTTTTCAAGATGAGAAATATAAAAATAATTTTTGTCTTTTGCTCTTTTTTCATATTTCTTCGCTTTTATTTTTGTGTTGTTTTTTGAAATGTGTATGTAGATTTTCCCAAGTAATCCAAGGAATAATATTCCACGACTCTGGAGAGGCTTTAGCTAATTTATCAACTTCTTCATTAATCTCTATTCCCTTGTGAGCTGGTACCCAAATGAATGTAATTGATTGAGCTATTTGGAGACACTCATGTAAAGTTGAACTTAAATTTAATATTATCGTATTGGGGATTTTCTATTAATATTTTGGATACTTTTTAGAACTGATAAGCTGTCCGTCAGGATGACATAGTTTTCTGTTTCAGAAACCCAATTTTTTAACGCAGTCCATATGGCTATAGCTTCAACTGTGAATATTGAAATCATTTCTTTCAGTATGAAATTTTGTCGAATTTTTTTTCTTAGGGATCAAAATTCCTATTGATATTTGATTAGTATTTTTTTAACCATCTGTTGCTATTATGATATTGTTATTAAAGTTTGACTGAATGTAATCATTAAACATATTTTGCACTTGGACATCTGGAAGATCCTTGTTTTGAAATGGTAGTTCGTGAGTATAGATCAGTGTTTCTCAAACTGTGGGGCGCGCCCCCCTCGGGGAGCGCGAGCCTATTGAAAAGTCGAAAACAAAAGATTGTTTAAAAAAATTATTAATTTACTGAAGGTAAACAAACAAAATACATTCTGACATAATAAAAAATAAAATACACATCTACACTGATACATTACACTTATAAATATATCAGTGCTACTCAATGCATTTTATAATTAATTTAAAAATTCTAAGCCAAGAACAAGTTTAATTATTACCAGTGACCCCATGGGTTTGTCATATATATAATTTATAACAAAAATTAACACTGGATAATTTTTGTACGGTTTATAATTAAACCTTGACTGCCGATCACAAGTTTCGCGATTTGCATCCCAATGCCAACCGTTTTCCACGTAGGCACACATGTGATGTACTGTTTGATTGATTGATTGAATATTAACGTCGCACTGTTCAGCTACACGAGGGCTTTTGGCGACGGACCACGTAATTTTGAACCATGGTCAAGTGACGTGGACGACACCTGAGCTGGCACCCCCCTCTCCTAACTACCCCACCACACCAACGGGAGGACGTTTCATCTCTCGACAGATTTAACGTGCATCGCTGCCCTACACGGTGGGTCTTTAGTGGTACTGGGCTCGAACCCGTGACAAAGCAAGCCACGGTCCGATACCTATACCACTCGGCTACCGCGGCCACCATGTGGTGTACTGGGGGAGGAATAAAGGAGTAAAAATAATCTGGAATAAGTAAATCCTTCGCAAACATTGTCAAGGTCATTTTATTGCATTCTAAAGTCTTGGAATAATTTTACGGATAGCAGTGCACAGAAAAAATCGTACTTTGGAAAGACGCCTGGAGAAATAAAGGCTTTGGCTTAGCGAGACGTTTACACACACGGGGACGTTTATATTGAGAGGTTAAAGTCGTATCGTAGTTCTAGCGTCAAAGTATAGTATTATTGCATTCAGTACATTGTTATTGTATGCGGGAGGGGCGCGATGGAAATAATGATTGAATATTGGGTCGCGAGTATTGCAACTTTGAGAAGCACTGGTATAGATGTTTATTTTGAGATTTTCGTAGGTTGGAGGAGGAGGGATCCATTGAAAAATATCCACTTTAGAGATACATAGTTCTTGGAGCAGGTTGATCGTCTTTTGAAAAATACTGATCTCTTTTTCTCTATATTTATAAAAAATGTTATTTATATCCCAGAAAAATCTAGCATTCGGTGACCAGTTTTTTAATACAATTTGTTTAGTTATAAATTTTTGGCAAAGGAAATTATGGCGATTATTAATACTTCCATTCATAGACTCTGCTCTTAATAAATCTAACGTTGTGTTTCTTGGGAGACCTAGGGCTAAATGTAAGGCAGCATTATAAATCGGTTCTAGTTTCTGTCTGTTGCTATTGCTAGAAAAGGAAAAAAGTTGACTTCCATAGTCAAAGATAGAACGGATTGTGGCATTAATAATATTTAAAAGATGATCAGATATTGTTCCTATTTTCGGAGAAGATAAGGCTTTAATGGCATTTAAATATTTGAATCCTTTCTGACGTAGGTAATTAATATGATTTTTCCAGGTGATATTGGTGTCGAAGATCATACCCAGGATTTTAAGACTCTTCACTTCGGGAATAGGTTTGTCGCAGATTTTAAGTAATGGAGGTATTGTGCTTCTTTTTCTGGAAAAGTTGATTTGACTGTTTTTTTTCTGGAGAGGTGGACAATTTCCATTTTTTACACCAGACTGAAATATTATTTAAAGATTCTTGCATTTCTCCTATTATTTTATTCCAATTTGTACCGCTATTGTATAAGAATATGTCGTCTGCATAAACCAGAAGAGGGCTGTCGTGTTGAATTTCAAATATATCTGCCATATAAATCATAAAAAGGAAAGGGCTTAAGATATAACCCTTGAGTACACCATAATTATTTTTAACGATTTTTGAAAAATTGTTCCTCCATTTAATTTGAATTGTTCTCGGATGTAAGAAGTTTTGTATCCATCGAAGCAATCTAACACAGTATCCAACTTCGTTTAATTTAGAAACAAGACCACTTGGCCACACTGAGTCATATGCTGCTTTAATATCTAATGCTACCAAAATAAAATATTCCTTGCATTCTCTAGCCAGTATAATGTCATGTTGTAATTGAAGTAACGTATTAATGCTGCTTCTGTGAGAGTAAAAACCATGATGATTAACATGAAAATTTTTGTTTTAAAAACTGAAATCTAGCATTCTATGTAGAATCATTCTTTCTAATAATTTGGCAATTACTGAAGTAAGAGACATAGGACGGTATGATGAAACTCTCTTCCTTGGGATTTGTGTGAGGTTTTATGAAAGGTAAAATAATTGCGTGAGTCCAATCTTTTGGAATTTGACTTGTGAAGACCAACTGTCATTAAATGATTTCAGGAGAAGATTTATTGCTTTGATGGGGAGATGGTTGATTGTTTGGAGAGAAATTTTATCATGCCCTGGACTGCTGTTCTTTTGATGAGATATTGCTATTTCTAATTCTTTTAAAGAGAAAAGTTTATTAATATCTTGACTATTGTCCTGAATAGAGATATTTGGAATACTATCGTTTTTAGTTTTGCGTAATATTGTAAAAAACAGTCTGCTTGGGATTGTTCGTTTGTTAGTATGGTTACGTTATTCTCAATAATAATATTAAATGAAGAATAGTTAGGATTTGTTCTATTTTTGATTATCCGGATTATTTTAAAAATAACTTTAGAAGAGATTTTTTTCACATGTCTTGTGCCAAAAGTTTTCTTTACAGGCTTTGATTGTTCGCTTAAGTTTTGCGCTTATTTCTTTATATTTTATCCAGTCCTCTTTGAAGTTTTTTCTTGCTTTATAAAGGAGTTTTCTTTTTTTGCTCTTAAATGCCCGCATTCTGCTGTCCACCATGGAGCTCTTGAACTGATGTTTTTTTTTTCTGATTCTTGAGATAAGATTTGAGCTTTTTTAATTTCTTCTATAATATCTATATTTATGTTTTTATTTAAATTTAAATTTAAATTTTGTTGAATAATATTGATAAATTTGCTCCAATTTGTTTTTTGCTTAAAATTATTTGTTGCTGAGCTGTTTGTTCTTTTGAAATTAATAATTATAGGGAAGTGGTCACTTCTAAAATTATCGGTATTTGGGGACCCCAGGATATATAAATCATAATTTAAATCTATAGATGCTAAAGAAAGATCTATAGATGTAAAAATTCCCGATGAATGGAGATAAGTTGGACTTTTATCGTTTAATAACATTAAGTCATTTTCAATAATCCAGTCAAATATCTTTTTTCCAGAAGCATTGGAATTTTTTGATCCCTATATCTCATGAGATGCGTTGAAATCTCCCAATATCAAACTGTGATTATCAATATATGTTATTTTTGATAAATTCATGTCTTTAAAGTTACCCGGTAAGATGTACACTTGCTCACAAAAGTAAGTATGCAACTCATAGCTTAAGTGAAAAAGCTCTAGTTTTCAAATAAATATAAGAAAAATATTATTTTGGAGAGTGTTGTTTATAGCTTCTGATTCAAGTCAAAGTAATGAAAAATAAACCAAATCATTATATTTTAAAAACTTTAAGAATAATTTTGTTAACTACCAGTAGAAATTTAAATCACAAAAGTATGCATGTACTCTGAATTTTTGACTTTTAAATAGACTGAATGAAACTTCTGGAGTGATTTTCCGTATTTCAGTGATAAGTTTAGAAGTGCTGCTACAAAGCTTGTAAGTTTGAGCTTTAAGTACATCAACAATTCACCAATGCCTCCACATGAAAAAGAATTATCAAAAGATCTAAAGGATGCAATAATAAAGCTCTAAAAGGAAAGCAAGTCCCAAAGACAAATCGCTAAAATCATAGGCAAAAGTTCTGCAACAGTGCAAAAAAATCTTTGAAAAGTTCTCGGCGAAGGGAAATACTCTAAACAAGCCAAGAAAAGGACGACTGCTAATTTCCCGGATCGAGAAAGGCGAATTATTGTTGGAAATGTGAAAAAAAAATCCGAAGATTAGCGCACCAAAATTGACAACTGATGTGAAAAACAATTTTGCGAAGTCATGCAATTCAAATATGTTATAGTTTTCTTCAAATTTGAATTATTATTTTGTAAACTTTTTTTTTCAAGATTTTCTATCTTCTATGTTTGATCATTATAAGTTTTGGCCAAATATGATTTTTTTTTCCCTTTGGAATTTCTCAACTGCTTCGTTTCTCGAGATTTGTTGCTGTACTTCAATTTTTTTAAGATTTCAACTTCCTCTTGATATCTTTTGAAACCTTTATCGTTAGCTTTATGCTCTTCACAAGAGCTCCATTCTTTTATTTTTATTTCCTTACACTCGTTTTCAGAGTGGTTTAGTGAGCAAACTCGGCCTTTTACTGAGCTTCTACAAAATTTTTGAATGCATCCTAATTTCCAACAGTTTGTGCATTGCATAGGTTTTTCAAAGTAAAGAATATATATATAGTTTTAAACATTTCAAACCCTATTGGAACTCTTTCGAGAATACTGCATCCAATTTGGGTAACTTTAATTGTTTTGATAGGTTTGAATCCTGATTCCGTTTTTCTGGTAAAACGTTGAATATCAAAAATTGCATAATTGTTATTTTCTAATTCCGATTTTATGTCATCTATTGTATTTCTGTGTCTATTCCTTGTAATATGTAACTACTGGCTAGGCCAATAAGGGACAATCTCGTATTTATTTTTTGCTCCATTAGTTTCTTTAATTTTTAATGCTTCTTTGGCGGTCTCGCAATTATTTGTTTTGATTATAATCTTGCAGTTTCTTGTTTTACTTATACTCAGAATACATTTTTTAGATGTGAACGCTTTCATTATTATTTCTTTTAATTTAAGTAGATTACCACTCTGAAAGTTATTTTCTGATTTTAAGAAAATTGTAATATTCGGACTTGTATTTAAATTTTGCCTTTCTTCCAAACTGTGTGTGGCTAACAATTCTATATCTGTTAAATTACATCTACAGTAGGTAAAAAAAGTATTGGCAATTGCCTATAATAGATGAAATTAACTATCAAATGAAATGCTTGACAATTTTAACTGGACATAACGAACACAGGAGGTAATAAACACACAAATCTAATGAAACTTTCATTTTAACATGTCTTTTACAGAAAATATACAACACAAAAACGTATTTTTTGCATGTCAAAAAAGTATTGGCACAATAAGTAAAATGTGAGAACAAAATCAGGATATGTTTAATACTCTGTATGCATACCTTTTCCATTTATAACAGCTTGTAATCTATTTCTCATAGAGAAAACCAGTCTTGGGTGTACTATTGTGAATTTTGTGCCATTCTTGTAGTATACGCTTAAGTTCGTCTTTACACAAAATTTTATGTTTCCTGACTTCTACGTCCAATTTGTGCCATAAATTCTCAATTGGATTTATGTCAGGCGATTGAGGCGGCGTCTTTAACTGGCGAGGAGAGTTATACAGTAACCACTCCCGGGTGAGGTTCGCTGTATGCTTAAGGTCATTGTCTTGTTAAAACACAAATGATGTTCCTAAGCCAAGTTTTTGGGCACTGGATTGCAAATTATAGCGCAATATGTCGATGTACGTACGTGCTGTCATAATACCATCAATGAAGCCCAGTTTACCAACTTCGTTTGCTGTCATACAGCCCCAAACTAAGACGCTCCACCATGTTTCACAGTCTGTGTTAAATGTTGTTTTTCCAGTTCGGTGTTTGGCTTTCTCCACACATATTGTCGTCCAACACTCCCGAAAATGTTAAACTTCGATTCGTCGGAAAAAATAACTGTTCCAAAACTCATCTGATAAATTAACATGAGATTTTGCAAAATCTAATCTCTTTCTTCCGTTTCTTTTCGAAATGAAAGGCTTCTTTGTAGCTGCCCTTCCATAATAACTTTCTTCATGTAAAACATTGCGTATAGTCTGTACACTAAAAGTTTTATGCGAAGTATTAGCAACATCATTGGCTAACTGGGGTGCACTTATTTTGGGATTTTTCTTAACCTTTTTGATAATGCTATGTTTCTCCCTTGCAGAAAATATTCCAGGCCGTCCACTTCTAACCTTATTTTCTGTGGATCCTGTCTCGTTGAACTTTTTTACACTTCTGACAGTAAATAAATTTACATTCAGTTGTATTCCTATTGCACGATAAGTTAAACCCTCATTTCTAAGCTGAATAATCATGTTTTTAACATTAACATCCAACTCCTTCGATTTCGAAGCCATTTTATCACAGCATTAACAAAATAACGTTTTAAAAATTTTGAAGTAGCACTGCAGAATTTATACTAACAGGCTTTCTTATCAGTCTAAACATGTGACCTCAACATGACAAAATTTGCATAACAGTTAGAACTTTGCCAATACTTTTTTAGCATGCAAATTTACGTTTTTGTTTTATATTTTGTGTAAAAGTCATATTAAAATGAAAGTTTCATTAGATTTGTGTGTTTATTACCTCCTGTGTTCGTTATGTCCAGTTAAAATTGTCAATCATTTGCTTTGTTAGCTAATATGATCAATTATAGACAATTGCCAATACTTTTTTTACCCACTGTATATTTATTTACTGATACGACTGTACTTGTACTTTCTACCTCTATTTTATTTTCTGGGTGAGGGTAATCACCCATTTTTTTCTTCCCTACTCCAACACTCTATTTTGTATTATTACACTGTTTTGTATAAATTTTAAAATTAAAAGCTCTTATCTGAAGATAGAAGAAAAGTTATACGAAATAAATTTCAAGACAAACAAAAAAAATTAAAAAGATCTCACCGTCTCGAATTGGCTTGAAATGTTTGCTCTTCACAGTTCACCTCACCACCGCATTACGAGTTAATCCTTTTATCTCATCCTAAAGATGATAGAGTGTCCGAAAAAACATAAATTTTGTTCCGAGACCAGTTTTGGTTTATCCATTGGGCACTTGGGGCGGGTGCTCAGGGGTCCGAGGCTTAGAAGGGCCAGGTAAGCTGGGTTGAACCAGATTTTTTGGTTGTTACTTTCAATCCACCAGTGTCAAGGGGGCCTGTAGACCTTCTGCACACAGGGCCTGAAATAAACTTAAATCGGCACTGTCCAAGACGAAGGGAAAACTACCATGAAGACCCGGTGTCAACAATAAACAGCGAAATATTTCTTCGACTGATTTGCTTGACTAGTCATTTGTTGGTGCAAGTTTGTGGGAAAAGTTAGGGACTACATCGAAAAGTGAACAGTAATACACACACACATTACACAGTGGATACATGTAACTTTCAAATATGACAAGAATTTTGAAAATCGGATGATAAATAAAAAAAGTTATAGCCACGGAACTGTTACATTTCAATAAAGTCTCGTAGTTCTAGAAATTCGCAAGTAACTATTAGACAGGATCGTATACAATATTATTAATTTCAAATGAGTAAGACGTAGGTTTTTCATAAAGTAAGGTAATAAGTGCTCTGACGGGTGTGTAAATTACCTGTATGAATAAAAATTCTTCTGAAGAGGATAAAGCTGGTTCTCTAGCAACTTAACCAATTCTCAGTTAGAAGATGGCTGCGTTGACAGAAACATGGCATGTGACTGAAATAAGAATTCTGATACGGTTTTTGCTTTTAAAGAAAAATTCTCCAGCTGAAATTAAGGAAAAATTGTTAGAAGTGTACGGTACAAGTGTTATATCACAATGACATGTGTAGTGTTGGTGCACGGAGTTTGAAAAAGGCATAAAAGATGTGCGAGATGAAAAAAAGTACTTTCGGTGGAAGTTATTGGATCAGCCTCCTTATAGTTGTGAAATTGTATAAAGTGATTTCGATCTCTTCGGACCTTTAAAGCTACACTTGGGAGGTCAGAATTTCAGAACTGATGCGGAGGTTCAGCAAACCGTCTGGATGTGGTTGCAAAAGCCCGAAGCTAATTACCACGATGCTGTTTTGATGGTTTTATGTACCGATGAGACAAATGTCTCTATAAGTATGGTGACTAAGTAGATAAGTAATATGTACCTGTGTCTTTCTATATTATATATATATATATATATATATATATATATATATATATATATATATATATATATATATATATATATATATATATATATATATATATATATATATATATATAAACATATATATATATATATATTTCCTAAATAAACGTTTACCCTTAATGGGCTTGTTACTTTACTTCTTGAAATGCGTACAATTTATAGTTTTTCCTACGATTTTTAGCTTAAATACTTGTGTTGGCTCTATTTTTAATACAATGAAATATATTTAATGTTAGTTCAAAAATTGAACTGACAAACTTCGCATAGTATTTTACAAACATAAAACATTTTACTGTATGGATGGATAATTAAAACTTCTAAATGGATTGGTAAATAAAAATTATCAGCTATATGTGGACTTAGTCCTATTTCAAAGGATAATTCCGATGTTAAGTATTTTCTTAATTATTAGAAGAAATAAGGAAAGAGTTTTGATTTCGGTGTGTGTTTGGGTCGTGTAGCAACATTTGCGATTTGTAATATGGCAACTGTAATTTTCTCACTCAACGTTAAATTTTGGAAGGGTGTATTGTGATTCGATATTCTCTGTTAAATTCGTTGTGAAAATATTAAAAGTTTTTTCCGTCCTTCTTGGAAAAAATGGCCCATGAGGCGTCAGGAAAAATGACCAAAACTGAACAGGCATTAGTGTTGGATCCTCCGAGTGAACTCCATTTTAAAGGTTAATATTGATTTTTTCTTTCGGAAGCGTAGTGTAGGATCATAACTTAGTTGAGTATGTGTGGATGTCTCTATATTTAAAAAGACTTGTTTTAAAACAGAAGAATTATTCAAACACTTAGTTCTTAATGTTTTTTAATCTTTTTTAGAATTTTTTTCAACTTTTTAAAAATATTGTTTGTTGCTGATGTGTTGAAATTAATGCAAAAATATCTTAGTTCACTTATACAGAAACCAACATCTATTTAAAGACTGTAAAATATCATTTGAAGTTTTAGATGCGTTACTTGATTTTTTGGCCTAGTGATTGTATTGTAAATAGTCTTAAAGATGTTATTTAATAACAGATATCTTTTTAAGATTTGTAAGAAATTTTCTGATATTTATTTTTACTTTTACATACAGAAAAATCAAAATCATCGTAAATGTCACTATTGATACGTTTCAATATATTTAAATCACTAATAAAAATGTTATGAAACTAAAAATTTAATAAGTTTTTAATTGGCTCAAATATTTATGAAAAAGCTCATTTTTTAAATATCTTATTTTGTGCATAAAATATTTTTTGAATGTCTTATTTGAATACAAAAGTAAATACTTGTTTATGATTATATTACCTGTTTAAACTCGGCATATTTATTGAATGTGAGTTTTTAATTTAAATATTTTCCATGTAGTCCAAAAATTTGTCCGTTCTAATGTTAGAAAGCCTGAAAATCAAGAAAGCGACCACTTTTGAAATTGAATAATTTAAATATAATAATTTGTTGTATTAGTTTAATATTTTTCTGTAATTATGAAACAAAAAATAGTAAAAGGAAAGTTTTTATGCATTGAATTACAAGAAATAAAAACCTTTATTTTTATGTATTATAAAATCTATTCTGGTAGTAAAAATTAGCAGTCTTGCATCTGATAGTACATCTAAATTTTTGTATGAACACATCTTTTTTAAACAAGGCAACATCTCATCTCATAGCTCACAAATAAGTTTAGTCATTCACTGAATTTTTTTATTATTTCCTTGTTATAATGACCTTGGCAAAATCAAATAGTCAGTATGGAGGAAAAATACATGTACTGTGTCTCCACTATTTATGATTTTTCAATAATATGTTGCAAGTTGAATTTATATTTTTCACTATTATTTTTACTCAAAGTGTCTAGAAGTTGTACATTTATGGGAAAAGAATTGCTACATAACTCATAGAATGTTACAAATTCAGTTTATATAAATAGAGTTGTTCATAATGTGATATATGTACTCTATTGTACGTCTTTTGATTCTCCCTTTGTAGGTACTTTCTTTTATTTAAAATTTTGATTATTTTTATAGTCGCAACAAAAAAGTTTATAATATTTGGAAAATAAACTTATTTACCTCCCATTGAATTTTGATAACTATATAAACATTATTAAATCACCATTCAAGTTAAGGAAATGTCTTGTAGTTATGGAATGTTTCAGTATTGTAATAATTATATAGCATGAAAATGATAATTTAGTAGTAATTTATCCTTTAAAAAAAATAAATCTGGATGGAAACTTTACTTTGGTAAATCATTGATTGCTATGGTTTGTGTATCATTTTAATTCGTCACAAATATTAGTACTTATGTACTATCGCAACCATATTGGCAATCTTGATGGTTCTTACGTACTATCATTTCCATATTGGTGGCCACTGATAGAATGAAACTGCATGAAATTCTAAAACTGAAATACGCTGACGGGAATATGAAATGCATGGTGGAAAAATAAGTAATTATTAGTGTCATAAAATCCGGCGTATAACGCACACTTTTAACACCAAAAATCAGATTGAAATTTACAGGTGCATGTTATATCCTAGGTATAAAAATGATAGCTTTAAAAATAAAAAGATGAGAGCATAAAAAGTAGATTTCTACATAGATCAAAATACTATTTTAAAAATATGGCTTACTTTTTTAACTTCTAGAAGTATACTTTTTTTTCAAAAGCCAGGGCAAAAGCATCCTCTTATAAATGACTTAAAAACATAAGAGCACTACTTATGTAAATTTAGGTTTTTTCATGAAAAGGGGGTGCGCATTATATGGCGAATATACATCAAAATTAAAAAATGCACAGCTTGAAAGTATAGGTGCATGTTATATGTTGGATTTTACAGTAAATAAAAATAAAAGAATAATTTTTTAAATTTATTTTATTATATTCTATATAAATAATGATTTCTGGTGGATATGGATCTGTAGAATCTCCAAAACTTGATCTCAAGCTAGAAGTATCATTGAAAGATACACCTACAGTAGTGCTGATGTCATGCATATCAGTTGGGGGCCAAACTTATCACTGCTCCTTTTGTCCTGGTTTACTGACAGTAGGTATCGATTGGGATATATTGACTTGGAGGAAAAGTTCTGTCGTATTTTAAATAGGCAGGTGATTTTTCTTGCTAATAAAAAAAATATGGCTAGTGAGTGATTCGGATTTTTTTTTTAGCTACTGTATAATATAAAAGGAGTCATTTTTTTTACCGTTCATCATTTACTTGTAATATTTAAAGTGAAAAACATGTCAGTAGATAAAGTGCATTTACGACACTGCATTTTGTATGAATTCCAAAAAGGAAGCAACGCATTGGTTGCATATAAAAATTTATGTGCAGTGTTTGGAGAAGATATTGTAAATGTTTATACTTGTCAAAGATGGTTTAGCAAAAATTTCGTTCCGAAGATCTGAGCCTCCAAGAAAGTGATTGATCTGGATGACCGTCCAAGGTTAATGATGTTTTGCGATCCATGCTGGAAAATAATCCACATTTAACAAGTCGAGAAATTGCATAAGAGTTTGGCATTCATCATACAACTGTTGGAGATCACATTAAATCTCTTGGGTTTGTGTTAAAGCAAAGTGTTTGGGTTCCAATCAGCAACAGTTCCAAAACCAAGTATCCATCAACAAAAAGTACTGCTTTGTTTGTGATGGAACAGGAAAGGTCCAGTGTACTACGAGTTGCTGAAACAGGGAAAAAACATCAACATGGATCTGTACTGCAATCATCTGGATAAATTGAATGCAGCTATCAAAGAAAAAAAGGCCAGCATTAGCGTCCAGAAAAGAAATTGTGTTCCACCACGATAATGCTCGACCGCATATTGCAATGGTGACACAACAAAAATTGAATGTATTAGAATGTTAAGTCCTTGGTCACCCACCGTATTCACCTGACATTGCACCATCGGATTATTACCTGTTCAGATCTCTGCAAAATTATCCAATAGGAAAAAAATTTGGAACTAATTTGATATTGGGGGTAATTGCGCCTAGCAGCGTTTACTGTAGTTGGAGTGGAATCCAATATGGCGGCCTAACGGTAATTTAATGATACACAATAATTTTAAAGAATTGTTTTGAAATACATTGAAATGTATTTCAAATAAAGTATATAGGAAGAGACTGAGAATAACCTAGATCAATCAATAAATGAATATCAATAATATGTAATAAAAATTAACATGTAGTAAGAATAGTATTATAAGCAGCATATAATAATCTTATAATATTATTTTATCGTAATTATATTTAATATTCATATAGTGCAATTTAATAACAGTTATAAGAAATAATAATCATATAATAAAGTTTAATAGCAGTTATAAGAAATAATAATCATATAATAAAATTTAATAGGAATTGTAAAAAAGAATAATCGGCAAATTGTAAAAAAATAAAAATGATGCACAAGATTACTCGTATTACATAATTATAAATAAATAACATAATTATAAATAAGAAAATATGTAATAATATTTATAAATAAATGTTTTAAAAAAACAGTAATAAATAAAGATTAGATGATTATTAAAAAAGTAATAATTACATTTTTGTATTAAATGAATAAAATAATAACATAATGTATGTTAAAATTAATTAAGAATTCTAATTACATATTAGAGAAAACGTACAATATGAAACTTGCACTGCAAGTTCCTTCAACGAATTGCATCGAACAAAGGACGTAAAAAAAAATTTAAACGTAAAATAAAACAAAAGTAAACGATTTATTGCGATAATTAAAAGCACAACACTTATTCTTCTAAGAAAAAAATATTCTAGTACTCACTCATTTTAGAAATATCCATATTCGAAAATGGCACAAAATTATACAGAAGACGCAAACACTAGAAAATCACACTGAAAATGGTTCAGTTTGTACAGAAATTGGAAATTTTTATTAAAATCGTCTGAAATTAAAAGGGTTACAGCGGGGGAAAAACCAATAAAAGTTATTTCTAATATACGTTATCCTCATGGCAACCACATCGACAGACGATAAAAATATTAAGGTAACCATATTGTAATGTTATCGCCCATCTTGGCGAACATAAACAACAATTTATTATTACCCCCGATATCAAACTAGCACCAAAAATTCAAGTCTTTTGAAAGTGTTTCTAAGGTAGTTGCTGACTATTTTAACTCCAAGGACAAGAACTTCTACATAACAGGAATTAATATGTTACCTGAAAATGGCAACTAGTTGTAACAAATAATGGAGCATATATAATTGATTAATATTAAACACATATTTTTATAAATGAATTCAAATGTTTTCTTTAAAATACGACAGAACTTTCCCTCTAACCCGATAATTCTCGATCCATGTGTTCATGCATATCTGGTAGCCATGATTTCTAATGCCATGTTTATGAATGAAAGTGCTTGAGTATATAGAATTGGCATTATCTACTAATATGTTAAAGGCAAAACACTGCTTTGAATCAAATGGCCAATATGTTCACGTGATTTGAACCTAATACAGCATGCCTGGAGTGCACTCTATAAGTCTTACTGTTCAGTGCAAACCTCTTTGAAACTTGACAACATGTCCTCTTTGAAAATAGGCACTGATCCTGTAAAGTGTGGCAGCCGCAGTAGACCAGTGGTCAAAGGTAATATACTCATGGACGTCGTGTCATATGAGTTCAAGCCGTGTACTGCTGAAAACTATTTGTGTAGTGGAGCAATGCATGTTAAATCTGTTGAGAGCTCAAATGTCCTCCCATTGGTGTGATGTGGTAGGAGAGGGGGATGCCAGCTCAAGTGTCGTCTTCGTCACTTGACCATGGTTGAAAATGATGAAGATTTGTCCCAAAAGCCCTCGAGTAGCTGAAAAGTGTGACATTAATATTCAGTCACTCACCTACAAAATGTGCAATTGACAAACTGCTTGCAGGTGTGAATCATTGTTGTTAAGCCTGCATCTCTAGTAGAGGTGGTCACATACTGTACTGATAAATGTTTGCAATTGAATTTCTTAGTACAAGTTAAGATCATTGCTTATACTGTTAATTTGACTTGTTTTTTTTTACATGGCATTGCCTCCTCTGTTCAACAACCTGGGAAAATTGATTTGTATTTCAATAAATTGTTTCCATTTTATTTTTTTTCTGTTTGCTGTGTACTTATTGAGACAGAATGTAGTTATCCCCAATTTTCAATGCTAATAAATTGATAGTTTAAAATTTTTCATAAATGTTTTATTTGTTTTTAAAAAAATGTTTTCTTGATTTTGAAAATTAAATTTAGGGACTTTGGTTCACACACTCCTAGGAGAGCCCACACCCTTGGCGCGAATTACTTTGGTTGGCGATAATTGAGACATCTTGGTAACCCTACTTTTAAACATTACATATGGCAACCCTAACTATTTCTTTCATTTTCGTATTTTGTGGGCGCACTTTTCGAATTTCATTTTGTTGTTGGGCTCCGGGCTAGCTGCGTGATGTGAGGGAATATACTTTAGAATTTTTTACTTTGTTGAATGCGAAAGGTAAGAAGGAATTGATTGAATAGTGTTTGAAGGAAGGATTGATTGCTTCGAGTTATGAATGTCCTAAATGTAATGATCGGCAATAAAACGCTTTCTTCGAAATCGTACCAGCCACACCGAATGTATGTTCGACCATTACCTTGCAGAATAAATATGGCGGCACTCATACGATCATTTCGCTTAGCGATGAGACCCTTAAGGATTTTTTAAAATCTGTTGTCATGCTGTACCCTCCACTCGGAGAAGATCAGCAGTAAGAAAGTAAGTGCTGTTTTTATATTTTTTACCTTAAATGTTTAATTTCTGTATTTACACATATATTTTCATTACGCTTGGCGCCATCTTGTTCTGGCTTGGCGCTTTTTTCGGTTTGTTGGTTTTTGTCGCCAAGGGTGTGGGTTCTCCTAGGATTTTACTGGGACTTTAGTTTTGAAGTATATATTTTAAAGTTGTTTCAAAATATTATGTTGATTAAGATAAAAAAAATTTAAATAAATTGTTGTGTATTAAGCTAAAGATTTTTTAAATAATTGTAATCAAAATTTCATGATGTATATCATATATAAATGGGTACTTAGTTGAAATATACATACTAAAATTTAACAAAATTGAAGGCATTCGAACATTATCAATTACGCTAGATTTGGATACTAATTTATTTTTTAACTTGTTATCTTTTTACAGGCCCCTTCTCGGAAGTGACTTCATCTTACTTAAAGTTGACTAACCCAACTGAGAGACAAATTGGTTTCAAAGTAAAAACTACTGCTCCCAAAACATATTGTGTTAGACCAAATGGAGGAGTCATTCTACCAATGAAATCTGTAACTGTGGCTGGTGAGTGTTAATTATATTTTGATATGTTGTATATTCTTCATTCTACAAAAGCAATATATTTTTGTTTGTAATGCAAATTAAATTAAATGAGGCAATTTATTGATTTTGTAACCCCATTGGCAAATTTTTCATAGAAAGGATTGAAAAGTGAGAAGTTATTTATAATATCAATGCTTGTTTAAGTTATGTTTTAAGTTTCAGATACCTTATTAATTTACTTTGAAGAAATTTTAAACTTTCATACTTTATTGAATGAAATTTTTCACTCCATGGATTTAAAAAATATCTTTAGAAAAACCTATTTATAGCTTCTGGAATTAGACATTTATATTGCTAAACGTACAAGATGGTATCAAGGTGTATATTATTTTTCCATTTTGCTGACCTCCCTAAACACCATGCTTGTGTGCATTGTATGATCCTTAGTATCTGGTTTTGCAATTATGATTGGCAACTCCACATTTAAAGCCAACCTCTTCAAGTTCTTATTGTATGCAAATTGCTGGTCTATATGTAATAGATTATACTCCCTTGCTTAATATTTCTCAGTTTTCTTTATTAATATCACTGCAATGACTGGTATTCACGTATTATCACAACCATGTTGGTGATATTATACAACACAAAGCACATGGTTGTCAATTCAGCGCATGCGAAATCGGAGTTGGTAACTTGGTGAGTTATCTTGAACATTGGCATTGTTGCGATAACACATAAGTACCCAAAAACTATCTATCAAGATCTGTTGACTAAAAACAATTTTGCTGAACCCTTAATCCACTCAATTTTACTGCAACCAGCATTTGTGTTCACTTTTCTTTCTTATTATTTTTTTAATACTCGGATTTCCCTCAAATGATTATAAGTTACTATTTTGTTTGACATTTCATTTAACAATGCTGCATAACAGAATTTGAGATAATTTCTTACATTAGCAATATATAATTATACAAGCTTTTTGGTTAATGCAAGTTTCTATTTTTGAAACAATGCTATGGATTTTTTTAATGGAATTTTTGATGTAGCATTATTAAAATGTCCATTTCCTGAAACACATTTTCATGGCATGTAAGTTTGACCATTTGCACTTCTGAGGCAAAATATTGTATTCTTGAAATAGTGTTATTGCTTTGTTACAAATTTTTAATATGCATTTTTAAAATTGATCACACATGAAAGGCTTTTTGTACTAACTACAACTTTAAATTTTAAAATTACTCATTTTTTCATAAAAACATAAAAATATCTGTTGAGAAATTGTAAGACCATCTAAGAAAATTAGCATATTATACATCACATCATAATCATTATGAAACTCGTACATTAATATTTCATGAAAGCATTATTTGAAAAGCAAAGATGTTTAGTTTTTGATTACACTATTCATAGTTTATTTGAAGAAGCCATTACCTATTGAGTGGAATGGCTGTTTTATGCAATCATTCTAAAATTGTAATTCAGAAGAAAAGGTGCTTCAAACAAAATAAAACAATCTGGAAGAAAGACTTTTGATAGTGCTGCTTGACCGACAAATTTTTCAGAAATCAACTAAAAAATACTTTAAGGTTTGTTGGTTTTTGAAACATTTCAGAAAAAAATAAACTTCACAAATGAGAAGAATCCTAAATTAAATATATTAATACAAAATTTATGGATGTAAGGAAAACAAAGTTATTGGTACATCATTGAAAAGTAAGACTGAAATGGGCTTAAAAAAGATCATGTCATGGAGCTATGAGTGGTATAACTACTTATATTTTCCAATGAAAAAAGGCTTAACCTTGACAGTCCTGATAGCAATATACAACTATTGGCAAAAACTAAATAATTCTTCATTTAACAAATAGGATTAGTAATGTTATGCTGAGCCTTTTGTCAGGATGGATTGTGCAATTTACAGTGAATTCTGGGTTTATGGACCTTGTACAATATCAAGCTATGATACTATTCTGATATTAAGATCTTTATTAAAAACTGGAGGTAAGAATAACCAGATATGGTGTATCAGCAGAATAATACTACTTGCCTTGCATGTAAGTCCAAAGAGAGAAGCCAAGTGAAATCTAGATCTATATTTCATGGGGGAAATCTTTTAGTTACATTATCTCACTAAGTTTGTGCTAATAATAAACAGTTTTCACCTGCCAATGAATTGGAAGTAGCTATAAGTAAAAGAATGGCACGGAATTTCTGAAATTGAACTTAAAAACTTCTGGCATTTCATTGAAGAACAGAGCAAGTAAGGTTATGAAAAATAAATACCAGCAATGTTATAATTTTTTAGCTGTGTATTTTTCCTTTATTTTTAATATTTTTAATAATCCTCTATTTCATTATTAAAACCTAATTATCACAAGTATGTTGTAATATTATATATCTTTAAATCAGGGGTGGGCAACTTGTTTTGACCTGTGGGCCACGTTGTAGGAGTGGAGGATACTGTAGGGCTGCATCTTTTTAAAATCATAGCATTCATTAAAAAAATAAATGTAAGTTTAATTAAATAGTGGCAGTTTTATTCAATTTATTAATTGTGCTAATTGCATATTATCTATAGCTACATGCACATTTACCCTATCATACTTTACTTCATTTTTTTTAAAATCATGAGTGAGATTGCTTATTTAAATTCGCATGACAGCCTGCAAGTTTGTCATCTTTTTCATACTTGCTTCTATATTTACTCTTGTTGATCTTACAAGAAAAACTTTGCTCACAAATATATGTCAACTCAAATACAAAGAACAATTCCCCAGCAAATTTCTTCATTCATAAAACTTTTTCAGCTGACAAAGATTTGTAAGAGTCAATGTTATAGCATTAAACTCCCTCACCCTGTGAATCTGACTGCAAGTCAATAAGTTCATGCTGTAGCTCTAAAGGTGCTGTATGGGATTACACAGCAAATTAAGTTTAGGCTCAATTTTCTTACAATCTTGTGACCTTGTCCTCCAAACTCTACAGAGGATCTCCGAGTAAAAACACTTACAGTTACTTTATTTTCTTAATAAAGGAATTCTGTTTTCTTAATAGTGAAAAATATAAGATGAATCTTTGATCATGCACGAGAAAGAAATCTTGGTTCAAAACGTATTTTCTGTCCTGGCACACCACAAACACACACTCAAAACTCTTTGCTGCCCCTGTTGGCTGCTATTTGCCCACTCCTGGTTTAAATCGTAATTTGTACCTTTATTTGTACATTAAATTTCCTTTTTTGTTTAGTTGTGAAAATTCAAATTATGCTGTTTAACATAAATTTGGGGTCAGCAGAACATAGTATTTTCATTAAATCATGTACAAAGTGCAAAAAGGAAGTTCCTTTTTTTTCAAATTATTTTATTCAATTTTTTTACAATTTTCAGAAATAAATTTATTTTACCATGATGAATTTCAAAATCTTGTAGTGTTAAAGTGTATAAAACTAAAAATTTAATATTAAATAGACATTAAATTAATCATAAAAGATTTGAAGCAATACTTTTGTGGCAATAAAGTAAAATTTTATTTCATTGGTTTAAATTTTTTCCCCACTAATCAACAAAGGAAGACTTTGAGAAGCTATACTTACAGCTTAAATTCTTAATATGTTTGAAGTACAAGTGAATTTTTTAAAGGCAGTATTAATATTAAGGCTAGATTTCATTAGAAAACCATACAATGCATATTTTTATGCAAATTCTACAGTTAAAGCATAAAATCAGGATTCAAAGTCTATCACCCACCTGTGGAACATATAAGGAACTTATTAAGTTAGCATAAATTTTCTTTGATTTGTTATTCTAATATAACAAGAATCATGAGGAGTATTGTAAAAAAGTTGTAATAACAAATCAAGGAGAAAGTTGTGTATCTAACTCCCTCTGTTATTAGATAGATTGTAAGCTATATTTTTATTCATATCTAATTCCTTCATTTATGACAGCTTACGTAGTCTATATTTTTTTTATTGTTTCTTATTTTTTAAATATTTAATCAAATTATGTAGTCATGTATTGAGAAAAATATATTATAGTTGAATTTCCAGAAGATTTTAATCACATTTCATAAAAATGATCGCTTTTATATTTTAAATATGTTTCTTAGCTTGCAATGCTTTTACTTCAAACTATAGTTTGTAGTAGTTTGTGTTTGTAAGAAATGCATAAAATAATACTTTTGTCTGACTTAAGTATATTTTTTATGATTATTTGTTCATATGGAAAAAGGAAAAGAATTATATAAAAATAATACTATATGTATATATGTTTACCATACCAAAGATTTTAAAAAAAGGCTTTCAATTTATTTTTTGTTCTCTATAGTGATGCTGCAGCCTTTTGATCCGGAAAATGATGATAGAAGTAGAGATAAATTTATGGTGCAAAGCATGTTTGTGCCTGAAGGAGAAGAATATCAAGACTCCTTGGTGATTTTTAAATTCATTTAACTTGCTGTATAAACATTGCATATTTTTATATAAAAATTAATATCTTTCTTCTTTTTGTAATTGATAACGTTCATCTTAGTATTTCATCTTTTAAAAGTTGACTTTAGAGCTGTGTTTAAAAATGAGTTGAAATGCTCTTTTTATTTCTCTTTTTAAAAAAAACACACCATTGCTCTTACGTAAAATAAAAGCACATTTTATTACTTCAAGTAATGTAAGAATATCATTTAAGTCACTAGTCAAATTTCATATGAATGGTTAAATTTGAAGAATAAAATATTTTAAATGCTGTATTTTTTTAGAATGATGAATTTTAAGATTGTAATGATAATATAGATTTTGAAATATTCAGGTTATAGTTACGATAACAGCAGTTTTACTATAGTAACCACTAGTTTTGAAGTGAAAAAAAGGTTTTGTTGATATTTTTTTACAGTATATGCTTCAAATTAGGTAGAAGTCTCTTTTTAACAAAAATAATTTATTTTGAGAAAAATCTTCTCCCTCCTGTTTTTATGGAATTAAAGTTATGTATTTTAATATATTTTATGTTTATATATCACACATTAATTTTTTTAAAAATAATTTTCTGTGAGTGATTATATTCCTAATTAAAAAAATTTGATAAAATTTCTCTTCCCCCTTTTTTATAATAAAAATTATGGGAGAGCATTTACTAATGCATATCTTATTTTTAATATTTTAAGAATTATTGCTTCAAGTTTGTAAAAAATCTTATTAATGATCCTAAAACATTAAAATTCTTTTAAAAGGATTTTTTTATTTTAAACCCTGTAAAATCTTAATGTTTTTAAAAATAGCTGTTTGTGTGACTAGATCTAGAGTACAGTTATACCTCGACGTACGCAAACCCGGAATTATGCAATTTTCAAATTTTGTAGATTTGTTTTTTGTGTGTGTGTGTGTGTGAGGGGGGTTGGAGAAGAAGTTATTGATCTTGCCAAACAAATAAGTTTAGAAGTTGGGTAGTGATGTTCTAGGATGCTGGATTCCCATAATCAGGAGCTGACATTTGAGGAGCTCATAGAAATGCATGAACATGAGTCTTTAGACACAGTTCAATCAGAAGGTCGAAAGATATTTGGAAATTCAACAGGAGGCTTCAGTTTAATTGAAAAAGGATTAGATTCTGATTATGAGCTTATTTTTTCAACAAAACAAGTAATAAAAATATTAGCACATTACGATGAAATTTTGTGGGGGGGGCTTAAAGCTGGCAGACTATTTTGTTAGATTTTATGAAACCTTCTTGTATTTGTGTTATCTATGATTTCATTAAACTTTTTTCTAAATTATTTTTTTTTATCTCTGGCTTTTTTATCTCAACTAAAAATAATTTGTGTATTGATTTGCAAAATCACCCCCTGACTAACATGGTTATCACTCAATTCCATCTATCACATAAGTTCAGTGTATTACTGTAGTTAATCAATTTCAGTAAAAAAATAAATAATTGTGAATTTTATAATTTTTTTTATTCAGGTTTTTTTTTTTTTTTTTTTTTTTTTTTTTTTTTTTTTGTTAATCTTTAATAATAGTTTAACAATCTTAGTTTAATGGGTTAAAATCTACTTAAAATTTTAATTTTAGTGGCATGATGTACCTCCTGAAGGATTAATGAATTCCAAGTTAAAATGCATCTTTGATCCTCCCTCTTCAGATTCTACTGAGGTAATTTTTTTATATACATCAATTTCTGTTTCCTTTTATCTGTTTTTTATTTTGTAAATAGAAAATTGTTTTTCAGGTAAAGGCTGAGGTTTTGGAACCACCAAAGGTGAAAGGAAAAGTAACACAAATTCAAGAATCAAAGGTACATATTGTTACCAGTGCTCATTAATACATCACTAAAAAATTTGCATTACATATTTTCAGATGCAAAAATATGAAGAGTGTGAAAACAAGCACACATTCTTTAACTAGATATAAGAGAAGAAAACCATATTGCCCATTTACACTAAAATGCTTTATTTCAAAGGACACAGGTGTTTCAAAACTCGCAATTCTAAAAAAATATATAATCCATTCAATTAAAAAAAATGTTTGTATTTTTGAGAATAATGCTGGACAGTTTCAAATTTTATTTACTTCAACAGTTATATATGAGACATTTTCATACAAATATGTAGTAAAATTATTTTAAAAGAAAATTTATTTTATTTTTCTAAGCTGAGGTAACTAGTATTCTTTGAAGTTTTTTTAAATTTTTTCTTTTTTACACTTTGTAGAATTTCAAGCTTTGGTAACTTTCTTTTGTCATTAATTGTATGAAAATATTATCTCGCACAGAGGAATTATATTCCATGTATTTTCTTGAATCAGACTAAATGTTCATTACCTGGAGTGAAATGAAGATTTTATTGCAGTACACATTTGAATTTAATATTGAATACAGAAGACAATATGTAACAGATTGCATTTTCAGAATTGTGCTTCCAAATGAAAGCTACTGATTTGTTGCATTGTTTGTGTTAACTTTATGTAGTAAAATTTGTCATTTATATATTCAATATTTGTAGGAAAATATTGAAATTATTTAAATATTTTTCTCTTGGTACATTCTTTTATCACTTAGTTAAAGCTTTAAAAAAATTTAATATACTTTGTTTCCTTTTTTTGATATCTCGGTTTATAAACTTTTCATGTATGGTTTATGAACTTTCATTGAATAAATGTGTTTGTTTTTTTGCTTAAAATTTCAGTGTAAATTATTTTATTAATTGAAGTGATTTATGAATATTATAATATAAATTTTTATATTAAATATTTCCAATTTAATATTTTGTACAGCCAAGTGAAACTGGTGCTGAAATCAAGAAATTTTATGAAGAGTACAAGAAGTTAAACGCAGAATTGAATGATGTTCGTGCAGAAAATTCTTCATTAAAGGTAATTGTTTCAAACGTTTCTTTAGATTTGGGCTAAAAGCATTGTATAAATATTTGAATATGCTACTATATTTACAATTTTCAGGAGTTATTTTTTAAATTCATTTTAGAAGAGCTGGGGGTTCAGTATTACAAAGTGTGTTTTCTCATAAGCCTCCTCCCCATTAATCCTCAGGTTGTGGCCTGCGTGAAATAGTTTTCATATGTATGTGACTGAGCAGGGGGAAAAATCCCTGCCCTATAAGGAGGGAATTGCTAGCTCAAATGTTGTCAGACTGTGATTCAAAATTATGAGATCTGTCACCAATAGCACTTGTGTTGCTTCACTATAAATTAAATCAAATCAAACCATATGCAGTGTATTGTTTTTTGTTACTCAGTAGATATATATTAACATAATGAAGATGAGCAATTATTAGATCTTAGAAACTACTTAAATGATTTTCATTTAACAGTAAGATTTTGCTATCATAGTTCAACTTAATAAATTTTGATCATTGTTATATTTTCTCTAGGAGGAAGGATTGCGATTGAGAAGAGCATACGATTCAAGAAGTAAGGGAACAAGTGCTAAACCCGAGTCTGAATTACATCAGTCTTCTGCTAAAAAACAATTATCTTCTAATTATTTAGCAGTGATAGCCATTTTAATTTTTTTCCTTGGTTTTTATATAGGAAAAATTGTTTTGTAAATTATATAAATGTGAAAATTGGCTGCATTTACTTAAATGGAAGCCTGGTGGTACAATACACAAAACTGTACTATTTACAATATCCTTATTTTCTGTGATCTAATTAATATCTTTTATACATGTTTTTTTTTTTACTTGTCAGGCCATATTCCTTTTTTTTACTTCACTTACAAGCCTGTTGTCTTACTCTTTCTATGTGTTAATACTTTCCATTTTTGAAGTTCATATAAATTCATGGTTACGTTAAAATATTTTTGAAAAAGTCAAATTTTATCTCCATATTATTTTTTCCTTGGAAATATTTTGGTTTTTCCAATAAGCAATATAGTATATGAATGTAAAAAATTTCTTTACAAGATATGAGAGAAGTATTTATGATATATCAGAGCAATATTTGTATTTTTTTTCAACAGGTTTCAAATTCATTTGAAACTGTAATTTGCATTAATACTTGTTTACTTTTTATGTGTTTTGTAATAAGTAATAAAAATTATAGGCACTATTGTTTAACTGGATGGTTTATAGGAAATTAGTTTTTTTTATCTGATATAAATGACTACTCTTAAATTACATAACAATAGCTTTATTTTGTTGGAAGTATGGCTGTTTATTTTATATGTATTATATTTGACTATCATTTCAAAATATATATAATTATTAAATGTGATAATTTTACATATATTGATAACATAGTAAATATATAAGTTATGCTTAAAGTAGCCAGATTACATGGCAAAAATTGTGTATGAACAATTTTCAAAATAAAAAAAATGATCATTCTTATCAAAACATGCTATGCATTCACTGTAAATGTATTAACCAATTTTCTAAATTGCACATTTTCAAGAATCAATTATTTGTTAAGCCTTAAATATATTATCTTAATGTAAAATACTACTTTAGTCCTGCAAATTTTGAACAAAATGAGCATTTTAGAGTTTGTTTGATAATTTTATATTTTTTATAGAAATTAATAAAAGCTTATATTAAGAATTTCTTTCTTTTTTTTTTTCTTAAGAAGATACATCTGTAGTTGATTTATTTAATAAACTGGGAAATCAAATATTTGAAAGAAAAAAAAGTATTGAATTCCCTGGAGGAAAAGAGAGAGCAATAAGTCTGTTTTGCACAAGGTTAACTTTAAAATTGACATAAGCGGTTCCATGCATATTACTGGTAAAATTTCTGTGAGATATATTTTTTAAAAAAATATCAAGGGAGATAAAATAAGAATTAAATTGACTGTGTGTTGAATAGGCATGTAAAAAAAATTAAGGTTTAATTCAGTATCATATACATGTCAAAACAGAAATTATCTGCTTATCTTATTGAAGGATACATTACATTTTTTTGCCTTTTTGAACATAAAAAATTGTATTTTTCCAATGTTAGAGTAAATTTCCTGCATACAACATAATCTTTGTTACTCAAATAAAAATGCCAGCATTGTAAGTTATTGACCTATCTTTTAGAGGACAATTGTAACTTTTATAAATAAGTTAAAGAATTATATACAGTCATGCTAGAAAAAACAGCTTGAAATTACACATATAAACCTTAACTTTGTTTACTAATCATTTTTACAGCACAACTAGCAATTGATGCAACAGGTAACATAACTAATTAAACATTCGATATAGCCGCATTGTGAAAATGACCAGTCTTGCTGATCAATAAACTGTCACCTGCATATCTTTGTACAATACAGTGAAGGCTCTGAGTGATGCAAGATTGGATGATAGGCTTCTTTTTTAATTGAAAACAATTATAAAATCCCCGTGCACCACGAAGTATCACATGGGGCTCACAGAAGTAAGTCTTAATCACACATTACAAAGGAGGGGAAAAAAAGAGGTTATGAAGGATTACAAATACTTACAACAAATTCACAGAACTTTTAAAAAGCATTTCTGGTGAAAAGAAGTTGATAATAACTAGGAGGCCAATTTATATTTAGTTGCTTGAAAGCCAGTCTTATGATCTTCCTCTGACATACTTGGAAGACAGAAGGAGCACATGTTCTACATTTTCCTTGTCACCAATATTACAGTCACTGGAAGGTGACGGAAATAAATTTGTTCAAGTGATGCGCTTAAAGTTACCATGGTCAGTGAGAAATTGGGTTATTTTGTAATTAGTATAAAAATGACGGTATGACAGTTAATGGTTGGGAAAAAATTTCTTTGTTAAGCGCCCTTTATTTGAAATGAGATATTCTTGGTTCCATGACTTAACCATTCTTTCTTTCGTGATCTTGTAAAATGATTTAGGAACATCAACGGCAATGCCAATTTCACGCTTGGTGGAAGATTTTGCAAGCCAGTCGGCCCGCTCTTCCAAGAACGCCCATGTGTCCGCGAACAATTGCAAAAACTATTGAGATGTTCTTACCTTTTAAGCTTTTAGATTTCAACGATTATGTTAGATAAAGAAGTACACTTAAGAGAGTCAGTACAGATGAGATAATCTGAGTTGACACTATTTTGTTCAGTGATCCATTTAATGGTGAAGTTTGGACATAAAAGTTCAGCTACAAAAACTGTGCATTCATCACAAATTCTAAATTGAAAGTGCTCAGATTCAACACCACTTCTGAACACAAAAACGAAACCAACTCTGCCATCAGTATAGCAAGTAACAGTGAAATCATCTGTGCTTTTGTCACTAAGTTGAATAATATTGATGGTATTCCTCTCTGAAGGATGAGGGAGAAAAAAGGGAGACAGAATACAATAATAATTAGAGATGGAAGAAGCAGAGAGGTTTTCAATAAAAGCAATATTATGAAGAATAGCAATGTTGATTGTAGGGAAGCCAGAAATAGCATAAACTGACTCGTGACTTATGGTACGATAACCGCATACGACCCGCAAAATTATCCTTTGTATGCGTCGCAGATATTTAGGATTCATCTTCCTTTTAAGTGCCTCACCCCAAACTCTAGAACCATACATAATGAAAGACTAAATTCCTTGTTTATAAATGAGCGAATGTATATTGAAATTTATCCCGAATGTGTTGTGTGCAATCCGATTTAATCCATAATACAATTTGTTACATTTCTCTGATATGCAACTTAAGTGCTGCTTCCAAGAAAATTTAGTATCGAGAAGAACCCCAAGAGATATAGCTAAAATGCATCATAGCAAATGTCTTTCAATAGCCAAAACTAGTTTTATCAGAATTAAAATCCAATTTAAAACCTTTTGACCATTCAGAAGCGAGGTTCAGTTTCCTGTGTGTGTGGGATAGTCGCAGGAAGATCCCTAAATTGGAAACATACTAAAATATAATTTGCAAAAACTATGATTTCACAGCAGGCAAAATTATTAAGTTTAAATAGGAGATCATTGATAATGATATTCCAAAAAATATAGGTCCAGAAACCGATCCTTGTGGGAAACCTCTTTCAGGACAACCAATTGCAAAAGTCAAACCCAGTTGCATTTTGGCCATTCTGTCAATTAAAAAGTCAGCAACAAGTGAAAAAATATTTATCCGAAATTCCTCTTTCTTAAGGAGATTCAGAATGCAAGGCCACCTGCATTGTCAAAAGCACCTTTTATATCAAGATTGAGTGTATAAGTGTTTCTTATTACCTATCTTAACAATCCCATTCAAATGTGAGATTGTCTTCAGTACTCTTATGAAGAGTAAAACCATACTGGTCACTAAAGAGAAAGTCTCCACAGTGCAAATCCTGTTAATCTCCAAGCATTTAACCTAGAGCCGGAAGTAAGTTTATGCACCTAAGGCTATCCAAATGAGGAACTCTTAAGCTCATTCATTTACTTTGGGGATGAGAATCGCTTGGGCAAGTTTCCGAACCCGTGGAAAAATTCCTAAATCAAAGCAAACATTAAAAAAGGGAATGTTAAGTGAAACTGTTTAATAATCTCATTTGAAATAGAATCCGGACCAGGTGATTTTTTAGCTTCAGCATGAAAACAATTGCATTAACTGCATCACAGGATGTTTTGGCCCATCCATAGCTCTATTTAAATAAAATACTCAAAAGCTCATGGTCTTCTCGTTACACTCCCTTATGTCTTAATGTGGGCACGCCCAATGCTGTGATCCTTTCACTTCACTGCAAATACAAACAATTAGTGAGGCACACAATATACCTCCCGCCTTGACAAACTTCCAATGAAACAAATACATGATACATTTTACAACCAAAAAAAAGTACACTATGAAAATACAATACATTGCTACACACCTTTCAATTTTAATGTCATTTAAAGCTATTGGCGATTGCACAAATTTTTCCACTCACTAGCGTTTTTCTTAGGAAGCCTTTCACTTCTATCAATTTGAAGTGTCCACAATTGCTGCATGAAGATTTTGACAGGAGGGACATTTCTTAGGATGAGCATTTTGCTCCACTCCTACCTTGAAATTAAGGCAATGCCTAAGGTTTTAATCCCCTCCGGAAATATAAAATCATACTCCACTGTGTATAGGATTAATTCAGATGTATTCCCACACCATTTATGCAAAGACATCTGAGGAGTTTTTAGAAAGTCAATGAATTGCTGTTGCAAAGTTTTTGCAATTTCCAATGTGTTTGCTCCACTCTAAACATCATCCACGTAGAAACCATCACACAGGACTGATGCTGCTGTTGGAAAGTTCTCTACCTTGTCAATAGGAATTTGTTTTAGGGTTCGCATTGCTAGAAACTGAGCACTAGCGGTTCCGTACGAAACCATATTGAGTTGGTACACCTTTACTGGTTCGTTAATGTCCTTCTACAAAATTGTTTGAAGTGATTGTTGACTCTCAACGATATGAATCATGCGATATATCTGCCTTGAATGCATAAATGTGCTTTCAAAATCAATAGTAAAGAAAAAAGTCATCTTGAATGACTGCCATTGTATTGAATGGAATTCAGCGACTTCCCATTAGTAGTCAAGGTGGAAGCATTAAATACAGTATGCAATTTTGTCATGCTTTTTGAGGCCGGTATATACTATGGCGAGGCATATAAGTTGTAAATTCAGATTTTACACTGTCCTTTATCTCAGTCATGTGGTCTAACTCTTCATATTCTTTCAAGATATCAAGATACAATTCGTGGTACTCCTGGTTTCTAGACAAGCAAGTCCATAGCGATTCGAGTTTCTTTAGAGCAATGTCCCTCAAGTTCCCTAAACACAACCAATGACCTTTAAAGGCTTAGAAACAATATATTTTCCAGACTCATCCCTTTTATGCGTCTGGGCATAATGTTCCTTATAAATAGAATTCTCTAAATTTTTAGGTATTTTATTGTCTATCTCTTCGATTTCCCAGAATTTTCTCAAACTCGAATTAAGTTCTTTGGACCCACATATTAAACTACAAGAATATGAATTTAATTCATCTTTTACACTACCTCCTACTATGCATCCAAAGACTGAATCCTGTAAAATCGGGTTCGAATTTTTTACTTTTAATTTTCCTGGTTTTATGTCATAAAAATACTTAGCAAAATATCTCTTTCCCGGAATTTTAAAATTTGGATCTGCCCACACACATCAATCAATTTATTTGATATAAGATCAGTTATCTTTTGTACTACTAACATAGAAATATTTCTCTCAAAACCTTTATTTTTATTCACAATGCTCTTGCCTTTACTCTAGGTTTAACTGTCAATGAGGTATTATTTATGCAAGAAATGGATTGTGTGATTTACTTTTTAGTTGTAATCGCTGTAAGCACACATTACTTATCCAATTTATTTGTGAGCCTACATCAAGTAAACATCTCACTTTCTGCCACTGTGAATACTTATTCTTTATTAAGCATAGTACCTTGGATAAGATAGCGTTATTTTTTACTAGATTGGTAGAAACGGAATTTTGACACCCATACACTCAACGTCCCCCCTTGCCTGTGAATTATTTACGACTTCGGGGGTGTCTGGTAAACTTCTTTTTACCCTTCCTGACGAAACATTCTTAACTCTCTCGGGAAATGTATTAGTTTATTATGAGCTCTGCCGCAAAAACAGTTCTGAAACGAACATTTTTTAACACTACAGTTGGATGATAAGCATTTAAAACACGCATTTTTATTTTTCTCTACGTTAACGCACTCTTAAACTGAGGGCATGCATATAATGGATGATTTCCATTCCTTAAACAAGTCAATTTTTATTCTTCTCTTCATTGAAAAATTCTTTGAGAGCAGTTTTAAAGGGTTTAAGTTTGCTATACTTGTGATCTTTTCTCGTCTCAATTACGAGCTTACTACTTGGAAGTGAAATATAGATCACCCAATTTTAACAATCTAAACCAATCTCCTGATTGTCTAATATTAATATGAGCTATTTCCCTATATAACATTTGAAACATTTTATCGGATACAATGAGTTGTTTAAGAGTGCCAAATATGTTACTTTTCTCAGTTTTAAATATTCGTAGTTATCGTCATTGCACATTTTAAATAAAATTCTCTATCACTGCTTGTGATGTTGGTTCGAATTCTTTTAAAACAATTGATTTAATTTCGTAGTTATACGTAAAGCGAATTGCACATGCGTATCGTTTTCTCTACAGGCATTTCTAAAATTCTCTATCACTGCTTGTGATGTTGGTTCGAATTCTTTTAAAACAATTGATTTAATTTCCTCATTATTTAACTCATTCTCGGTTATATAAGTTAAAATATTAGAAGCTCTCAATCCTAGTAGAACAGAATCTATGCCTTAAACCTTTCCGGTACATTTTTGTTAGAGTAAGCTCTCTCTAAAGACATAAAAAAGAAACCTCACCCTTCCGAATTACTCAGCACTTTAATTGTTAGCGTTCTAACACTTTTAATGAAAACGTCAATAGACGTTTCAATTTCACATCCACTAAGAGAGGTATCGTTATTATTTGCACTAGTTCTTAATTGTGCTAATTCTAATTTAAGACATTCTAGCTGTATTTGACCGTTCTGCTCGGATTCTTGGGTTTTAATTTCTTCTAACACTTGCTCTATCACTGTTTTCACGAATTCATAATCTTCTTTAAACACATCGCTCTCCTCAATTAACCGTTTTAAATCAACCCTTTTTGCATACTTTGGGGCAGTCAAACCTATTTCCTCAGCAACTAGCTTTAGCTCATCCTTCTTTAATTTTACTACTATCGACATTTTGCTCTGACAAATCTATACACTTACTCAAGAAAATATTAAAACTCAAACAACTTTAAACTCATGGATACAAACATTAACTTCAACTTTAGGAATTAATTATTCTACACTAAAAATATTCACTTAATACTTAGAGAACTAAATATCCACACTATACTCAAAGAACTAAATATCCGCACAATACTCAAAGAACTAAATCACAATACTCAAGCTGAATTTATTAACAAAATTCAAAGTGAATTCCTTACACAAAGCTCAAAGACACAATATTGCTCTCACCTCAATATGCCTGGATTACTTTCACAAGAGACCAAGAATCCATTACTCGAATCTTAATCACAATCATATTACCGATATTAGCAACAAACACACACACTAATCATTTTTGCTAATTTCTTCAGCGTAGCTAGGACCATGTTTTAGCCCATCAATACCTTTATTTAAATAAAATACTCATACTCAAGAATGGACTGTAGTTTTCTAACTCTGTTTATTCCAAAAGTTAATGGCCATCTGGTTACACTCTGTATGTCTTAGCGTGGGCACGCCCAACGCTGATCCTTTCACTTTGCTGCATTTGCGAGGCGATGTAAATACAAACAAATAGCGAGGCACACAACACAGGAAAAGAAAGGATAAACAAAGGAAGGGTAAGCAGTATGCACGGCTTGATGATAGTTTTTCTGAAAGTTGCCATTTTCCTCTGAATCAGAAGGGAAGGATTTCTGAAGCACAGCATTCATTGTCTCATCTAAAGAGGAGGTTGTTTCCTCTGTAGGTAGTTTAATATAAGTTACTTCAATTTTTTTCATGAATTCTCTTTTAATGTCATATGTATAAACCTTCCACACATTTTGAGCATCAATGGTCAAAAGAAATTTCAAGAGTCAGATTTACTATCAGTAAGTATTTGATTATAATCTTTTCTATATTCAAGATATTTATTTCTATATAACTCTTAAACAGTTGGATTTTTACGATGCTGAAATCAGCGCCTAGAGGCGCATTAAGCTTCTTCCTCAGACAGCCTATCTCGATAGACCATCAAGAGACATTATGCTTGCTAGTCTTCTTAATAGGCATTGAGTACAAGCATGCCTGATAAATAACAGAACCAAGTTCCTCAACAACTGTATTTAAGCAAGAACTATTTGTGCAACCGTTAAGAGCTTCAAATATATGAATAAGCTGAGAAAAACGAAATTTCCGAGAACGCGACACCATATTCTTTGTATTGAATATTAACAACAAAAGGAACACTTTATGTACTTCGCTGGATAGACAAAACTCAGAATTCTATCATCACATGACCAGAAAGGGACTCATTTTCAGAAAAACACAGACTCTAATTATCCTGGAGTAGATCCAAACCAACAACTGTAATATCAATATAGCATGTACCCTGAGTTGCACGAAAAGTAGGCCCACAATCATCGTTGATAATAAATAAGTTATCATAAATAAATTCACATAACTTATCTCCTCGTGCATCTGAAAAGGGACTAAACCAGAATACAGATTTGCTATCGGAATGCATTCTCCAAACCAGTCGATTGAGATTTTTGCAACTAAAAACTTGGCTGATTTAATGAAGTTACGAGTCAATGTTTTTTGAAGGTTCAAAACAATAAGAGTAAACAGTTGTGCCTAAAGTGACCATATTGTAATCACTATTTTTATAATCAAGAAAAGTTCAAAGATGACATAAACGAACAATATGGCTGTGCTTTAATAATGTCAGAATTAGGATTATAAAAAAGTACTGGGATACCTGGAAGAGAACTCCTGTAGCTATGAGGTTCTTGAACCAGCACATGATCAAAGTTATGTTTCCATACTTAATAGGAGTTGCTGTGCTGCAGATTTAGACTTGTGTAGGTTTAACTGCACACACTTTAGAACTTGTTTATCTGACAGATTGGGTATTCTTCATAAAAAATATGGCCAGGACAGCATTCAGAAAATGGTTTATGATTATCATTGACTTTTTTATGTATATTTTTTTTTGTGATTGAAATGGATAGTTTATACAAGCCATGCATCCCTATTTGAACAATCTTTCCCTGTATTCTCTAGAACAGTGAATACAAGCTGTTGGTTTGTTGCATTTATCAGCACGACAGTTGTATCCAAGAAAGTTAAAACATCTATTGATAATTAGAAAGTCATCTAAATCACATGCACTCCAATCGATTTTTAATCTTTTTTGTCGTAGGATGGATTTATGAACCATGGGGTGAGTTTCGATTACAACATGTCTTGTATGTTGAAAGATTTTTGAAAGTAAATCGAACTTTGCACTGCCTTATACTTTCATCAGCTACAACAATTTCAGGAGTTTGTTCAGAAATCACTTTTAGGAGATCATAATTTATGTCATTTGACACATTTTTTACAATAATGGCTGGATTCCTCCTTTTGTGCAGAGAAGCCTTTAATTTCGGAGATTTTTCTTGAAGTTCTGTCAAAGATCTGTTCCGATCATTTTCAGAAAAACATTTAACTAATAGTTTGTTTCCTCTGATATTTTTCAAGTCACATACACCTAATTTAGACTCCACTGGGTTAATTTTTCTAACATCATCAGAAGTGCAATTATCCGAGTCTACAACTAGACAGTGATCGAAAGACCTTTCCCTATCTTTCATAACATAAGATGGCGCCACTACACTAGCGTAACTTGGCTTGTAATGGTTTCCTTCAAACTTTGTTTACAAACTTCCAAAAAATTAGCACAGCTTTAATTCTTATATATAGATGATTTTAACTCACCCAAAGCTTGCCTGGCCTCTTCATGCACCTGATGGTTCATATTACATTTCAACAGAAGAACAGATTCGATAATCTTACAATGTTTTTGAAAAGCATAAAAAAACACATCCTCCAATGCTGCCATTTTGATAATAGGCTTTAACAGCCCCATTGTTTGCTATCCAAGTACCACTGCCTTTTCAGTACCAGTTGTATCTTACATTTTGCAGCACTTAGTGCCCATTAATCTTCAACACTGGCAGTCTTCTAAATTGCATTATTGAAAGATGACTCATTTCTGTCTTAGGTTAGACAGGACCAGTGGCCTCGATAAGCTTTTCTACTGAGGCATGCAGAGCCATTTTACCTGATACAATAGTGAAAAGTGCCATCTCTTACGACACACGTGACCTTTAATTGTAGGACATACATGCCACCCCATGTTCAATTGCATTACCCTTCATGGCACACCTATCTGATTTTTTTACATCCCTTTTCTTTTAAGGATTACTAAAAATTGTAATTTTTATATAAATGATTTCGAATTTCTATAAGAATAATCAATATTTTCAAATTGTCTTTACAAAGCAGTTATGGTATATAATGGATTTAAAAAAAACACACACACATAAAAGAATTGTATATAATTCAAACTATGCAAATCTTATTTATTGGTATAAAAAAAACCACATAACTTTTCATGAATACATATAACTTTTCTTATAATTACAAGTCAATTAAAAGCAGATTATTAGAGTTAAATATCAATCTATAAAGTAATACAATCTATGTAATTCAAATACGTATTTGTAAGACTTATGAAGACATACTACATTGATTTGTACTTTGAGTATTGTTTTGTAATGAACAAAATACATCAGTTAATATTTTGTTCTGCCATCATTGCCCTTTTTGCTGATCGTGTTACACATTGAAGAGGAATAAATTCGGCATTTTTTGCTCTTTTGCTTCGTACAGGCTTAGCAGCTAGTTCTTTTTCATCAAAAGCTGAAAGTAAATTGCTGTGTATTAACAATAATCAAGCAAATATATGAAAATACAGAACTTATATTTAACAAGTACTTAAAATTAGACAAGATTGGGAAATATGAGCTACATATTAAAAGAGTATGGTTAAATTAATTACTACTGCATAATGTGTAAAATTCAAAAGTAATTAAATAGATAACAAAAAAAACTCCAAGCTTTTTTTTCCAATTCATTGACTAATGAATGACATCCTAAACATAGTAAATGTGGATAACTTGTAATTATTTGTTTGAATTAAAATTATCAAATACACCGTCTTTCAAACAATAATAAGCATGATATAAAATTCTAAAATAGTCAATCAGTATAGTGGAAGGGAAGACTGTATTTTATTAACCAGCTTAACTTTATTTTATAAAGGATTAGAAAGCATATCTTGAAAAATTTACTTTCATGTTTATTAAAAACATGAAAACCAAACCTTGCTACTGTTTCAAATTATAATTTGTTTTAATAATAATAAAGCAGGCTAAAAGTTGAATACTCTCTCTGGCTATAAAAGTAATTGCTTTAATAATTTCCATTACATATATTGAAAATTTCAATATTCAAGGAATTTTAATTTTGAATTGTGGTTTTTTTTCACTGATTCTTATATAACTTTTAACATATTCATGACTTTTTTTTGGTATTCTGTTCAAATGTTATATATAAAGAGAATTATAACAAATTTTTGCACAAAACACTATTTATTAATTAACAATGTTGGAAAATTTTGGAATAAGCTTACTTAAGATATTCAATTTAAAACAAATATTCCAGACACAAAAGTCACACTGTTTTCTTTTTTTTTCTTTGTAGTTTGAGTCTTATTTTCAAATTAAAATTGCATTTTTCAAACATTTATTTGCTCCATTAAAAGAAGAAAAAAATCTATTAAAATTATATTCAATAATTATTAAACTTTCTAGAAGAGATTTATGAAAAGCAATGTGATTGCATCAAAAGAAAATATTTTTTTATCCTATGCCATTATTCTATCTCTGCCATTATTCGACAAGCAGCCCAATAAAATGATGACAAAGCAAAAAAGGAATCAAAATTTGCCTCCATAGGGTTGTCTATGGAGGCAGTGTCTGAGGTGGTCACCATCCATTTCACCATGGAGGCATAGAGGGCAACAAGAAGAATCCTTTACTCCAATGCGATATAAATGCCTCTGCAAATAGTCATGTCAGGTAAGTAAACAAAAGCATGCAACTCCAACAGGTTGACACAGGGAACTAGAGATTCTACCACTTTTGTTAAGCAAGATATTCCACCTTTTACCTGCAGCTGCCATCACCATAATGGGAGACTTTTATTAATTTGCAGTTTACTGTGAATGAGTCTTTTGATGTTACGCAGATGCAAAGGAGAGTTAGGTTGGAACATGAGAGATTATCCTTTAACAAGCCTATCTGCTTTCTCATTTCCAGAAATGTTACAATGGCTGGGAATCCACTGGAGGGCAATGCTTTCTCTAGACTTCCCATGTTCAATTAACTTCATTCTACAGGAATGAGCTAGTTTATTTTCATTATATTTTGAGTTTACTGAAGACAAAATGGCAGCTTGAGAATCGATAAAAAACACAATATTGCGTTCAGAGCAGCTTTCTAATTTATTGATCGCAAATGATATTGCTGCTATCGCACCATCAAAATTATCGCAATACTTTCCTACATAACTAATACTGAAAGCACTCAAAAAGGCTCCAGCACCAGCATTTTTAATAGCATGTTCTACTGAACCATCTGTGTATACATGGAACCATTTGTCAAGAGGATATATGCAATGTATAGTAGCAAGAGCAGCACTTTTTAAGTCACTTTGTATAGAAAATTGCTTACCAACATTCCAAACAAGATCTATGTAACTCTCAACGTCACCTGGCACATAATAGGGTTAAATTCCTGTGGGAAAACTCAGCGGTTGGGTGTAGGAATATCAAAAGTGTCATGAAGGTCATGAATGGTTGAAAGGAAAGACTTATGGGTTTTTAATCTCTCATTTCTGGGTCTATAATAATTTAGAAAGTTGTTTCTTCTTCTCAAGATCTTTTCAACCAGGTTTAAGGCACTTCTTTCGCTCCTTTCACTCTAAGGTTCTAAATCTGTCTAGAGTTCCATTGCAGCTATAGGGGTTGATTTGGTCCCTCCAGTGATTAAACGCAACATGCTGTTTTGGAAAAGATTAAGCCTATTTTTAACAGAATCAGTTATCAAAACTTCATTTCCATATTCAACAACAGGTTGGACATAACACTTATAAGCTGTACACATAACATCCTGAGTTGAGCCCTAAATGACACCCGCTAGACACTTCAGCAGCTTAGATTTTGAGTAACCTCCATCAACAGATGAATCAATACGTTTCTTCCATGTTCATGGTCTAAATGAATGGCCAGATAAACAGTTTCAGATGTTCAGGATAGAACTTTTTTATTATAATGAAGTTGGATGCCATGGTGTTTAGTACTGAGAGAAAACAATTGAAAGGTGGTCTTATCAATATTAATGGACATTTTGTTATTGTAAGACCAAATGTAGGTTGCCAGAAATGCCCCAGGAAACCAACTTTTTAAGCAATCCAGTTCTCCAAACTCTATTGAATGCATTTTTAAAGTCCACAAACACAGAAAGGGTACTTTGCTTTCTCTCAAAGCCATCCTTTATCTCTTGAGATAAGCAGACAATTTGTTCAGAATTGCACCTATGTTTCTGAAAACCAACTTGCTTTTCAGAAATTATTCCAAATTTGTCCAGCACATACAGTAATCTGTTAATAAATCATTCCTTCAGTTAACTTACATGTCATATTCGTAAGAGAGATTGGACGATAGCTGTCCATATTTTGGGCAGATTTGAGAATTGGTACAATAGCTTTTCGCAAGCACTTGGCAATCCATTTTTCCATGCCTGGTTAATAAATGCCAACAAAGTTGTTTTAGCACAGTTTCCCAGATTTATATAAGAAACTCGTGCAAGATTCCATCAGGCCCTGCACTCTTGTCCTTCACCAAGGTATTAATATCATTCACTTTTCCAAATTGAAGTCATCATTAAAAAGTTTTGAAAATCTGAGGAATTATTGTTCGGTTATGGCTTCAGATAACTTTTTAATATTATTTTATTAGGTCTGAAGTTGCTTACCCTTGTATAGTATCCGCAAAAGGCACTTGAGATGTCTTTATCAGTAGTAAGTTCTTTAGAACCTTTTTTTATAGGTTCATTTCTAATAATTATTTTATTGTTCAGCTGGGACAAAAATATATGTGCCTTTATACCATCTCTTCTAAAGTCCAATTTTTCAGAAAACTTTTATATGAAGAACGTTTAGCTTCTTTGCCAGCTAGGTGGCATGGCTGGTTTGCTGCTGCCCTTCTGTACCTAAGGTTGCGGGCGCTCGACCCCGGCCCAAGTCAGTGGATTTTCTTGATGCAGAAAATCAACAGTGGCCATGTTGTATGATTATATGGCATGAAAAAGATCCTTTGAGTGTCTGTTTTGCTTGGATGCTCTTGGCAAAATTAATTTCCTAAGTACAAATTTCGCATCGGCAGAGCTCAGGTGCCTTCCTTTGGGGAAGAAACTGGGTGTCAAAATTACTTGCAGTAATTGGTATTGTCTAAATGGTGCTGCACTAAAAAGTGATACCGGCTCCTGGGGAATGTACTAAGTCTGCAAAAGTAGAAATAGCAAGATGCAGCCCCATTACAGAAAGAAAATAATAGTATTTAGTTTCGAAAAAAAGGCTAAAAATACTGATGATTCCTTAAAATGAAATGGATGTTTTTTATTTCATTGATGTTAATATCGTAAAATTAAAGAAAAATGACATTTTTTTAGAAAATGCTCATAAAAAGATCAAATAAGCAATTACAGAAGAAAACTTGAATAATTTGATTCAAGATAATGTACAATACATTGATATCTTTAAAATCATTTTTTAAATAGTGTAATAACAAATGATAGGAAAAAGAAATTTTAAAAAATCTAAGACGAATTCTTCAATTTTCAAAGATAAGTCTTTTAAAAAAAATTATTTTTTAAACATGAATACTGTTCATTCCAGGTAGGAAATAAATTTCTCAAATTTGGTAACTACTCTTAAAAAAATTATGTTTTTATTAGATATGCTTATTTTAGACCTAGAATGAACCTTGCATACAGACATCTTTAGATAAAAATGAAATTTCACTCACATGTTCTAAATTCCTTTTTTAAACTATGGAATCCATTTCCATAAAATTCAGTTCTTTTTCTATAGAAATACATGCAATTAAATTTTCATTTTTGAAATGAATTTGAACATGTTCCAATGAACAACTCTTATAAAGAAAGTGTAATAATCTAATCATACTTATTGATTAAAAAAGATCAGAAAATTCAGATTATAATTTTTCAAGAAACAGTTAATGTTTTAAATTTCTCTTTTTTATTTGTATAGTAAATTGTTTACGAAAACTAAACTTCTAGAAAAATTAATCATTACACAATTTATTGAAGTCAAAAAAAAAATTAATAAAAAATTACTGAGAACTTATTAATCTTATAATTTAATATCTTTTATATATAGTAAAACCTGTTTTTGTGCGGTAGATAGGGACTGTATAAAAAATCAGCACAAAAAAATATTCAAAAATTTCATAAATTCTTACCTATAACAAACAACTTTGTCGAAATACTACAGAAATTTTTTTTATGCGGTGGAGGGGAACTGCATAAAAAAAGTCGCCCTTAGAAAATATGCCAATTATTCACAAAATTTATGAAAAAATACTTCTATAGCAAAATAAATAATTAAATTATGCATGGAAACATTTTGAAAACATTCAGTTTCTCATTGTATACATGGAGAAGTTTTCAAAATGTACATACTTAATTCAGGTACTCATTGTAATCCAAAGCACTCATCTTCCTATGATGAATAAGTTCAAAATTGCTTTTGTCACTTGAACATTCAATTTCATTTGATCTATTTTTTGGCACCATAAAAAAAAAGAGATAAATTTTTGCGAGGTCAGTTGCTTATAAATGTCATGATAACCAGATATGAATGATCAAAGCTCTTTTTGAAATTTCATACACATACGGAATTGGTATCTATTTTGAGAAAATGCTTTTTCAATTTGTTGGAAAACTGTATCACTGCATATATTTTATCCACTATAAAAGAATACGGTTCTTCTTGTCCGTCTTCATAAACTGTCAAATTATTGATAATATAACTGTCATTGAAAGTTTCGTATTCAATCAAACACAGGCTGTTGGCATGTTGAGAGAAAGCAACTGAATGTACATTGTTGGGAGACTGTTTATAACAAATGAACAGTGTCTTGAAGTGTAATTATGTACATTGCAGCAGTGTAGCGTACACTCCCGTCTCGAGGGCGGTCAAGGCCTGACTAACGCAAGTACATATTTACCCAATTATAAAATATTAAAGGCAAAACCTGACTTTGCAAAGGGGCCCTAACATTCTCCGTTACGCCACTGGTATATTGATAGAAAACATTACAGTGGGGGCAAAATCATTGAAATTCATATACAGCATAAAAAAATGTCGCACAGAAAAAATTGCATAAAAAAAGAATCGCACAAAAACAGGTTCTACTGTATTATAATCTTCTGATGTTATAAATTAATTACTTGATGTCCTTGTTAAGAATGAAAAAATTAAAGAAAATTTTATCAGAAGAATTGTATCTATCTATGCATTTAAGTACATTTTCATGCCTTATCTTATACAGAATTTCAAGCTAATATAAAATTAGTCATTTGATTCTGAAACTATTTAAAGTTTTCCCTTTATAAAAATTGAGATAAAGGATTTTTAACTCTTTTACATTGGATGTGTAATATATGCACCAGTCTTAAACCCCCTCATTGGGTGGTAGCCATTCACACACACTGCAACTTTCCGTGGGGACGATCAGTCCTGTAGAGATCAAGTACAAAACGTGATTCACCGGTACATCACCCAGTTGCTGGATACATATGTGAAACACTTACCTCTAAAATGTTTTCCATTGATCAGTGCATCATCACGAAAAAGTTAATACTCTTAATTTATATTAGTGCAAGAAGAAAGTTTTCTGATATTCTTTGGAAAATAAAAGTACATTCAAAGAAATTAAAAATTTGTGTTATTTCATCCAGCACCAATATTGTAGAGTTTACCATGAAATAATTAATCTGTATCACAACTTTCCTGTACATAAAATCTTATATATCAAAGAAAAACTTATTACCCTTATATGTTTTTTGAAAAAGATTTATATAAACTTGTTTTGCCAGATATATTTCTCAAAATAACATCAATATTAACTTCAGTACTATCAAAAATATAATTTTTTTTGTTCACTTTAACTTTAAAAAACAGTAAAAAACTGCATTTTAAAACAAGTGCAATATATATATATATATATATATATATATATATATATATATATATATATATATATATATATATATATATATATATATATATATATATACACACATACAATAAAACACCATATGCATTGCATAATAACATGTTTTAGTTAATCAACACATTAAAGATCTATTTAGAAAACAAAAATAATGGCAATAATGAATAATAGCTATTATTAAATTTCATAAAATAAATTTTAATTTTCAAAGCATTAAACATTTATTTGAGCTATCATTTAAAGACAGAGTTACTTACCAATTTGCAGCTTTGAAATTTTTGAACCATTTTTGTTATCAGATACATTTTCCTTTCCACTCTTTTTGGTAATTTTATTACCTCCTCTTTGCTTCCTATGGTGGCTATTAATTTCTCGAGAGTTAAGAGCTTTAGTTTGGACATCTAACATAGAATCCTCTTTTTGTTCAGAAATTTTCAAATTCTTAATATTTTTCAGGGTATGTTTGATCTGAGGCTGTTCTGCAGATACAGTTTCCTCCTCTGAAATTGTTTCAGAGCTTTCTTTTTTGGTCTTTTTGTCAAGTATCTTCTGATTAGAAATATTTGTAATATCCATAGCTGTTTCTGTTTGATTCTCAGATTTATGTAACATCTGAGCTTTCATTTTAAGTTTTGCCTCAGCAAGTCGTTGACGAGCAGCTAAGGCACGCGCCTTTGAATCTGCAGTTACTTTTGCTGTGTTTATTAATTTTGGCTTCTGAACGAAAGAGAGAAAATAATAACATAACATTAGTATTTACATATTAAAATCAATATTTTCAGAAAATGGATATATAATTCATAATATATGAAAACAAGAAGTGATCAATGAACTTTCATTAGCACAGGAAAAGAACAGTTGCTAAATTCTGTTATACAAGATAAAATTTAAAGGGAAAAACTGATTTCCCATCAAATAGCAACATTTTTAGTAGCATCACCTACAAAAAAAATGAAAACATATGAATTGCTGCTTGGAAAAGCATTTAGTCAATTCTTCTCTTAGATACAAGATTAAAATTTTGAAAGGTAAGCCAATGAAGTATGTACTTCAAATATTCTTGGTGACAACTGCATTGTATCCAAAATAACAATGAGTTGCAGAGAAAATTGATTCCTCAGCAGTAGAAGAGAAGTGAAATATCAGAACCATCAATCTTTAAAGTGAAAGCAATCTATATACTTCTTTTCATACAGAATATGTTAACAAAAAAAATAATAGAATATTTCTAGATTGAAGAAGAAAATTGATGTGTGAGCGTGAATTTTACTTAAAATAAATACTATTTCTCAAAATTCATTTATAATTTTATGAATCTTAAATACAAATAATTTATTAGTTTATATGCATACATACATAAATATATAAATAAAAATTTAACTGTAACTAAATTGTGTTATAGCACACAGATTATTTCCAATAAAAGTTAAAGATAGATTTTTTATCGAGTCTGCAGAAAGCTCTCTGCAACAGGGTTCAACTGCATATATTTTTAAAGTATACACAAATATTTTAAATTTGAGAAATTCCTTACAAATATAATAGTTTAAAAGTATTAAAAAAGCTACTAGAAAAGTGAATTACACATAAATAAAAATTAACTTTGCAAATTTAATTTATATTCTTTAAAGCAAAATTTAAATTTATTAAAAAAGTTAACATGCCATTGAAAAAAAGAAGTGAAAAGACATGTTTGAATAACATGATATATTAACACAAGTAAAATAACAGTTTAAAATAAACGTATTGCAAATATTTCATAAACTTGCCTTTTTTGACTCAACATTTGTAATAGTTTCACGAACAAAAACCCAGTTATTTTTTTGGCACTTTTCTAAGTTTTTAAAGCTGTTTTGAATTTTTTCAACCTGAGAAAACAATATAAAGATCAAATGTTATTATAAATTAACTTCTTTAAAGAAAAAAAGATGACATTAAAAAAATTTCTGTAAAAATAACTAAAATTGGTATATTATATAAGATGAAAATGTTATGATTATTAAAGATTGCTGAATCCTTAAAGTAATTTCTTCAAGGATATATTTTACTGTATAAATACATGACAGTTAAAAAGATGCTGATCAATTTTAGACACTTGTAGAGCCTGTTTAAATGAACTCATTATAAATCAAACTTGATTTATAATATCAAAAGAAAAGATCTTTTTATGCAATGAAAAATTCCTTTAAATCATAACATGGAGTTTTAAAAATGAAATCAGTTATATGCAATACTTAAAAAATAAATTATAAAAAAGTTAAATTACACCAGATGATGGTTATTTTTGACATGGAAAGCATAAATAAAATACATATGTATTATTCAAAGAAATCAAAAGTACCAAAATTTTGGAATTGAAATACAAACAGGCAGCCCATGAAATAACTCTTGAGCATATAATTTCAGACAAATTGATGCTTTTTGTATTATATTTTGCCCCTCCCTTCCTTTGTTCTTTTACAGAGGTCTTTTTTTAAATAAAAAAAATTATTACAACTATAATATTGTATTTTCTTGTCCCTGCATATTTTTTGTATCATTTCCTGTCTATCTGGATAAACTATCTTGTAGCTCCAAACCCTCTGGTAAGTGGTTCGTTACTCTTGAATAAATAAATAGCCAGGGATTCCCCAACGATGTTTGGTAGAGCAGCATTATGTTTTTCCTTCCTTTTAATGTTAGTAAGTAATTGAACTCATGCGCGAATTCTATTGAATAAATTAGAAAACTAAAATTATGGATAAAGAAAAAAGAAACCCAAAGTGGTGCTTATAAGTGCAAACAACGCCAAGAAAGAGAAGATAGTAAACCAAAATTACCCAAAATAGACAGACTTAGTCAGCCTTCTACGAATACTTTTGCCCAAGTATTTCTGTTCATAGTGACTTAGATAATGTAGTCACTACAGTGTTGCTTGAGAAGTCTACTGAAGGAAATTCGCTATTTATTGCAGTTAAATATACCACCGTTGACGATGCAAATTTATAGAAATGACTTTGAATCATTCAAGTACAAAGCAAGTGAAACTCCAAGAAAATATGGTAAAGATCCCCATTTTCAAGAAAAAAGGAAAAAGTAAAAAAAAACAAAAACATTTTGATGAATTAGTTTCTGATCAACAATTTTGAAACTAGAAAGAAATAATTAAAACTATTATTTTCAATAAGATACTAGACACAATATCAGCTCAACTAAATACACGTTTAACTAGTATGAGTGCTGTCATCAAATATTCAATTTTCTGTCCAACATTTTTACTAGATGTAGATAAAGCTTTGTTACAAAAGTGGAACGAATTCCAAAATAAATATTCTGATATAATAGGCCCAAACTTTAACTTTCAATTTTTTAATATTTACAACCTAGTTCTTCCTAAATTAATGCAGGCATGGACTGTTCACGAATTATGTAAGGAAATAATGAGCAAATATGGAGTGCTAGAATGCAACCTAACAGAAGTATTTACAGCAAAGTTATAATCAGTGGTGTAACGTACACCCCCGGATTACAGTAGGGGGAGGGGCAGAACTCTAGGGGGCCCAAAGTTAATCTCAGTTACACTACTGGTCATAATTCTATACATTTCCTGTCACTTCTGCAGCCTCCAAAAGATTATTTAGCAAATTAAAAATAATTAAGAAAATGTGTGAGCCAAGCTTGATCCCGTATTCATCGCTAATAGCAATTGAAAACAGTCACCTCAAACTTGGATTTAACCCAAATTATTGAAACTTTAGCAAAAACTAAAGCTAGGAAAAGATTGTAAATCAAATTGTTAATTTGTTATTAATAGATAGGTCCAACCTTCTTATAATAAACCTTTTATTCTTTATCAACATCGTTTTATTTCCAAATACCTTAATTATTATTTGTAATCTTGTCCATTATTGTTTAATTTTTTTATTATATATTACATTACTTCATGACTTCCAGGTCCGGCAATTCCTTAACTCTGTTAACTTCCACTGTTATGGAAGAGGTTTGTCGTGGTGTCAAATCAAACTTGGGCAATCACTAATGCTCACACAAGAAAACTCATACACATACATGTAGATAGTATGTAGCTTTGCTTTCTCGTGTCCTTCAGAACACAATAAAAAACTGATGTCAAAATAGCTTTGTGTATTTGAAATATTCATATATTTTTACTTGAACTTATTTTTTTTCACCAGGGCTTTTGGATACCTAGCTACGCCACTGATCAAAACATATTATATAATTTAATATCTAGTAATAACATAACTACATAGTAATAAAATAACTTCCAAAATTGGGACTAACAAACTAATTTCAAAATTAATATTGCATTGATCCAGATACTTCATGAAATATTGTGTATTTTTAAATATAAGATCTGATTAAAAAAAGAAGAAACTTTTTTTATGACAATATATATTAGAGCAGGGATAGGCAACTTGTTTGACATGTAACCACATTGTGAGAGCAGTGAATACCGGAGGGCCATACTTCTAAAAATGATTGGATTCGTTAAAAAAAGATAAATATAAGTTAAACTGTCTGTTACCCGCACACTTTGCTGAGTATTTCACTGTTACATGGATATTATTGACAAACTTTCTACTAACTCTCACCTCTTGATTTAAAAAGAACAGTACTTGAATTTCTAAATTTGAAGTGGAATTATCTTTAATGCTCTCATAAACCCTCCTTCAAAAAAGCAAACCAATTTTTAGTGGATCTCTACTCAACAATATAAACATGCATGCCAAATTTATAATATACATCTAATAGTTAAAATTTTTTAATTGATACGTCCTGTAACCCCCCTCCTGAAAGTCGATTTCCCTAAGCCTCGTTCTTAGCAGACTTCAATTCAATTTTTAAAAAAAGCCCTCAAATCCCCTCCTCCTTAGGGGTTGATTTTTGCGAAACCTCTTTAGTAGCAGATCTTTACTTTGTGACAGGAACTTGTCTGCCAAATTTTAAGTCTATTCTTAAAATTTTCAAAACGGAATATATTTATCTCCAACTCCCTTTCCATTTTCACAAAACCTTTTTTGTAGTGGATCTTTACTTCATAAAAAGAGCCTGTCAGCCAACTTTTAAGTCTGTAGGTTTAATACTTCAAAAAGTATGTTTATCTATAACACCCCCTCTTGTGGGTTAATTTTCAAGTCAGTAGGTCTAATAGTTCCTGAAATATCATAAGTGAGTCACTTTTCTCCTTTATATATATAGATAATGGCAGTTTTAATTGAAGTGGTTGATAATTTTGCCTATTTGGGATCAAACATTATTCTAAAAGACATTTGTGCTGAAAGATGTATTATTGCTGCTAATTGCTGTCTTCATAATGTAAAAGCCTTCTGAAAGTCAAAATTAATTAAAAGACATACAAGAATTAGGCTGTGTAAAACAATCATCAGATCCATATTTACCTATGGATCTGAAACTTGGATTGATTAAGTGGTAGACTGAACTGTTAGCCCTCTTTGAGTGTAAAGTTCTTGGATATATCTTTGGTGTTGTGAATGAGAATGGATAGTAGAGATAACATAATTTTGTGTGAATTATACAAGCTATTTAAGGAAGCAGACATTATTAAAAACATTAAGATTGAGGTTCACAAGCAACATTTGCTGTATGGATCCCTCATCCTTGATTTGTTTATCCCAAGTTTGTTCAGAATTCTCAATTACAAACTTATTGGAACTAGAACTAGGGGTACACCCAAATTGAGATGGGCTGATTATGTAGAGGAAGATTTTAAAGTTTTAAAAGTAACTAATTGGAGAATTGTCGCCAAGAGGAGATCGAAATGGAAGGGAAGGCCAAGGCCTACCCAGGGCAGTCGTGTCAATAAAAAAAGTGGCAGTTTTAATCAATTTGTTTACTACATTATTTTCAAATTGTCTATAGCAGCAAACATATTTAATTTTAGAATCAGTTTAATGAGCCAAATGTACCCTATCATACTTTTCTACACTTTCTTTAAAATCAGGAGAGAGATTGCTTGTTTACTAAAGCATAAGTTAAAGACTTAGGGCAGACCAAGTCAGTTCTCCAACTCATAGGTTGGCCTTATTTTGTTGCCTCAACAAAGCCCTAATCTTGCAGCTTTTTCTGGACTTCTATGAATTCATTAAGAACATTGTTCATAGTCAAAATAATAATACCAGTCACTTAAAATATAGAATCACAGCTGCATTTGAAACTGTAATGCAGGAAATGCTTCTCAAGACATAGACAAAAATTGACTAGAATATTGATTTTTGTCAATTAATTGCACACACTTTGAATCATACTGAAATGGATATACAATATTGAATTTTCCCAAATATCCAAAATTTTGTATATTCCAAATTTATGTATGTGTTTATTGTTTAGCAGAATACTATTTGTAATACTAGAATCCCCCCCAAAATACTCCTGAATTAAAAAAAGACTTGGTTAGTATTTGTTCTCTTTAAAATTTTATAAACATATAAGGAAAGGAATATCTATATAAAAGCAATGATCAATAGTTACAAATAATGACAAACTACAATTACAAACAATACCTCATGATAAACCATATCCCAAAAGCCTTGAAGATCTAAGCAAGTTATTTCCTTTTCACCTCTTTTAAATTCAGAGTCATCAATGAGATCACCAAACTGCTTCAGTTTTTGACCTAACAATAAGTTTGTTAATCCAATGGTAGTGCGGATTTCATCAAGAACTATATAAAAGAAATGTTAATGAAATTTCAAATAAATTATGTAAGTGTATCATAATATCTACTAAAAAATTTCAAAAGAAGATAAATTTGCAAATAACAGGAATAACATTTTTGTACATAAAAAACAGTAAATATTATATTTCAACACTAAAATACTTCAAAAATACAAACAGCTTGAAATACTATGAATTTTATAATATAGAATGAATAAAGAGAAAATGAACTCCTTTGATGAAATAAATTCTTTGATAAGAAAAACAGATATAAGATTTTTTTAGTACAAAAATAAAATTTAAAATCAGCTAAGCACAGCTGCTTTTTCCTTAGAATTTAAGACATTAAAAATGGATCTTTTAATAATATTTATACCTTTAAAAATCTCCTTATCAATACTTTACATTAGGGGTACTCAACCTTTTTCCAGCAGGGTCGCATACACATGATAGTTATTTCCCACAGGCTGCAACAAGCGAACAATGGAAAAAGGACATTATAAAACCAAAGCAACATCGACAAATACAAAATTGATCAAAATATTAAAACTCCTTTTTGGCATTTATTTTAATACTATATTAACTTTTCTATCAAACACACTCACAAAAACATTTATTTTTATGAAATATTACTGAGTTATGGGATAATTTCTATTTTCTTTCATCTAAGACTAAAAGCCTCTTGCTTACTTTCTACTATTAAAAAAAAATCAATACATTTGATTGCTTGATTGATAATTTCCTGTTAAATTCTTTTTTACATTGTTCTCCAACAATTCAATTTCTTAGAGCAATGGGCCATGACTGGGCCACTCGAAAAAGATTGACGGGCCGCAGGTTGTGTATCACTCCTTTACACCCTTGACACTAACATGATGCCTGATTAAGTTTTCAGCCTATGTACAATAGCTCGTGGCAAACATCCTCACATAATGTAATTAGCAATAATTTCTTATTTGAGAATATAAATATTTCTCTCTAACAGCCAAATTAAATACTGTCAATAAGTTTCTTAAATATATTTCTTTCAAAACTGAAAAAATAATTTTAAGAAAAAAGCTTTACTCTAAATTATGAAAAGAATGCCTCAAAAATAAATTATTCATTGATAATTTTTCATGTTAATGTGGACAGCACATTAAAAAATTTCAGTCTCATTAAAAATTAGCAAATTTTCCTCATTTAAATACTACTAACTTTAAAACCAGAAACTCTGGTAATTAATGTTAGTTAAAAATAATTATTTATTAAAATTATTTAAATAAATTTTTTTAAATTAAATAAATTTATTTAAAAAGGACTTATATTAAATATTTCATATAATTATAAAATAATTAATTTAATATAATAATAATATATTTTGTAAATTATTTTATTATATAATATTGTATTTCCCATTATAAAACTATTTGTAAATAATTTTTATGAAAAAATCATTTAATATTTATTATATATTTTATTATAAATTATATTTATTTACATAAAAATATATTTATTAAACATTATGTAAATATTTATATAATACAGTAATTTTTCTACTTTATAAAATGCAAAATAATTACGTAGAATATCATTTAATATTTAATAAACCTTTCATAAATAAATTTATTTAATTTTAAAAAAATAATAAAGGAATTGAAAGAAAAAAGTTTTTTGTGTGATTCGAACTTGGATCTGCCCGCATTGAAGGCAGGCAACTTGCCAATCGAGCCACTAGGCCGGTGGAAGAAATTGAAACTTAATTGTATAAAAGCTAAGCATGAATTTCAAAGGCTATTTTCCCTGAATTGACTGGCCATTCGGCAGAATTACATTGAGGAAAGGAGTACTAGTATTACACACATCCTAAAGGAGTACTAGTATTACACCAAGTCTCGACCCCAAATGAATTTTCTTAGTCATGCCTTCCCCTTATTAGATCAACAAAGAAATTTTTTATTTTAGCTACTTTCCTGTAAATAGTAACAATTAATATAAATATGTATATATATATATATATATGACAATCACAACATTAAGTGATAATTAATTTTTAATAATTATCATTAAAGTATCCTATTGTCATCCAAAACAATCGTGTATATAAAATTTCAGTTCAACTGAATGCTTTAAAATGTGAGAAAAATACCTTTTAAAGTTTTGAAAGGTCACTAAGTTGCCAAAAATGATGCCAATGTGGCTGTATTTGTAATTCTTTAAATAATTAGTATTAATTAATATTTATTAATTATAACTAAATTATTGTATTGTTATCCAAAATAATCATGTTTTTTAAATTTCAGCTCAATTGAGCACTTTAAAATGTATTTTATTAACCATTGAAGATTCCACCAAGATAAATAAATAAAGAGTGTGAGCTAATAATAGGAATTGAATAGATAAAAAATTGAAATAAACCAACTATTAAAGCAGATAAGCTGTGTTAAAAAGATTCATGACAATGATAAAAAAAAACCTAACATTACAGAGTTCACAACTTTCTTTCAAAATTGATACTTACGTATTATCGCAACCTATTGGTGACATTATATGAAACAAAGTACATGGTTGTCAAATTCAGCATGCATAACACATAGGGGGGAAATCAGGGTTGCCAATTTGGCAAGTTATTAATAGAGTTTGTGATTCTTGCAATAATATGTAAGTACCCAAAATTTATTTTAAAAAAATATATCCATTTTTCATGCTAGTATTAATCTAAATCTTTCTTACCATCATCAGGGACATTTTCATTACAGCTGATTGCCTCCCATGTTTTGCAACAGTTTTTTAATTCTTCAGTATTTGTTTTAAGTAGTCCTCGAAAATAAGGAATACTCAGTTGTTCTGTTTTATTGACACTTTTTCTAAAATCAAAAGATACATAAAACAAATGAAAATATCCAAACGATAATTTTAATAAGAAATATTGATACGATATATATACACAATTTTTAAATTTCATTCACAACATTTATATTGCAAATAATTAATTTAATTTTAAATTTATAGCTGATGATCAATAAATAACATTTTTGAAGCCCTAAAAATTTTACGAAGCTATCAATCCTTATCTAATTAGTCACATAGATTATAAACACGCTTTTTTGATGTTATTTAGTTTATATACATGAATTTTTCTCAGATAGGAAAGAAACTATGAACCTAACTATACAAATAATAGAATATTAAATGTTACTACAACAAAAGTTTCGGAAACAATCATTGAAAATACAACTAAAAATATAAATACTATAAAACGAAATGGTGAAACATAAATTTCGTTGAATTTTTTATTATTGTAAATATTTATCAGCGAAAAAAAAAGTTATTTGAAACGTAAAAGTTTATCCAGAAAGAAAAAAATCAAAACTTGTAGTTTATTCTTACCGTCCCAGTGTATTTTTAAATGACATCTTTTAATTCTTCGATAAGAAACTTTTTAAAAAATCCACAATATTAAAATACTGCTCTACTCTTTCTACTTTACATCCAAAATATCCGCCGTTATTTCAAATTTATGAAACGCAACAACGGATACAGTTAAACTAATCTCCTATCAAAATAGACAGCATTATAAAAATTCCAAAAGAAAAAAAAAATGCGATACTTCCTTTTGATGAGTAAAAATATTTCCGACTGTTGAAAAAGATATTGTAATTGAGCAATGACAGATCAAATGGTTTTGAATCGAATTATTTTTCTTTCCTGTTATGAAAATGTTTTAAATTTTCTTCCAGATGAAATGGAAGCAAGAACAAGAGTAGATAATTTTTAAAAAGAAACTAAAGTGATATGGATTAAATTCTTGCAATGTGTTGTTTTGTTCCCTCTGTTATAAAATTTATTTATTTATCAAATAATTTTGTAAGTTCATTTCTATTGCTCTTGTTTGTTGCTCAATTAATGTAGATTAAAAGCTAAGCGGTGTTGATATTCAAGTGCATATGATTGACACATTGATTTTCCAATATGCAACCCGGGAATGATTGAAAATTGGTTTTGTTTACAAATATCATTGTTAATTGTACTCATTTATATTACAATCATTTCATATGATTTGATACAATTAGTAATGGTCAATCAATTTTTGTGAATTTTTTTACTTTCTTGCATATTTCAGAAAATAACTTTATTTTAATTTTCAGATTCCTTTTTGTATGCCTACATAATGTGATGTAAGTATAGTTAACTTTCTTAGAATACATTTTTTTCATTCATAGAATTATTGACCAAATATTTTGATATTCCTTTTTTGTTGAAGTTTTTGTAACAATGTGTTAGAAGTTTTGTATTAAATTGAATTCGTTTGGGCAAATAAAGGTTTTGAAAAATTTGAGTTCTATCAAAGTAAATTTTTCTTTAAATGTGTATTACTTGGGGTTCTACTCTGTATTTTAATATTCAGTTATGTTATGTATTACACATTCTATCACTTTAATCAAATCTAAAAATGTTGTCAAATGCTATGATATCCGGCTAATATTTCAAAGCATTTCTGCACATGTTTGAACACAGTAATTATGACTATGACAGTATTTAGCAGCATTTTTGTAATTAATTGTGTATGCACAGAGTGCCTGATAGTATTATATGTAAGTATCCAGGTTTAAGAAATTATGTTTCAATCTGTTTAGGACCATGGTCACGTTTATGTGATCATGGTTCAATTATGTTATAATTGGTTGGAAACCTTTCTTACTCTTTCCTAGGTAGAACTTAGATGTGCTAGAAGAAAAATTAATTGTATGCAGAAAACAAATTTTGCTATATCTAAGATTTGACTATAATTTTTTTGATTTTATCAATACTACAGCCAAATAATAATTAATTTGTATATTCTTTTCGAATGTCCTGAACACGTTGAATCCTTTGACCTGCTGAAAATCTTAATTTTAAATGTCTTTAATTATTTAGAATTGTTTGATTGACTAAAGCAAGGATCAAGATTGTGTAGAATTCACTTAAGCTTTTTTACAATGCTAGAAAAATGTCACTAAATGATGCAACAGCCTCTCAATAATGTATTTTTATTGGTGTTAATTTGGGTGGTATTTTCCAAACCTTTCTAAACAGTGTGATTTTACACAGGTATTGATATAATTTATAATTTGATAAAAGACAAATCAAAAGCGATTTTCCAAGTTTTGAATCCTAAAATATGTAATGGCACTAATTTGATATCAGTACACTACAACTGTATGACAAAAATCTCTGGTGGCAGTGCAGTAGTATCACATGGGGTGATGTTATCACCCCGGCAAAATCTAACTATTAGGTGAAAAAATCCTGAGGTTCTGATGTATAATTAGCTTTGAAGTAACTTTTGCAGTGCAATGAGTTCAGTATTTTCCAAGATGGTTTTCAAATAAATGTATGATCAAGAAGTACCAGTACAACCATATTATTCTATTGGATTCTATTTTAATGCACTGCTTGCCTCTGGTTTATATTTGTTGCCAAAATGAGCAATAAGTTTGCAAATTTAGCTTGTTTTTATATGCTATTCTAGTTACCACTATTTTTGTTATCTCTGGCAACCCTATTAACTGTGTAATAGCAGTAATCAAGTCATTTTATTTTCATTGTTAACTGTGAGTACTAGAAGGCGGATAAAAATCAATGAAATGCAAGGATTACTTGAGGGGTTTTTTTTTCTCCTTCGGTCATTTGGACAGAGGGGTTGATTGAATAGTGAGAACTAATTCGGTATTGGAGTACTATGGACCAAAAGCTGTTTGGTGCAATTCCTTAATCTCAAGAAAATAATTTTAAAAAACTTTTGTTATAAGGAATATAGGAATGGATTCAAAATAACCAATATCAATCAATAATTAATATCAATATAATATAGTAACTATATGTAATAACATGCAAAATCATATAATATAATTTAATAATTATTGTATATAATAATTATACTATATAACTATATTGTATTGTACATAAAATAATAACAATATTTATCAAAACTGCTCAATAATGAATATCATTTAATAATTGCTTATAACTTGCAATATTCCAAAAGCTACGAGTTCCTTTAATGAATTTAATCAAACAAGGAACGTTTAAAAATGTTTTATTTAAAAGTAAAATAAAGTAGAAATATGCAATTTGCAACAGTAATTAAAATCACAGTCCACATTCTTTAAAAAATATCCTAGTACTTCCCAATGATATTAGAAATATCAGTATTCAAAAATAGCACAAAATACAGCAGAAGACTGAAGCAGTAGCTTGTGTGTGAATAATGTATGCTATGAAAATGATCGAATAAAAATTTTTACAATGAAGATGTACTGTAATATACTTCATCCCCATGGAAACCACATTACCACACAATAAAAATATCAAGATAACAATATTGTAATGTTATCAACCATCTTGGCAAACATAAACTACAACTTGGTGCCTAGCATTCCAATATCAAATTAGCACCAAATAGTGTGCGAGAGAAGGTTTAAATACTGGAAAGTCTGAATGCCCGAAATGTAGAAGCTGTATGTATGGGGTTGAGAGAGAGAAAAAAAATGTAATTTATACATTTGATGAGAATTATTTTATACAAGGAAATGACAATCCGTATAATGTGAGATAAGCATAAGAAGTGGTACATGGTTTACACTGCGAGTCTTCTGAGTAGGTACAAATGAAATTTTATTAGTTACTAGATATTAGATTAGCATGTTTTTGAATGAGTTTGTTGCGAATAAATTATGTAAAAAAAACAGTCTTTTCATAATAACTTATTTCTATTAAATTTTTACTTTTTTCTTGTACTTTTTTTAAAAATTTAATTTTTTTCAATTTTTATGTTGCATCACATATTTTCAGTTATGGTTCTATTTCTAGACATCTTCTTTCCCATTTACTAGACTTCAAGTTCGAAAACTGCACTCTTTATGCCATTTTGGCTCAATTCAAAAATCATTATCATCAAGCCTGCAGCAAAATAGGATTTCATCACATTCTTTTCTTTATAAATTATTAAATGTCACAAGTGATATAGGGCTGATGCTGTGTTTCAAAGGCATTGGACCACGATTCCTCAGCTATGCTATAAAGCTGTAGTTTCATCAATTTGGTATAAATTGCTTGACAAATTGTTATCTTTTATACTGATATTTAGTCCGATTTTAAGTCTTGAATATTTATTCTCTGATTTTTTTTAAATGCATAATGTGTAAAGTATACATGATAGCTTCTATTTTGCTAACAACCAAAGTTATTAATTATGAAAGCTGAAAAAAATAATAAAATCACAGTATAAAATTTTAGTTAAGACAAAATCTAAATGTAGTAAATTATATTAAACAAAAAATATACAAATAGCACTTCAAAACAATGGCATGAAAAATGAGGACAATATCACTTCCATCAATGGTACATTTAAGCAACTTGCCATGTCATTGAAAAGAATAAGCATGTATGCATTAATAACTAATGATGACTAAAAAATGATTAAACTTACTTAAATTTGTTTTTTAAAAAGAAAAGTGTCTGTTGCATTCTGCTATCATAGTGAATATAAGAGGCAAGAAGACCCCAAAAAAAAAAAAACTTTCTTAATCATAGTTCTGGATAGAAGTACACCTGCAGTATATAACATATAAATGAATGTATAAAGCAGTGGGGTATAATCTATTTTGAGTCCTGGATGCATATGAAAAGGCAGATTCAAATATGGGCCTGTCAACTGCACTTCTATAACTCAAACACACATTTGGGAATCAGTATTCACATCTATCATGTTGAAAGATAATTAGGGGAAAGGGAGTCTGCAAAATGGAGTAAAGTGCACTGAGAAATGACCCATCATTATTTTAAGTTGTGTCATGCTGAATTTATATTTCATTAAGGTCAAAAAACTAAAAGGATCAATTAATATATTGTGTTAGAAATTTTGGTACTTTTTTCAGTTAGCTGTTAGTTTGGTACTTTTCCAGGTGCAAGTGAATAATTGCCAAATAATGTAGAATTCCACCAAATTTCTTACAAACATAAAGGGAATGTTCGTTTGGGGCCATGTACTCTATTCTCATAATTCATTCAAAACAAAGAATGTTTTCCTTTCTTTCTTTCATCATAATTTTTGTTTTAAAAAATGTGGAAAATTTGGGATTTAGTCAGAACTGAAGAAGATGCAGTCTCTTTTTTTCAAGAGAAAGATATATATATTGGCAAAGAATGCAACATGTGATCAGAATCATGAAATGAAACTGACTTTTTGGGATGGAGTATGTTGGCACAGAGCAGACTTTGAACATGTGCCGCACGAAGAAGAACATTCGCATTGGTACATTGTTGAATGATCCAGATTGAAACTGTTTTGTTTACAATTTGTTAATATTTGTTTATAGTTCAACTTGTTTTACTTACTATTAATTAATATTTGTTTATGGTTGAACTTTTTCGACATTTATTCCGTTGACTGTTCTGTCGTTCACTTGGCTTGTCTTGCATTTGATTCACATTTGACAACATTTGCGCCTGGCTAACAGAAAAGTACCAAAAATTTTTTGTAAGCTTTTGAGTCTACTTTTCAGAACAGGTTATCAAAATATATTTAAATAACTAAAATTAGTATTCTAGTTTACTATCAACTTTGAGTAGTTTTAAAAGTAAACTATTCTCTCACCTTTGTGTAACAATACCAAAACTTTTTTCTTTCTAATTTGATGCTTGTTTTTGTGAAATATTAAATCTCTAAACTAAATTCTATGTTATTACTGCCATAGCTCTTCACTAATATGATTCATACTTAACATTTAGGGAGGGTGCTCTGTAAAATAGAAACCTAAATGATATAAGATGTTACTAAATTATTTGAAAATTATGTGGATGTTAATGATCATTAAAGGTATGTTTTATAACTGTATATATGCAACTAATTTTTAACTCTCAATAGAATATTTTTTTATTTGAAATATAATAAAAAATGTTTGTATTTTAGATATTTTTCTACCAAAATGAAATTTAGAGACAAGATATTAACCTTTTTATTGCTGGTGTTGGCTCCAGTCTGCCGATGTGTGGAACATTTTCAAGAATCAATACTAGGTGCTGTAGGTGGAGGCAACTATTCATATTATTGGTTACCTCAACCTGGTACTGTTATGCTTGTGCTTCACTCCATTGAAGGGGATGCTGATTTATACGTGTCTTCTAAAAACTTAAAACCAACTTATGATATTGAAAATCATGATCTCCAATCTACTACATGTGGAGCTGAACAGATCAGAGTTCCATCTTATTATGAGCGTCCAGTGTCTATTGCAGTGTATGGTCATCCTTCTCATGAAGTTAGTTTATATGAATTAAAAATTGACGTTTATGAATCCGGGGCAGAAATTGAAGAAATCTATGAAGATCTAAATGCAGAAGAAACAAAAACAGCTCATTTTAATAAACCAACTTCTGTTCCAAATATACCTGTAAAAGAAGATCCGGAATATGAAGAAAGATCAGTTTTCTGGACTTTATTATTACACATTTTACAAGTTCTTCTTGATTTACTTGTTGATTGAAAAGTTGACGTTTTTGTAATGCCTATTCTTAAAACAAAAAAACGAGCTTTTTGATGAAAATTGTATTGTAATCGGGTGTAGAGATTTTATTTTATTACCTCAAAATAATTAATTTCTGTATTTGTAAAGATAGTATAATTAAATTGGTGTGTGTTATGTATGGGATTCTAAAAAGTTACCTTGAAGGGTGTGCATAAAAGGATTATTTTTTTAAATTAAGTTAAATGCAGCTGAAAATTTTTTTTAAGTTACTGTTCGATGCCAAAACATTTATTTATTTTTTTAGTATTATAAACAGTTTCTCATATTGTAATCTACCAATTAAAGAGGAATATTGTTCTCTTACACACAAAATTTTAAATTATTCATGTAAAGTACAGAAATCTCATTTTTTAAAAATTGTTTATTGCTTTAGATTTTTTGTGGTATTTATATTATTTGTGACTCATTTTATGTTGGCAGAAAAGCAGTTTACCAATGTGGGAAATGTGGTTTCTCTGATAGAGCTAAATGTACGCTCAGTCTTTCATATAACCATTATTTTCATATTGGTGCGATCTGTTTGTACAGTGCCAAAACTGATTAATATGTCACAAATAATTTATAAATACCTCTTCCAATTGCAATGAAGTATTTAGAAATATTTTTAAAGTGTATGTATATACATATATAAATATTTCTTTAAGTTGTAAAAATGTATTATCTAATTTATTTGATTAGATTAGTATTTTGTTTAGTAACAATTTTGAAATTTTTGTATTATTTGTAAATCTGATTATAGGAATAGTTAAATATATATATTTAAGCATTAATTTATGATATGTAAGGACAGTAAGATATTCAATTATTTATTTTCTTACTAAGTTTAAAAATATAATAAATTATATGATTTTGAAGTCAGTTTTGTAAATTTCTATAATTTGTTATCTAAAATAGTACACTTTTAAAGTAACTTTTGATACATTTTTTTATATATTGTGTAAAATAAAAACATGTTGATTTTTTTCCTCCAATAAGATAGTTAAATTGTTTGTAACTGGTTTTCCACTAAAATTGTAATTATTTTTATGTTAAGATGTATGGTAAAACTAAAATATATCTTTTAAAGATATTTCCTACTTCCATATATTATGTGGGAAAGGTGCTACACAATTTTGACTCTATTACATGACATATTTTGTGATAGTTATTAAATATATAAGATAAATATAAAGTATTATATAAAATTATCATGTTGATACTTATCATTTTTACATTAAATTTAAGGAATGTCAATCAAAAATAAGTATTTATTCAGTTTTATTCATTTAAATATGAAAAACTTTATTTTCAGTGTAAAGTTTTCACTTTGAAATTTAAAAAATACTCATATTTTATATGTATATATATGAAATATTAACATTTAGAATTTTTTTAGCTATTAAGTTCTATTATTTTTGTTTTGATGAGTAATGATTATTGCTCATTTTGTTTTACTACTTTATATTTAATATTAAATATTTAATTAACTTATGTATAAATACTTCTCCTGTTAGTATTAGTTGTTCAAATTTTTCTGATTTTATTTCTCATCAAATTTATTTATTTAGATTTGTGCAGACAATTTTTAAAAAATTGTTGATTATTTAGTTTGGCTTAAAAAATATCATAAAAATACTCTTATTTGAATTTATAAAAAAATTTTTTGTATGTGAAAAATTAGAAAGCAATTATATAAGGTGTCCCAACATTCATTCAAGAAATAATTTCCACAAAACACTAACTCGATGAATACCCGACTGATGACATTGTCAGTTGCTACTGGGAGGGTCAAGAAGCAAAGCAAGAGGATTGGATAAATAAAATAACAAAACACACTGGTTTACAATTAAAAATTGTAAACTTTTTATTGATTCATAAACTATATAGCATAGAATTATTATTTGGAGTGACATATTAGGTATAGCTACAGTTTTGTTGGACCAATATGCATTCTTTAGTTGAAAAATAAATATTGCTGTATTTCATTTGAAACTGGGCTCAGTTTTTTGGCTGTAGACTTGTTGGGACATGAACTTTATATTCAAAATCCTTCCTTCCACAGTGGCTCGACAGCCCAGGGTGGGCCTTGGCCTTCTCAAGAAGCCTTTTCCAGGGTAGCCTTCTTCCTGCTAGTGTTCTCCAATACTTAGTTTTCAAAACTAGGAGATCTTTTCTATCCATCTAAGATTTGGCCTGCTTTTTCTCCTTGTGCCAATTAGTTGGGCATTGAAGACTTTTTTTAGTGGTGCTATCTTCGTCCATTCTGATAATGTGACCTGCCCATTTAATTCCTTGTATTTTTATGAAGTTAACAATGTCAGATACTTTATGTGAGTGATAGAGCTAAAAATTTGATCTCCTTTGCCACGTTTCATTTTCCTGAATTTCTCCAAAAATAAATCTTAAAATCTTCCTTTCATGGATAATTATAATGTTCTCATCTGTTCGAGACATGGACCAAGTTTCACATGCATAAGTTAATACTGATCTTAAAAGACTTTTATACAATAGAACCACACTAAAAATCTTTAAGATAAAAAACCCATTAAAGTCAAATTAAACGGCCAATTCTGACCATCAAAACGGGGAATTACATGAGCAGTATGTTTTAAAAGATTGCTCAACAGGGGAAATGCATTGTTCTTTCAAAGTACTCTATTTTTAATAGACTCTGAAATGCCAGATGTCACATGGTATTTTTTTTTTTTTTTTTTTTCCTCATTGGCAACATTTTACCACACAAATGGGGCTAAATTCAAATCTTGCATGAATTTTGAGATGCCATTTATAAAAATAATTTAGTTATGAATATTTCTACCAATTTAAATGTTTGATGGGTTTGATTAAAAAATTCTTTTTTGAATTTAAGGTTTGTGCCATGGAGAATGGAAGAGATTCGACTGATTATGATTATTTTTGTTCAAATCATTTTGAATGTGTTTTATTAGGTAACAATGGGTATTTTGTCTTAAAACACAGACCCTTTTTGAGCTGCTTATTTTCTATTTTGCAATCATTAAAAAAAATGGCAATATTTAAAGAGCAAGGGTTGGGGATGCCACATGCATCATTTCCTTTTTTTTTTTTTTTTTTTTATACAGATAAAATCTTGCTCAGAACTGCTAAAGAGATCGAAATTAAAGTGTACAAAAATATTATTTTTTTACTATTTTATAATTTGTTTATTTCTTTAATAGAATTTTTTTAATGCTTTGAGAAGCTTGAGAAAGCTTCAAGTTTTTAATTATGGAATGCTTTATTTAAAAAATTGAAGTAATAAAGTTTTAAATATAGTTTATTTCACTTATTTAAAAAGTACAAAAAATGTGATGTAAAACATTTGATTTTTTTTTTTTTGTATTCTAAATTGCATATTCTAATATGAATTTCTAACTAGTAAAATGTGTTTATTCTTTGGTTATAACTGTAGAATTTCTATTCTTAAACTCTTTAATGAAGAATTAACTTAAAATAAAATTTAATATTGAATGAGATTCTCTTTTGTTACATGTAAAATAATATTGTTTTTTTTAACTCTATTTCATCAAAAATTTTAGAAATGCATCATTGAACTGTCTAAATATATTTTGCTCAGAAGGTAAAGTTTTTGTTCTTCAATACAAATAGGTATATTAATGTTTTGTATTTCATTAAAATTCTCAAATTTTCTTTAATTTATTTGTTACAATTTGTACAGTATTTGTGTTGAAATAATCACTTTTAAAAATTTGAAAAAAAATATTTTTTATAAGGTACAATTTATATATGAATGTTAGATTGTGATAAAATTAAGTGGAGACTTATAATCTGAATTTATTAATCTTTTGTGTGGTTTCAATGCTAGATTAAATGAGTGAATGTATGTGAATGTTTAATTATTATGTATACATGTTCTGTAACTCTTGTCAAAGTAATTTTTGAGTGATAAAACCCCTTTATTGTATTTTAATAAAAAAAACCAAAGCTGTCCGTAAAAATATGTGTAGATAATAAATGTGATTTATAGAGTGTTAATAATTGTAAAATTAATGATTTTGAAATAAAGAAGCTTCATCTTCTGAACAATGTATTTATTTCATTGATTAAAAAAAATGCATACATATTAGTCGTTACATTTTGTGTTTGCTTTCCTTTAAAAACTGTTTATGAAAGAATTGTTATACTTTTGCATCCATTTTCAAATCAGTCAAATTGTTTACTACTGTATATTTAAGTTTTCTGGAATAAAAAATGTGTGGCATTGTACCAGTTTGAAGAGCGAATACTAAAATCTGATTTGCAGTGGTCATTTTTTAACAAAATATTTTAGTCTCAATAGTATTCTGGAAATTTTGGCCTGTTTGCTTTTCTGCTGTAATGGTCGTTTGTGGGCCAAGGAAGATTACTCTTTCAACAACAGCAAATGAATAGGAATGATCTTGGCAGTAAAAATAGATGTTTCTATAGAAGAGCATAATATTTTAGATGGTTATTTGGTTAGAAAACTATAAACTCCTGCAAGGTTCTTTCCAACCTATTTAAGGACAATGCAACACTGGAGTCAAAAATTTGCCAATGACTGTGTACTTCATTTGCCTTATGCAAAATTGTGCTTAATGTAATCAATTTTGTGTGACTTTTGAATCTGTATTATTCTGAGTGCCTCGAGCGTGTTAAATTTTTTTCTTTTAGAAGAAATATTCCTTTTTGACTGAAGCATTCCAGAGTAAATTACGATTTGCTCCGAAAGAACCCTGCCTGTTATATGCGTGGACCTTTCTTGTATTTAATAGACGCTCTCAACCACGTAATAATGATCAACCAAAACAGTAAAAAATATACATCTAAAACATATTTAAAATATTTGATAATGTTTAGTGATATATCGTTTGTTTTATAATCCGAAAATGGAATTTGATTGGTAAAGCATTGGCTCCCTTAGCTATAGCTTATGCGAATTCCATCGTATTAAAGGGAAGGAGGTTGCTAAGTATTGAATTTAACTGATTAACCTTCAATTCTTCACGTGGCAACAATGGATCATTTAAAACTTTTTTTTCTTTTGCTATGGCAATTTTTATTGAAGATTGATATAGTGTTTTCCGTCGTCACCAGGTGTTGCATTGTGCTCGACTCGAATAAGAATTTTTTTCTTTCATTGCATTTCAGCACCGACGAGTTATGGCGCTAACCAAACTTTGAGAAATTGCTCGCGTGGGTCTTATAGTATGCTTCTAATATTTTTGTTTGATGTAAATAAATGTGCAGTCCTTGAGTAATACCTTTTTTTTTCGGATGAATTGTCAACAACAATCTACAATGAACCGTATCCTTTCCCCGGTCACAATGCGAAAGACATAAGTCAAACAACTGTCTTCTCAGTTAGTTTTAAACGAATTTACCAATATTTTATGTTATTTGGTTGCAAGATCTCAAATTTAGTTCTGGTTTCCTATTTCTGTCCTATACAAGGTCCACAAACCATAGCTAAAAGAACATATAATTTTGAATCCCGGTGAATAATACAGTGAACCATCTGAGCTGGAGCACTGTATTTTCCATATCAACGCCAAAGTAAGGACTTTGATACCTGACAGATTCATTTTCTATTGGTCTCTGTACATGACAGGTCTTCAGTGGAAACGTGGTTCGACTTCACAAAAATAATTGCGGTCGCAAATTCATGAGATCATTTCTGCGGCCGTTTTAAGTGGAAATTGCATTAATGCAGGATAGTAAAAATATAAAGGAACAAAAAACCAGTGGCGTAGCGTGGGCTTTCGCTGCCTGGGGCCGACCGAAAATTTGTCTCCTCTCTATTTTAATTATTAGTGAAGAAAATTAGTAAAAGTAAAAAAAAAAAGCAGCATTAAATTTTTTTATTGATTAAAAATGCAATTTTCATGTTTTTTTTATAGCAAAATCTTTTACACAATTGTCAATATCAATGTGTATGTCATGTTCAAAAGCCAGAATATCTAAATTTGTTAGCCTTAATGTGGACATAGTCGATCTGAGATAAATTTTGATTAATTTTAGCTTAGAGAAGCTTCTCCCGCAATTGGCATTACTGATGGCCAGATGTAAAAAAAAAATTCTCAACATTATGATAATGTTTGGTGAGCCATCTTAGAGCCAGACATGATTTCTTTTTTACAGCCTGGGTCTGTTGCAGCTCTACGAAAGATTGTAGACGCATGCGCTTTATATTAATGTCTTGAGGAGCTTGATCTAAGTTAAGTTCGTCCATGCTCAATATCACTTCAGGGCCTTAAAAATGCATACTTTTGAGTTAGATTCTGCAACTGTTGGAACCTGTCTCGAATTTCAGCAGCTACTCTGCCTATTGAAGAAAACATTGTTCGCCTCAAGTTATCTTCGTACGATAACTGAACAACTTGATGCCAAATATATGCTTCCTCCTGATTCGTCTTGGGGGTTAAAAAGAAATTTCAAGCTCTTCACATAAACTTTTAGCATACACTCATGTCCATAAATTAAGGATAATTCAGAATCACACAGAAATTGAACTCTAAAATAAAAATTTCACCTGTAGAATCATCATACACATCTTGAAGAAGAATATGAAAATTACAGGAAACCAGCAGATGGCGCGGATAGTACGTCACAATGACGAGAGTGTAAGAGAGGGGTATATAAGGAATGGTGGCAAAGAAGTAAAATTGCTCACAAGCGCTTTAAAAGCCTTCCAGTGCAATATCCGCATAGTTATGGCACAAAGGAAGCATTTAGATGATTTTTTGCGTGTTAGAATTATTGGACGACTGGAATGTGAACGTACCCAGCTGGAAGTATCCGAGGAACTTGGAATCGCCCAGAGTGTCATCTCCAGGCTTTGGCAACGATTCCAAGATGATGGTAATATGAGTAGATGTTACAGCATAGGTCGCCTCCGAGTTACAACTCTAAATGAGGACCGGTATTTGGCAGTTACTGCCAAAAGAAACAGACAGAGCACAGCATCAGACCTGTCTCGTCAGCTCTCTTCAGTTACTGGTACGACAGTTTCGAGGCAGACCTTGTACAGACGCTTAGGGCACATTGGTCTATATGCTCGTTGGCCTGTCAGATGTGTTCCACTTACCACAACTCACTGTCGACTGCGATTAACCTGGAGTAGAGAGCATGCATTGTGGAAACCACAACAGTGGTCTTGTGTGATGTTTTCTCCGACGAATCCAGGTTTAGTTTGCAGTCTGATTCTCGCCGGACTTTAATATGGAGAGCACCAGTTACCCGTTACCACCAAGAGAACACCATTGAACGACACCGTTACGGTGGTGTAGGATGGCTCGTTTGGGGAGGAATTATTCTTGGTTCCAGAACTTACCTGCATGTTCAGAGTGTACGGATGACAGGCCACATCTATCAGGATGTCATTCTGGAACAACATGTACGTTTGTTTCGTGCGCCATGGGTGCTGAATTTCTGTTTATGGATGACAACGCCCGTACTCACCGTGCAAGCATTGTAGACGAATGCCTTCAATCGGAGGATATCTCCCGTATGGATTGGCCAGCATACTCACCGGACTTGAATCCAATAGAGCATGTGTGGGATATGCTTGGCCGACGAATTGCAGCCCGTCAAGCCCTCTCCCGCCTCAATTTTTATTAATTATGTCAAGCATATAGTATCTTTTTTGCTCTTTACCTTTTGTTTAATAAATAGACTTTACAAATAAGTCAAATTTGTTTTGCTTCTGTCTCTCCTGAACTTCATTATCCTTTATTTATGGACATGAGTGTATATTAAAGCGTCATCCATGAATTCCTTTCGTTTTGCTTCTAATACAGTTTGTAAAGCACGTATTTTTTTAGCACATTGATAGATATTTAGTCCCTCTGTTTGCAAATAATTTTGAGCATTGACTTCACACAGTACCGATTGCCAGAAGCATAAGTAACAAAAACGAATGCGATTCCACAGAGACTAATAGACTTCCTGCATCTGTGCGTGTATTAAAGCTTTCACGCGTTTTCGTCAGTTTCGTCGCGTAGGTGCGATTTGGAGTTTGAAATATTTTTTGAATTTAAATACCGTGGTACTTGCCACCACCCATTTTCGTATGCCACCCGGGCCATGGTGCCTTCTGCATCCCTCACGCTACGCCACTGCAAAAAATAGAAATAATTTAACTAAGAACACCAACAAAAATTTAGCGAAAAAATGGTTTACGAGATTGGTGTTTAAATGCTATTTTCATTTTTATTTATTAGTTATAAACAAGATTTCAGAATCGCAGATTGTAATTGCACAACAGTCCAAATAATATAGTAGCTGTATTTTATGGGTTTATTGCTGTATTACTTCACAGGAGACTGGCCTGCGAGAGCAGCCCTCCGCTCTCTGTCTTGATGTGATTGATGTCTGGTGTTAGCATCTTGGTGGGTGAAAGGAGGTTTGGCTTAGATGTAAGGGACCAATGGCATGGCTCGCACTGCTGCATCGGTTCTGGATTGCTATTGGCTATTGGAAACGAACTGTTGGATCTGAGTTACCCTTTTCAAAGAAAAATTAAAATACTATTGTAATTTAAAGAGCTATTGAATTGAAATAATTAAAGTTAAGTAAATTAAGCGAAAATAAACTTTACAATTAATTATCAAGGTGCGATTTTATTATAAGAAAAACTTTTTGCTTGTCATCTGTACTATTTTTAAGTTCAGGGAGTAAAGATAGAAGAGTTTAGGCATTTTTTTTTTAAACTAGATCTGATAAAATTTTGGAAGAGTTCGATTAAATTTGCGATTTCCGAGACATTTGCCTCAGAGACGGAGAGATCTTCGGACGGACTTTCCTTCTTATTATTTTTCTTGGGGGTTTTATGAGTTTTTTTACTTGCAACTTTGTCAGCGAAGGAAAATCCCTCGACAACATTGTTGCTAGTAAATTCCTTTCCTGTGGTGAGAGAGGTGCCTTTCTGGGGCTTGGGGAACTTCGGTCATTTAGTGCAGCAAGCATTTTATGTATTTATACACGTTATTTAAATATTTGACTTGAAATTGCTTACGATCACCTAATTGCTGTAACTAGAGTAACAAATACAAATTCATATTTTATTAAACATTTTTTCAGTTCTCCTCAATTATGTGTATTTTAAAAAATTCAATACGTTTGTGTTTCAGATTTTTTTAAATACTATTACGAATTTTGTCTAATGAATGCTTAAATTCGTGTGTAAATAATTTATATCTGGATGTGTAATACGTTTATAAAGGGTGCTTTTTTTAGAGGTATAGAACTTTAAATTACAATAAAACAACGATGTATTATTCGACTGACATGAATTTTTTTTATTCGAAAGATAATCCTGTGGCATTACATTTTAAATATGATTTCTGGCATATGACTGGCTCGGATGTAGTCCAATCTGGACGTCCAATTTTCGATGACTTTTTCCAACATTTGTGGCCGTATATCGGCAATAACACGGCGAATGTTGTCTTCCAAATGGTCAAGCGTTTGTGGCTTATCCGCATAGACCAATGACTTTACATAGCCCCACAGAAAATAGTCTAGCGGTGTTAAATCACAAGATCTTGGAGGCCAATTCACAGGTCCAAAACGTGAAATTAGGCGGCCACCAAACGTGTCTTTCAATAAATCGATTGTGGCACGAGCTGTGTGACATGTTGCGCCGTCTTGTTGGAACCACAGCTCCTGGACATCATGATTGTTCAATTCAGGAATGAAAAAGTTAGTAATCATGGCTCTATACCGATCACCATTGACTGTAACGTTGTGGCCTTCGTCGTTTTTGAAGAAGTACGGACCAATGATTCCACCAGCCCATAAAGCGCACCAAACAGTCAGTTTTTCTGGATGTAACGGTGTTTCGACATACACTTGTGGATTAGCTTCACTCCAAATGCGGCAGTTTTGTTTGTTGACGTAGCCATTCAACCAGAAGTGCGCTTCATCGCTAAACAAAATTCGCTTATGAAAATCGGGAACGGCAATCTCGTTTTGGGCCCATTCGACGAATCTCTATGAGACGTGAGTCTATTCATGATGAATTGCCAAACCAAACTGAGAATAAATCACTTGACAGCTGTTAAATCGGTCGCCATCTTGGAAAGTAATGCCAACTTAAACTTCTATACCTGAAAAAAAACACTCTTTATTACTCTCTGTTGTATTTATTTTATGCTAAGATTTTAATATTCGAAAGCAATGCCGTTTCTTACATTATAATGGCAATTCAATGGAAACTTGACGATAGATGCCAAGTTGGCATCATGTTTGGCAAGTTGGTGACCATATGATTACTTCTGGAAATTACGGGAGAAATTTATCAATATCATGATCTATAACGTAAGCAGAATTTTCGAAAAAATTCCGTGCGGACTATAAGTAGGATCCGCTCCCTGAAATTGAGTCGGTATTGTTTTGACCGTTGAAAAGTCGACTAGGGATTAATTGTTACTTCAGCTGTTGAATATGACGACCGAGTGCTTGTTAATAATCTTTAACATGCTTGCATTTTTAGACACTGATAGTTAGGTCTGAGCGCTGTAGAAGGCGCGAAGACCTTCTGAGGTTTATTAAGCGAATTATAGTGCTGTAATCTGTATTTAAAGAATTGTTTTTCTACAATACATTTTCATCGTTCCTGAAGAATTGTATTGCTCTTTGAGACTGATAGTATAAAATCCTCGAACCCAGATCTACGTTACAGTTTGGCGTCAGAAGTTATGATTTTATACCAGTAACAAGAGCGGAGAAGAAGCAACTGAAGGCTCTGTTGGAAGACATAAATGCATTTAAAAACGATCAAGAGGGAACTAAGGAGAGAATGGAGAATATATATGCAGAGAAGCCAAGAAGAAACCAAGAAAGGTATGGAGAATATGCAAAAATGTCAAGAAGACTTGAGGAATACTCTAGAAAAGAAAATCGATAGTGTTGTAGAGAAAATCAACAGTGTCGGGGAGAGAGAATAGCTGGAAAAAGGGAAGAAGAGTACACTGGTGTGCAAAAATTAAGGACGAAGTCGAAAAATTAGCATATCAGCTGAACAAAGAGGCAGAGCGGACAGAAAGACCAATCAGGAGATTAAGTAAGGTGATGTACGGTAGAACATGCCCAGATATGCAGGTAGACGTAATGGGGGAGTGTATGAGTAGTGTAAAGCATGTTGTCGGTGTAAGATCAGTATTTCTGGCAAAGAGATTGCACGCCGTATAGCAGTTAAAATCACACCGAGTTGCTGCCTCAGCGAGAGATGGCGAATAATCAATCTGTTAGACGACATCTGGATGATTTTACTCGAGGTCAAATCATTGGGAAGTTCGAGGAAGGCCGCAGTGTGACAAGTGTGGCTGCAGAGTTCGGAATTGCTCACAGCATCGTTTCACGACTTTGGAGACAATTTCAAACTACAGGAACAGCTATCCGGGGGTTCAGTAGTGGTCGTCCACGAGGAACCACACCCGCAGATGACCGGTACATTGTCTTACAGGCCAGAAGAAACAGGCGGCAGACAGCGGGAGAAATCGCTAGACACACGACACAGGCGACTGGACGACCGATATCGCGTTTTACCGTGGCCAGAAGACTGCACGGTGGTGGTCTGTTTGCACGACGCCCTGTATGGTGTGTACCTTTAACGCCTGCCCATCGGAGAAGGCGTTCTCTGTGGTGCCGGGAACACCGGAATTGGACAGACAATGAATGGGGACGAGTACTCTTTACAGATGAGAGCAGATTCAGTTTGAGTAGCGATTCTCATCGCATACTCATCTGGAGAGAGCGGGGAAGCCGCAATCATCCCTCGAACATCGTTGAAAGGGACAGGTATGGAGGTCGCGGTGTTCTCGTTTGGGGAGGCATCATGCTTGGTAGTCGTACAGACCTTCACATCTTCGACGCAGGTTCAGCCAACGAGACCCGTTATTATAACGAGATTCTTCTTCCATATGTGCGTCTTTTTAGAGGCGCTATGGGTCTGCAGATCCTTTTCATGGACGACAATGCACCATGTCATCGCACAGTAGCTGCCAAACAGCTCTTAGAGAGTGAGGATATTGAACGTATGGATTGGCCGGCACGATCTCCGGATCTCAATCCCATCGAGCATGTACGGGATCTTCTAGGCAGACGCTTGGCAGCTCGTACCTTACCACCAGTAACGATTCGGGAGCTTCGATTTGCGCTGCAAGAAGAATGGGCAGCAATGCCTCAACAACTCATTGACACCCTCATTCTCAGCATGGGCAGACGCTGTGAAACCTGCCTAGCAGTCAGGGGAGATCATATCCCCTACTAAAGACCGGATGTTTCTTGCTGGACACCCATCACAGGGATGTTTCGGCCTTCAGTCGCATTGCGCTCCATGCTACTTTTTCAATAAAGCTTCTTTTTATCCCTCTGATTTCTCTTTTAGTAAGTGTTGCTTACATATTACACATGTCCTTACGTATTGGGGATCTTACGGTATTAAATGTGTTGATTTGGAAAGCTTTTGTACAAAGTTATATTGAAAAAACCGTCTCGTCCTTAATTTTTGCACACCAGTGTATTTACATGCATGATATTTTTGAAACCTTAGAATCGGAAGTTGAATGCCTGGTTTATGCTGACGACATTTTTATATTTCGCTCTCATAAATCCCTTGATGTTATTTGCTAAAAAATACAAAATACTCTGGAAAGAATTTCCCAGTGGTGTAAATATTGGACACTAAATTTAAGCCCAGAGAAATGTACAATAGCTGTATTATCAAATAAAAGAAATTATACTCTTCCTAAGATTTTGTTGGCTGGATTTCCCCTACAATGGCAAACTTCTATTAAATACTTAGGAGTTTTTTTTCTAAACGTTGTCAAAATTTATATATTAAAAATCAACTAAGCAGTAAAGTCTTGAAAAGTATCAATGCACTAAAGGGTATGGCATATATACACTATGGGCCGAGATCAAGAGATCTCATTAATTTAGTCAATAACAGTATATGCAGTTTTTTTATTATATTTGTCACATAATAAATAAATGGTCTGAAAATCAATTAAAACCTTTTAATGTTATCCAAACAAAAGCCCTCCGAATAGCATTAGGTCTCCCTCAATGGACCCCAAATATTGTGCTACTAAAGTTGGCTGTTCAAGAAATTTTGTGAGATAAAATTAGAAGATTGGCAAACAAGTTCCTTATTACTCAAATCTCCAATAGTGATTTCTCTCCTCTTTATTATAACAGCCCAGAGACAATGAATCTTAATGTTTTGGAAGAAGATAAAAATTCTATCATTAGTGTGCTGCAAGATTTAAAGGTTGGTGGTGATCAAATTATTTCAATTCCCAGATTAATTACCTTTTTAGACCTTCCATGTAAAATTTATACCAATAGGTTTAAATTTCAAGATAAAATTCTACCGATTCCTGCAATAAGCGTTTTATTTGATGAAACGGTCGAACGGGAATTTCAGAAGTTTTTCATTATAGCTACTGATGCTTCAAAAATCACCAAATTACATCGATAGCAGGTATATCAAAAAAAAAAAAAATCTTCACTTGCTTACAGAATCAACCATTATAAATCCATTTTTACTGCAGAAACTTTGGCCATTTGTCAAGCTTTAGATGATCTGGTGGAATTTAATGTAAATTTACTTGTTTTGTCGGATAGTCTTTCGGTTCTTTCTGCACTTCAAAATTTCTCGATCAAATCCCATAAGGTAATTCATAGACTTGCTAACAAAATTTATATGCTATCTAACTACGTTAATCAGTTAATTCCAGGACACTCGAAAATTGTTTGGAATGAGCAGGCGAATAATCTCGCAAGATCGGTCACGGAGTCCAATGTTTACATTGACTGCATTGCTTCAGAAGACATTCATAAAAATATATATCGAAATAGAATTCAAAAAATCAATGAAACATTTTACTCAAGCAAATATTTTGAAAAATTGGGAAATATTCCGACCATTGATATCATTTCAAAGAGGACAGAGAATCGAAGAGAAGAAATCTTAAGCACTCGAATCTTGAGTAAAATGATTATTACTCCAGGCCTCTACATAGATTTAATTTACAGGATAATGCAATGTGTATTACATGTAAATGTATAAATGTTTTGGACCACATTATATTAAATTGTATTAAATATACTAGGCATCGTAATAATCTCTGGTCAATTCTTCGTATTAATCCACATTCCACTATTACATTTAGAGAAGTTTTGAAAAGGGCAATGAATAATATATCAACTTTCAGAGTATTTTTAAAGGGAATGAAATTTTTTTATATCTACTAATCCATCTTATTCTCTTGTCTTTTTTTTTGAGGGATCATAGCCTGTGTTGCTCTATATCCCCTTCAACCTTTCAATCAATCAATCAGTTTTGTTTACATTTAATAGCTTGTTTATACAAGCTACCTGTAATATTTTTAAAATCCACGAAGACGTTCTATTAGCATATGTTTTTTCTCCTAGACAAATTGATTGTGACGAGCCTTTTTTACAATAACAATTATTTTTTTCCTATTTGGTATAGTAACTGATCTTACTGGTTATATTTCTCTCAACAGCAGTATGAATATCCTTCCTAAGAAAAGGTATGTTTTCTGACACTACTTGAATTTCCAGTTTTACAATGAGAGATATTAATTTCTCGGGTATGAAGTTTGTTTTAAATTTTATATTTAAATTTTTTCAATTATTTTAGATGGCATGTCCGTACGAAGCAAAATATTGAGCGAGTGCGTAGAGATGAAGCAAATGCTGCCGAAGAAGAAAAAAATTTAAGACGTCGAATTCAATTAGCGGTAAGCTCTAGAATTTTTAAATTTAACATTCTTGTAGAGAAAATATGCATAGTCAAAAATCTCTTTGTAGTTAATGAGAAAATTATTTGGTCATTTAATATATCAGTTAAATGAGAGATTTTATTAACATTTCATCTGATGCAATTATTAGATTTACTTTGTTTAATAATTATAAAAGTGTAATGTATTTTAAAATTTTTCACGAGTATATATTTCTATGCTTAAAGCAATTCGTGTATTGGATTAGTTTTATTATTGATCATGAGGTAAAAATGGATGAAGTTGGAAAATATTTATCTTTTTTAGGTCTCCCACAGAATGACTTTGTATTGAGTATGAAAATGCACTATAACTAGTATAATCAAACTATCTATAAATGATATTTTAGCAACGAGCATAAAGTAAAGAATTCTGATACCTGAATCAACAAAGTGTAGTTATATGATATCTTAGAATTTGACTTATTTTCTAAACAATAATGTGCTTCCAGCATGTATCTTCATTATTCTTTTTATGAGGAAAAAAGAGATTTAACATTTTTGGCTGAGTGTAGGTGTGCCCCTTTGATTTGATATTTTTTAGATTTCATGATGGGATAAAAATTTCATTTTAATAGACTGCTTACTTTGGTAACTAGATTCACAATGAAAATGGTCTTATTCAGATTAGAGCACATGTTCTTTATACTTGATTGCTATTCATTATTTAAAATCAGCAGAGATGTATTTGCTAAGACAAATAAACATTTGATTGTTCTTTTTTTAAAAATCTTACTAAGATTTAGGCTTAAATATTCATTGCCAATTTATCTAACTTCTTTTTTTTGGAACATAGGCTTCAGTTATTTTTCCTGAACAGTATAAATGATATGTATAATTCCTTTTCTAAAATGATTTTTAGAACAAGAAGAGAAAATACTTGTAATATACAGATGCTTTGCAAACAATTAGATTTTAATTATTTAATTCCTTGAAGTTCCTATATCTTCCATGAAGAGATTCAGTTTTCTTGATTGACATAAAAAAGGTACCCTTTGTGACATTTCATTCCACAACATCAGTCTCCTAAGAAATGTAATCACTGTCAGCCTTTCGAACCCACATATTATTTATGTGGATCATAACTAATTTACTGTTTTCAAACTATATTTTTCATCACAGACCTTTGATTATGATGTTCATTCATTCCTCTTTTATGGTATTATTAAATAAATGTATCAGTCAAATCTTTTTCAAAACCAAATGCAGATTTTGCAGATTTGAAACCTAATACAGATTGAACGCCTAATATTATTCAATGTCAAACCTTTAGCTTTGCATCGTTGTATTGCTGGCATTTCCCCCTTTTGCTTCAAATTGTAAAAAAGAATTATGAGTTACACTTCTCAGCTATACTTTTTAGCAAAAAAAAAAAAAAAAAAAAAAAAAAAAAAGAAAAAAAGAAGGGGGAAAAACACTTAAAAGTAACAAAATTAAAAATCAGCCATTATAGTTGCACAGTTTTAACAAGCACACTGAATTAAAATTGTTAATCTTTTAAATAAAAAGTACTCATCATTTTCTTTAAAAAATCATCTATCATTTTTTAAAAGGAAGCATATGCCAACTAAAAAAAATGATAAGAACTCATGATTAGAGAACACATGACAACATTAGAATAATTTCCATTTCTTTCAGTCAATGTTATCAAATAAGCAATTAACCAGAATGAAATCATTATCACATCATGAAATCTAAAAAATACTGCCAAATGTGTGAGAGAGAAGCACTGTATTCTTCATTAACCAGAATTGTCTTGGAACTTGAATGGACCTCCTGTATTTATTCTAAGATGAATATGCTACACTTACCTTATATTTAAATACCCCTCAAATAGATATTTTATTTCAAATATATTTAAAGTATATATATAAATAATTTTTCTGTTATATTTTTATAAATAAAATGAGGTACTTCTTTTTTGTAGCCATGTTCAAAAAAAATTATTTAAGTAAATTTAAATTGTAGGTAAGTACACATTGTAACTTAGATCAATTTCACCAAATGTCACATTTCAAAACACATTATGTCACTAATTGAAAAGGCATCACCAAATGCTATCATCTTATTGTTATTGTGTTTGATCATGTGTGGGGATGATTTTCACATATTGCAACATTTGGCAACATCTTTTGATTGAGCAAAATTTGTTGATGGTATAATACATAAACACCAAGTTTTATTATGATAGTACACATATATACAATACTTGCTCTGAAAATGTTTCAGAACCTGGCATTTTAATTTAAATCAAAAGGTATTCTGAAAGCAGAAAAAAATAGCCACTGATATTGATTATTTTATGTAAGCTAACATATTTTTCAATTTTTCTTTGAAAATACATTTTTTATATATTTATTTACATTGAAAAAGTTTAATTCCTGTATTTTACTTACACTTAATATTATTCTTTTTGTATCATAACCTTGCAAGAATTTTTAAATTAATATTTTTATAAAATGTGTAAATAAAATTTGAACAAAGATAAATTTTTTATTTCGAAAAATGAAATCAGTTAAATTTGTCATCTCTTAAAAATCTGACTTTTTTTATTTAACCAAATTTAAGTAAACCTCTTTTGTGCATATTTGATGTTGATTGATTTAAATATATTTATATTTAATTTTAGACGTATGAAATTTATTTTAATTAAGAATTATTACTATATGTGTAATATCATGTATAATTCTCATTTAATCATGTCATTAGAGTACCCATTATTTCATGAATATAATATGGTACTTGTTTATTAATCAGTCTTTTGCCTTCCTTTCTAAAGAGGTTAAAAATTTTTCAATTTTAATTTATTTTGATATTTATTCATTTCTATTCATAAAGGAACAAGAAGCAAGAACAGCATTACTGAGGAAAAAGGCTAAAGGTGAACTAACTAAAGAGGAGGAATTTGGCACTAAAGAGCATTTAAATTTTTTCAAAGATATTGAATCTGTTGGGGTAAGTTTTTATATTACTTGATACTGATTTTTTTAAAGAAAGTTTTGTGTAACAAGTAGAATAATTGTAACATTTTTGTAGTTTTGTCGACTTAGAAAATGCATTCTTATGGGGAATTTTACTTAAAGGATTTTGAAAAAAATTGACAAATTAAAATCAATCAACCAGAGCATGTACAATCAGTGGCACACACAAGGCGGGTCCACAGGTCCACACCCCCAAGCCCTTGATTTTTTTCCGATTGATTATAATCCTATTTAAAAAGTTAGTAAAATTTAATTAAGTATTCATTATTAATAATTTTATTAATTAATGCTAATTATTTGTTCAATAATTAATTTTTTTACTGCTTTTATTCCCGAAAATTGACGAAATCAAAAGAATGTTAGGCGGCGTATTGGAGCATGATACGAGAATGGTGGACTTTTGACCCAGGACCCCCTCCCCCTTTGAAAAATTCATGTGTGCGCCACTGTGTACAATAATATACTGTTGAGAATCACCACTATAAATATGTTTTAAATTTTATTGATGTGTTTATGTCTGAATTTTTACAAAGTTTTCGTAATTAAAACTCTTAAATTGTTGTTGATGACAAAAAATAAGAAATAGTTTTTTGAACAAATTAACTTTGCTTGGCTCTTACCATTTTTGCATAATGATTTTTGTTTAGTAAATTTGTACATCACTTATAATCAATGAATGAGTAAACTGGTATTATATCAACAAAAAGATGTACAATATTTTGATTGGTTGTTCCATTTATTCACACATGATTTAATTAGATATTTTTCAAAATAGTTGAAATCCAGGACAAAGCAGTTTTTAACTGTAAAGATAGGAAGGAGTGTTTTTTTTAAACTTATTATTCTTAGAAAGAAAGGAATTGGGAAAATGTCATTTACATGTAAAAAAAATTATTCTTTTTTTAAAAGTATTTAAGTATGGAATATATATTTAATTTTCATATATATGTATTTTATTTATTTAATGTTCCTATTAATAAAAAGATTTTATTATTTCTACATTATTATACTTTTAATGTTTTTCATTTCTGATTTAATTTATTGTTTTATACGATCGATCGTATGAGTACTTAGTTTATAGCTTAAAAATGTAATAACATTACTTTTTGTAATGATGTAAAACTAATCCCAGCTGCATTGCCTCTATGTATGTGTTGAATTAAAAAAATTTTTTAATGTTTGCAGGTGCATAATTTTAATAATTTTGCAAATATAATTATAAAATCCTTTAACTGAATTTTAAAGATGCTCTATAAAAAATAAAAAATTAAATAATTCTTCTTGGTAACTGCTTGTTAAGTTCTTGCTTTATTTCAGGGTTTTAATGGAGGAACAAATAAAGAGCATGATGAAGAAGAGAAAGCCATCAAAGAGAAATTTGAAAAGAATATTGGATTATTAACATATCTTGGACAGAGTGAACTCGAAACAAAAGGTAATAAGTTATTATCTCAATGAACCTTATGCTCAAAATTTATGCACATGAGTTTCTCTTGTGCTACCTTAATTGATCCATTACATTCAAGACAATGTTGCATTCAAGAAAGCTAAATGAAGCCAATAAACACTTTTTTAATCATAATAAAATAAAAATTAATCTTTTGAAAAATAGTTTCCCATTTGTTCTATAACAAAGATTAATGTAAATGACAATAATGTTGTCATGTGTTTAATGGGGTATGATGTACAGAAGGGTGGGCAACTAGTAGCCTGAGGGCCTCAGGCGACCCACAAAGAGTTTTTATTTGGCCCACCAAGACAGTCAGAAATTCCACTTTGAACCGATATTTTTTCCTGTGCTCTTTCAAAGACTCATCTTTTATTTTTCTCTATCAAGAAAACAAAGTACCTGATAGAGAATTTCTACTAAGATATCTGTAGAGTTTGGAGAAAGAGGTCACAAGAAAATTTCAGGATTTAAAAAAAAATTGAGTCTAGATTGAATTTGCTCTGTTGTTTCATTACTGCTGATCTTGATGCAGCACCTGAGGAGCTACAGCTTGAACTACTGACTTGAAGTCAGATCACAATGTGAAGAATATATTTAATACTATGAATTGAATTTTACAAATCTTTATCAGCTGAAAAATTTTTATGCATGAAGAAATTAGCAGGGAAATTGTCCTTCACATATCTTGGTTAACATATATTTGTAAACAAAGTTTTCTTGCAAGAAAATCATCAAGAGTCAATATAGATGCAAGTAGGTTGACATTAACTTGCTGGCTGTGATGAGTTTAAACAAGCAATCTCACTTGATTTAAAAAAACAACAACATAGAAAAGTATGTTAGGGAACATTTGTTTCATTAAAGTGATTCTAAAATTAAATATTCCTGAAGCTACGGGCAATATGCAATTCAAACAATAAATAAGTTGAGTAAATCTGCCACTATTTTATTTAAGTTATATTTTATTATTTTTTATAATGAATGCAGTCATTTTAAAAAGGTGTGTTCTTCTGGTATCCTCTGTTCCCACAATGTGGCCTGCAAGCCAAAACAACTTTCCCCACCAATGGTGTATAATATTCTCCATAATAGTCATATATCCATTCTCTCTTTCAAATGGGTGAAATTAAGTAATTTTTTCCCTTCAAAATAAGTATCACAATGTTTACCTTTTCAGTAAAATTATTTCTGAAGCTTTCAACATGCATAATTTTTGTGAGGAATTCCTTCTTTTTAACATCCGAGTGAATCATGCACATTGAAAAAAGAAAGTACATTAAAAGTAATACACTTTCAGGAAATAAATATGAAAAATATATTTAATGATTAAGATTTATTAAATTTTATGCCTTTTATGAAGGAAATGTTTAATAATACTGCAGTTCTCTTTAATGTAAATTGCTGAGCATTTTTCTTTATTCTGTTAAGAAATTTATCAATTAAATTTGTGTATGTACTAGAAATTTGTAAAGAAAAACGTAAAATGCCATTGACCTTATAGTGCAGAATAATCTGGATGCCCCCAAATAGCATGGATTATGTTGTCAGTTGATATTTATGCTTCTGTATGTTTAATGATATCTTGTATGAGTAGTGCTAATGGGGTGATGGATGCAATCTAGCTGCATCTGTGGAGCTTCCCACAACACAACATTGTGACCTTGGATGCCATCATATATGATAGAAGGGCACTATAGTGGCACAATCATACGTAGATGATGTGGTGGGACTGAAAATGCTCCCCTTCCTTCAGGGATTGCTCAGGACATCACCTGACAGCACACTGTATGCATCAGCTCAAATGCTCTGCAAAATATATATGTGCTTTCTTAACAAAATTCTTCCCTGATCTCTCTCTAGTTGAAGTATATCTAGGACATGATTGGGTGCCACTTGCATGCCCTGCTACCACAGTATTCAAAAGACAACCTGTGGCAAAGGTTGACAGCAAATGGAGAGCCATTTCTCAAGATACCATCTCTAATACCATCTTAATGACTCTATATCTAAACATGTTGCTTCATGCATTGCCACCCCCACAATAGTAGAATATCTTTTTCAATTCCTACTATTAGTTCACTCTCTCCCTATATATATATCTTGTTCAAATTTTTAATTGTGTTAGTAAAATACTTTCTATTCATTCATTCAAGTTAAAATAAATTTTTTAAACTTGTAGTGGATGACACTGAAGGCCTAGTGGTCGAGTGGTAGTGAATAGTGCTTCCATGCCACAGGTCCAGTTTCTATTCCCGGGCTGGGCAAGGTCAATTCAATTTTTCATTCCTACTGCAGTGGGTCGATAAATGAGTACCAAGCTTGCTTGGGGATTTGCTTGCTACAGATTTCTATTTTTGCCTTCTGTTTTTGTTCAACAGCCTTAAGAAGCTCTTTTCATTTTAAGTGAAATAGCAGTTTGCTTTCACCAGAGCTATTTGCCATTCTGCTTGTAAAAAAAATTTAATCTAAAATAGAAGAAATACGCGAATCAAACTCCGTGATTTTTACTCGCACTGTGATGTACTCATCACTGAATTTCAAAGCTAACTGATGAGAGATGAGATGTTATGTGTGGCATTTGCAGGAGTGAACGTTGATAGTAGTTTTGATAAACAGAATTGGCCTGTGTCACCGGCTATTCCAAGGGTATTTCAAAGTCAAGTTAGCCTCCTTTCTATGAAACATATGAAACCACCTCTTTCATTTCATGCCCCTTTTAAATTTCACCTGCATAGCTGGTGTTTTTCATGTTTTGTTCATTCCTAAAAGAGAAATCTTTTCGTGTTAAGCGATTTTCGTTTTGTGTTAAGAGAAAAAAAATGCTTGAAAATACATAGTAGTTTGGCAGGACTGTTCTATTATTTTGTGTTAACCTATATTTTGTCTTACGTGTTTTTATGTTAAACATATTTTACTGTAGTAAAGTTACAAGTGGTTGTGGGGATCATTCAAAGTTTCACAATCAGCCACTCACTTCAGATTGATAGCAATCAGAGTAAAAGAAAATTTCATTCTGGTGTTTAATATATTAACTGCACTTTCTTAAGGTTATTCCAAAATAATGCAATCATAAATAAAGATGGATTTCATTTGAGAATTTTATTTCAAACAGTGATTAATTTATAGAATACTAATAGGTGTACAACTTTGCTTCTGCCGGTTTTTTTTCCAAAATTTGAGGCTTTATTGTAAAAAACTGATTATACATTTATGATTCAAAGTATTGTCCATCACTGGCCACTACTTTCTCCCATCTTTCGGGCAGCGTACGAATCCTGCGTTGAAAAAACTGTTTATCTTTTGAAGCGATCCACGAATCGATCCAATTTTTTACTTCTTCATAAGACCGGAAGTGCTGGTCAGCCAGGCCGTGTGCCATTGATTGAAACAAGTGATAATCCGAGGGAGCAAGGTCTGGAGAATACAGCGGGAGAATACATACTTGAAATGGGAGAATACATACTTCCCATTTCAACGTTTCCAAGTGTGTCTTGACCACTTTTGCAACATGGGGTTGAGCATTGTCATGCTGTAAAATCACTTTATCATGTCTCTCGTTGTATTGTGGCCGTTTGTCTTTCAATGCTCGGCTCAAACGCATTAATTGCGTTCGACAATGATCACCTGTGATTGTTTCAGTCAGTTTTAATAACTCATAATACACTACGCCGAGCTGGTCCCACCAAATACTGAGCATGACCTTGGAACCGTGAATATTCGGTTTGGCCAGGATATCCCCATGATTTTCTGCGCTTGGGATTATAGTAACGAACCCATTTTTCGTCCCCAGTCGCAATGCGATGCAGAAATCCCTTCCGTCTTTGCCTTGCAAGCAGCTATTCACAAGCAAACAAACATTGTTCAACATCTCAGCTTCAACTCGTACGGCACCCAATTTCCTTGTTTCTGAATCATTCCCATGACTTTCAGGCGTTTTGAAATGGCTTGTTGTGTCACTCCCAATGATCCTGACAATTCTTGTTGCGTTTGACACGAGTCTTGATCAAGTAATGCCTCCAATTCTGCATCTTCGAAAACCTTCTCTCTTCCACCACCATGCTGGTCTTCGACTTCAAAATCACCATTTTTGAAGCGTTAAAATCACTCTCGGCACGTTCTTTCACTAATAGCGGCCTCACCATAGGTATTTGAGAGCATTCGATGAGCCTCAACCGCAGATTTCTTCATATTAAAGCAGAAAATTAAAACCTCCCGCAAATGACGAGAATTTGGCTCATAAGCTGACATGTTTAATCGAGAAAAACTTTATGATGCAGACACAAATCAACTAATATTTCGATGGCGTTATGTTTACAAATACCTAAGCTTATTGCATGACATCTACGATCTATTTATTTCGACTAACACTTACCGCTACAGCCATCTATTGCAAAACGGCGGAAGCAAAGTTGTACACCTTTTACTATACACTATTGAACATAAAATATATATATATGCTTCATAGCATTTTTTAGCAACTGCTTCTGTCTGTGATTGAACTTATTCACTGTAAATATTTCCAATGTTGCTCTGCATGACTGCTCATAATCATTCTAAAAAGTTCTCTTCTTCCAAAGGGTGTTTTACCAGTGCTAAGAAGATATTCAAAAATGTTTGTTTATATTTTGTTATTTTTTATAGATTCAATTTTTATTTATTGCTGAAATTCTTTTATATATATATATATTAAAAGATGTTGATTTTTTTAAGATTAAAAATTGCAGTAAAGAATTTTAAATATTTGAATGAAAAGTTAATGATCATATTGCATTAGGTTTGTATATTCTAGATGAAATGTTCAAAGCATTGTAGTGTATTTAAAAATTTATATCTGCATGATAATTTGTATTTTCTGGTGTATATACAGTAGAACGTCGTTTATCCGAATCAATTGGGACTGGAGGCCATTTGGATATGCGATTGTTCGGATAACCGAAAATCAAATGCGATCCATGCAGTATATGAAACCTGACACTATATGAATATTGAAAATCCTCATATGTGAGAAACGTGCTTGTGGAAAAAGCTAAATAGTTGCAAAATATCCCAATTTTACCTTTTTACTGTGGAAAATAATCACTTTTCGTTGTACCATTGTACACCTTCGTTTTTTTGCTGCAACGTCTCTGATTCTCTTGAGCGGCTGTAGTTGAGTAGGATAGCACTCTGATTGTTGTTCATACAACTCCATAGCTTTCTCTAACGCAGGAGAGGCATCAGCATTTGATGGCCCCTTGCTACTTTTGTTGTTGTCCTTGTCTTCATTCGTTTCATCGTTGATAAGGTCGGATTCTTCTTGCACGAAAGTCACAATCTCGTCATCATTTAGCATTTGAATTCCACAGTCTTATGCATCGCATGCCATCCAGGTTTCTACATCTCCGTCACATTCTTGAAATCCTGGGATTGATTGGACAAAGTCGGTAATCTTTTCTCTGTGGTCATCATTGAAGTCTTCTTCGCCTTCTAATTCTGGCCATAGCTTATTCCATGCATTTTTCAGGCTCTGTCTTTCGAGCGAGTCCCATGTTTCAGCTAACATGTTGCAGGCGTCCTTCATATTGAGCTTTTCAGCAAAAGCAGCAACATTTTCTTCGTCCTTTTCTGCCAAAAGTAATATCTGCAAAACTTGTTTCCCATAAATTTTTTTGAGCTTTTGAATGACACATTTGTCCATTGGTTGCACCAGGGCAGTGACGGTTGGTGGAAGATACATTATGCTGAAGACTTCATCAATTGCTTTGAGAATTTTGGCAGGTGGGTGACAGGGAGCATTATCCAGAATCAGTAAAACCGTTTTCCTTTCACGTTCATGAAGTTTCTTGATGTTGGGAATTAAGTCTTTAAGTACCATTCAGAAAAAAGGGCAGAGTTCATCCATGCACTCTTATGTGCCTTGTAAAGAGTAGTAAAGCATGACACATTTTTGAAGCAGCTAGACTTCGTAGCATTGCCAATCACAAGCAGTGACAAAGTGTGTGTTCCACTATCGTTCACACAAACCATGGTTGTAACATGTTTCCTACTGACTTTAAAACCTGGTGCTGTGGAATCTTGTTTTGAAGCCAATGACTTTCTTGGCAGAGCCTTCTAATTTACTCCAGTCTTGTCTACATTGTAAATGTCATCTCTGTTGTAACCTTCTTCTTCCACATGCTGCAAAAATATTTCCTTAAACTTGTGGGCAGAATTCTTATCACCAGACAATGATTCGCCTTCAATTTGTGTATCCCGTGGCGTGATTTAAAGTTCTTTAACCAACCAGTGCTAGCTTTGAAATCAGCCAAACTGCCTAATTTCTCATTAAGTTCCAGAGCTTTTTCAGACAACACAGCACAATATCAGGTTCCCTTTGCTTCTTTCTTTCTTTGTTAAAACCCCAAGTAGAGTGCACGGCCAAGAACAACTTCATTTGCTTCCCTCATGGTTTTCATTTTCTTCAAGCCATCTTCTGAGTCAAGTTTTGATGCAAAATTTAAAATGGTTTCTTGGCTTTTTTTTGTCAGAAATTTTTGACTTTCAATATTATAAAACTGTGCTAGAGAAGCTCCACTTCCTCCCTTCGCAAGACAGCTCAATATTTCAAGTTTTGTCTCTATGTTCAAGACATGTTTCCGTTTTGAATTTGAAGCCATATCAGTTCATTATTCAACAAAAGAGCATGCATACACCCACTCATTTGGAAAGAAACTCACCGAATATTCCTTACAGATGCTTACCAAATCACACAACTGAAATTCCCCAAATATTCCTGTCCTTGGGTTTCCCCGTCACTTTTGGCCTCACCTGAAACAGCTGTTGAGCATTGCACTGTTTGAAAACAGATTCATATACAGTACATGTAGTTGACAAAAAAAACCTGATCTGCATAAGTGTCGCTCCAGATAATAAATGTTCAGATAAATGACATTATACTGTGTTTGTATTATTTTTAACTTATTTATGAATTAGTGAATATATGTGTGATTTAAAACAGAACTCTATTCTAAAAAGAAGGCTAATTTTGTATTAAAAAAAAGAGACAAATTATTACTAAAAAGTTTTACTGTAGTGTTAAAATATATCTATTTATGTTTTTTATTGATATGTATGTGTTTACATATATTTATGCTTTTTATCGATAGTCAATAGTGGAGTGTGTTATAAAATGTACTTCTGTTAAAAAAAATATACATATTTATTTGTTTCATTTGATAAATTATATTAAACATTTTGGAGATCCTTCTCTGGTTACTACCTGTTTTTAAAATAAAAGACAGCATCATATATATATCACATAAAGTGTAACTGACAACAAGATTTTGCATGACTTGCTTCTGAAGTACACAGTTACAATGAGCACACAAAATTATGGTTTTATAATTTGGGAGGTAATAGTAAGTTAATGTGATGCAAAATTTAATTAGATGTATTTTACTTAAACACGCGCGCACAATGTCTAACAAAAATTTCTTTTTAAGCTTTCTAGCTTAATTTTATCCTCAAATATTTCAAATGCTTTTTCATTAAATTTTGTGGTATTTATTTAGTATGTACATCTAAGGTTACATAAAATTTGTTTTTAATTCTTTAAAAACTTTAAAATGTTTTTTTTTTATTTTTCAGGTGAAGCTCCTTGGTATTTAAAAGGAAATTTGAAAAATACATCTACAGTTCCAGAAGAGTAAGTGTATTTATTTAATTTATTTCCATAGATTTATATTTTCTTATATGTTAAAATACATTTTTTTAAAAAAAATTATGAAATTAAACATGTAATTAACTGTAAAATATCCTTCATATAAAATTAATTATTTGATTTTCTTAAAAAATTATTTTTCTTTTCATTTTAATATTAAAAAAACAGATGGTTTTTTTTTTTTTTTTTGTAATTTCAGTTTTATCGGAAATGAAAATTTAGTTTGATTTTTGAGTTTTGTATTAAACTGCCAATTTTTTAATTTGTTATTATAATGTAGGGGAAAAAAATTAAGATCATTCCTCACCCTCCCCTCAATTTATGCTATATGATGTCAACTGGATGAAAAATAGATTTAATCTGTAAGTTCATTAAACTTTTTTAAAAACATATTCTAATAAAAAAATTTGGATATAATGAAGAATAATTTAACATTAATAATTTATTAGAATTTTTTTATTTATACCTCAACAAAACATTTTGATTATCTACAATTGACTTATAATTGCTCTTTTTGAAGAATGACCTAAAACGGTTTAAAAAAGAACAAAAGAAATAGATGTAAGCAATTTTTATAAATTACTATAATTTAAGATATTTCACTGAAAATAAGGGTTTATATTTTGAGTGCCATATCGTTGAACATGTTTTTTTTTTACTTTTGCTCAAACAATTTTAAAACTTTGTATATCTGTGTCCAAACTTTAGATTTATTAACCTTTTTGGAACGAAGGACGCAAACACCTGCATACCACCATGGCCGGAGGTTTCTCTCGTGAGTGTCACTCACAGGCCGGAGGGTTTTGTGTACTTAAAAGCACACAGTACGATTCAATTGACAAAAATCGATAAAAAAAATCAAATCTAAATTTTTTAATCTAAATTATTATTTATATACTTTTCTGTAATCTCACAAAATTTGAAAGCTCTAAACTTAAAAAAACGCAGAATTTTGATAACTTTTATGTTCTTTTTTTATTCACATCCCTATGGAAAATCAAAATTTTAAACTTACTTATCTCAGAAAGATAAAATAACTATTTTGTCTTCATTTAAAATGCTAAGGCTTTTTTTTTCTATTGTTCCTAATGCTTTGAATTTTTTTTTACCAATTGCTAATAGTACATGTGACAAAAGTTGGTATTCATTTTTGAATCAAAGCATTACTTATTTTTTTAAAAAATAATTAAACTCAGAATTTACACATTTTTTAAGGAATTTTCAATAAGCATTCATAATAAGTAGTATTGTACAAATATCAATCATGTTATCACAAAAATAGTTTGAGGTACTTGCAAATGAAATTTCATGTATGTACAAAATTTTTGTAGGAGGAGTAGCATTTTAAAATCAATCCTTTTGAAAATCCATAAATTAAAAATTTTTGTGTAAATCGTACCATGTCCCCTTAAGTCTAAATCCATAAAAATACCAAAATATAAATGCATTGTTCAATATTGTTCTGTATATTGTATGAACAGCATATGTTTTATATATTTCATATTAACATACTTAATTTACTTCAGTACTTTCTGTTTAAGTACAAGTTTTTAAACATTTTTTGTCAGCATTTGTAAAAGTTGACCTTGTAAAAAAGTAAGAAAAAGAGGAAATTTTGTCCTCCAGATCTAATTATCCATTAAAAACTAGACTGCAAACCCAAATCAAATGCTTTAACGAAAATAAATGTCTCATTTTCACTATAAACAAAAAACACATTTTCATTTCAAGAGCAACTCAATTCGCACTCGGATCGGACACATTCCCGGGCTGCAGTAGTTCAGTGATCAAGGTATTGGATCATGGCAGGCATGTCATGAGTTCGAGCCCACTACCAATAAAGACCCGCCATGTAGGGCAGTGGTGCACGTTAAATCTGTCGAGAGCCGAAACGTCCTCCCGTTGGTGTGGTGTGGTAGTTAGGAGAGGGGGTGCCAGCTCAGGTGTTGTCCATGTCACCTGACCATGATTCAAAATTATGTAGTCCGTTGCCAAAAGCCCTCAAGTAGCTGAACAGTGCAATGTTAATATTCACACATTCATTCATTCCTTTCTCCTCATGTTTATAAAACAAAAACCATGTGTATGTGAGTAATATTTCTCTCATTTCAAGTAGAAGATCAGATCTCCATGTATCTCAAATCTTATGGACATAGAATAACATCTATTGTCAAAAAACTTAGCTTAAAAAATGTTCCAGGTGCTTTGCTCGCATACAAGTCGCTCGACCTGTGGAGGTAGAAACACGCTGGCTTGCCTGTGAGGCACTTGGTAGCTAACAGTTTCATGCTAGGACGCATATGGGACGTTTGTCCCAAAGGGGTTAAAGAAAACTTTTTCAGACTCCTAAATAATACTTTTTAAATGATAGTCCTAGGTACCTACACACATTTTCTACATTTTTTAAGAAATCAACTGATAAATCCACTTAAAGTAATCTATGCATCAAATGTTTGCTAGCACAGTATGGGCTTTTTCATATATTATGTATACTATACATTTTTGTTCACATTAAGTTTTCATTAATCAAAATGAAAAATACCTTTTTATTCTCTTCATAAAATCATTTATTTGTTATATTTTAATCAATCTTTATTTGTCTAACCAGTGGCGTAACGTACACCCCACAACCCTCGCACTGCAGGGGGCCCAAAGCTAGACTGACCCCATTAATGTAGAATTTCACAAAATTAGCTTTACATTTTTTTAAATCCAAGTTTTAAGCGATTTTCAAATTGGTGATCTAACATCATTCAAAATCAAAACTTTGATTGCTGATTAAATATCTTAGATGCATTAACCAAATCAAAAAACATTTTATTTGCTGCAATCCCCGCGAGAAAAGATATACTTTTCTTTAGTGGGTTTTCTTTTCAAACCTAAATTACTAACAGATAAAAAGAAAGTCGGACGGAAAATTGGATAAAATGCTAGAAAGATAAAAATATTCATCACTGTTTTTTTAGTATACTTCATGTTAGTATACTAAATCAGTTACTATCAGTTCTTCATGTTAGTATACTGTAACTTTGATCGCTTATTAGGTATCGTAGATCCAATAACCAAATAAAAAAAAAAAACATTTTAATTTGCTGTAATCCCCGCGACGAAAGAAATACTTTTCTTTAGTGGGTTTTCTTTAAAAAAAAAATTAATCACTGTTTTTTTAGTATACTTCATGCTAGCGGTAGAGAGATAAAAAAGACATGTTACTTTTTTACTGAAGTAGCAAAGTAACTTATTGGCGTCTTTAGCCCCCCCCCATGTATTTCATTTTCATTTAGCAAACTCGTAAATAACGTACATCTGTTATGCTTTTTTCATGAAAAATAGTATTGCGATACTTGAAAACGCATAGAGAGCATTTTAAATGATTACATGGTCTAGATTTATGATTTAGAAACCCATATGCCCACAGAAATTTCTGTAAATTTATGAGTATTCAATCAAATAAAGCATATTGAGAAATGTTTCACAAAATTGTTTTTAGAACATATATATTTTTATATTCAATGCACTTCAATATAAGGAGTGTTCCTTCGCTGTTAAAACATTTTGATCTCACTTCTCTCTTGTAATATTAGAACTTTTTTTTTAAATGGAATTAATTATTCTGGTTCTTATACTGTTATTTTGCTTATAAGACAAGAAGAAACACGGCCCTAAAATGAGTAGAGTTAAAAAAGCTTTGAGTGGTTCTCAAAAACGAGTATAATATTAATAGAAAGTATGCAATATTGGATATCTTTTAATGTTCACAAGTTCATCATGTTGTGCAAGTGCTAGTAGTAGTAATGCAAGGGAACCTGATGAACAAATCCTGGAAGTGAAAATTAATCCACAAGAAAAACAAACAAACACAGTTTTGGACACTTCAACTAATAAGGATACTCTATCTAAAGAAGTTGGAAAATGGAAACGAAGAATCAAAATTGATTAGAAATGATTTTGCGCATTATGTAGGTATGCCCATTGATGTAGATTTAAGGAAACAGATCTTAAAATTGGGCCCATACCAACAAGAAGGTAATTTCCAAAAAGATTACAAAGGAAGGAGCTTTTCACCATCTTATTATAGTTTCATATCCAAGGCAGTACAAAAGATTGAAAGGAAATGGCTGTGCTATTCAACACGACTTCATGTTGCTTACTGTCAGGTATGTTGGCTTTTCGCTGATAGAACAAATATGTATTTTCAAGAAGCCTGGTGTAAAGGTGTGAATGACTGGCAAGGCATATAAAAAAAAATTAAAGAGCATGGAAATTCTATAATTCATATCCAAGCATGTCGCACATATGACGTGTAAACAAAATAAAACAGTGGATTCATTATTGAAATGCAATTTTAAAGAAGTTAATAAGGTTAGGCAAATCTTACGAAGAATCATAGACGTTACAATGACTAGCGATGTGCAATCTTCCTTTTCGGGGACACCGAGAAACTCGAGATTCGACTCAAAGGGGAAATTTTTTGAATATAACAGAACTCTTGGCTAAATATGACCCTCTGCTCAATGTTCATTTGTCAGAAAAAAGAATTCAAAAATATCTTAGCCCAAAAATTCAAAATGAGTTTATTGCTATTATACACTCTAGAATAAAAGAAAATATTGTTAAAAATATAAGGAAATGTTTTTTTCTCTTATTCTGGACACGACACAGGATATTTTAAAAAAAGACCAATTAAGTATTATAACGAGGTATGCAACAACTGATGTTAATGATAATAATGAGCCATATAATATCAGACTTAACGAAACATTCTTAGGCTGTATTGAGGCGGCAAATCAGACTGTAAAAAGTTTGGAAAGTAGTGTTAAATTTTCTAAATACACTGAACATTAATTTGGCTAAGTATTGAGGACAAGGATATGATGGGCAGCCAACATGAGTTGAATGTATGGGGATTACAGAAAATTAATTAAGGACAAACAACAAAGAGCAAACTATGTTCACTGTTCAACACACAACCTCAATCTTGTTCTAAGCGATGCATGTAATAACGTGCCTCATGTAAGAGAATTTTATGACTTTTGTCAAAAAGTTTACACATTTTTTTGGGCTCAGCATTAAAAGGTGGAGTGATCTAAAAATTATGCAGAATAACGAGAACATTCAGCAGACTATTAAATCATTATGCACGACAAGGTGGTCATCTCGATTTGACTCTGTAATATCAATTCGCTACAATTACATTTCAATTTTAAAAGTACTTTCAAATATTTTACTAATCAGTACTAAGCAAGACGAGAAACAGGAAGCTTTAGCGATTAAAAAACATATGGAAAAGTTTCAATTTGTTTTTTTGCTAATTTTCCAATGTCAAATTTTACAAAGCATAAATTTAACTTCAAAAGCATTACAATAACCAAAAATAGATTTGGAAAACGCTAAGACCATGTTAAATTCTAGCTTAACGTCTATCGAGAATCTTCGAAACAATTTTGCTACTATAAAGGAAGAAGCTATTGGTTTGGCTAAAAAATGGGGTATCACCCCGGAGTTTGAAGAAAAGAGACAGAAAAGTTAACAGTTTTTTGATGATTTCAATGCTGGTTAAAAACTGCAAGACAGTTAATGATTGTTTGAGGTGAATGTTTTTAAGACCAATGTTGATGTTATTATTACTCAATTAAAAAATCGCTTTAGAGTATGAATGGCATTTACAAATGATTCAGTTTTCTTTCTCCCAAAAATATTGTAAGCACTACAAATGATCTCTTATATAATGAAGCTAGTAATCTTCAAAAAGTATATAGCCTCGACCTATCTAGTGAATTTCCAAATCAAATTATGTCTCTGAAAGCTGTTTTTAGTGAAGATATAATTGTTAAATTCGATAAAAGATTTAGGTAATTTTTTGATGATTCAAAATAAGTTTGCTGCGCCAAGTTTACTAGATGTATGTATTGCAATTTTATTTTTGACTCTTCCAGTTACTTCTGCAATGGCGGAAAGATCATTTTCTAAATTAAAATTAATAAAAAATTATCTACGTTGTACGATGTCAGAAGAGAGGCTTTCCTATTTGTCTTTGATAAGTATTGAACAACAAGAAGCAAAAAAAAAAAAAAAAAAATTGGATGAATTAATAACCGACTTTGCTAATAAAAATGTGAGACATCAATCGCTTTTTTTATGATTTACTTCTTGAGTGTAGTGCTGTATATTAGCTAGTAGTGTGTGTTGCGAGCAACCCAACGAACTAGTTACTTTTGTAGTTCAACCTGAGTGGTACAGCGAGCACATTCTTTTTTGTGCACAAGTTTTCTTATTAGTAACAGTAGTTGTGTCTTTGACTTTTTGACAATTTATGCTAGAATTTTATTGAACTTAAGGTCAAGCTCATCACGGGATTCATAAACGAAGAATTTGGTAAGTGATACCTTTCTTCTATCATAAGGATCTGAAATCGAAAATATTATTTTACAGTGTTTGGTTTTTTCTTAGTGTATCGTTTTTATTTAAGTTACCAGGTTATTAATTGTTAGATTTTCCATTTTTTAAATACTATAAGTACTCTCTAATGTTAAACATTATTTACTTTGCTTACTCAGACACAGATTGATTTTATATTCAGTTATAAGTTTAATATTTAAATATTTTTACGTGATGTGTAAAGGTACATTATGTTATGGTTTTTCAATTTTTTGTATATATATATATCCGGCTTGGGGCCCAAGATCTGACTTTGCGGGGGGCCCAATTATTTTCTGTTATGCCACTGTGTCTAACTCACTAACCTCTGCCCCATATTTGACATTGAAGTACATATTTATTGCAAAAATAATACGTATTTTTTAAAATATTCCCAATAGACTAAATTCATGTGATGTCATGATCACATGATAAATGTAGTCACTTATTTCTCATCTGATTCAAAAGCTACAATCTCATGTGCCTATGTTGTTTTTACTTCAAACAGATATATTATTTCTTTTACATTCTAAAGTGTTGAGATATGCAGCATACTGGGGTATTAACAGTAAATGGAAAGACAATTGTTGAACTGAATCAGTTTTTAAATTTACTTTGGAGAATCTTACTCTGTTCAAACCATGAATAAAAATCGTGAAAGGTGAAGACTACAAACCATCATCTTCCTATTTGTTACATTCGAACCACTTTGAAGAAAAATATTTTGAGTACCAATCATTCATAAATTGTTGACAGTTGAAATCAGATTGCAGAAACCAGATTTTGTGCTTATTATAAAAACATCTTTTCAAAGGGTTTTAGATTAATGTAAGCTGTCCACCTTTGCTGAAATAAAAGTACTTAAAGAAATTTTTTGTTAATTTACTTTACATTTTTAAATAAAATTATATGAAAAGCATACATAAAATGGTAAAGTATGGTAGTTAAGTTTGATGTATTTTATATCTATGGAGTGGTTAACTAATAAAAGTAATTTTTTATTTAATGTTATAAAATTAAAAGAAGAACCTCATTTAAAGTAATCATACTTATGCATTTTAAGAAAAAGTGTATATATAAACAATATTCACAAATGAGTATAAAAATTGTTTGACATAATTATTTTACTTTTTTATTAAAAAAACATTAACGAGGATCATCTGCCATTAAAATGGTAAAACATCGTAGTGAACTCAAGCCTTATTCATGTTTATACTTTTATATTTGTTTATATCTGTTGAATAGTTAAATAACAGAGGTGGTTTTGTATTTAATTATATAAAGGTTAGTTCAAAAATTACTGATCACAGTGCTGTACATTCCTAAAAAAACAAATTCAGTTTGATATATCTGAAATGTTAAGTAATTGCAAGGTATTTAACATTCAAAGGGCAGTGGAAAAGTCTATATCAAGAGTAAAACAATGTAAGTATTTTGAGGAGGTTATACTGCACAGAACTATTCATTATATGTAAACTGTTTTTTAATAGATGTATGTTATGGAATTTTCACAAACCCGTATTTTTCAAATTGAAATATATTTATAGAATGTACATTAATTTGCTACTTCATAAATTAGAAATTTAATACAATTTGTCTGTTTTTAAAATTTTATATATTCAAAAAAATATATATTTATTTTGTAATTACTCTATGTGATTTTGATATCGATTGTTTTTTACTGTACCCTATATGTATTATTTGCTTTTTTACTTTTTAATTAAATTTGTAATTTGAAATGCTGTTCAGTTGATCATATATGTTCAATTTTTTTTTAATGACTAACAAAGTTTGTGGTACTGAAGTTATTTTTTAAATGTAGTAATATATTTTGGTAGATATGAAAATTTAGCTGTTTCCTGCTCTTGAAAGTCTATTTTAGTATTATTATTATAGGGATATCTAGGTTTTTTTAATGTTATTAGATATTTTGTTTAAATTGTTTGGTAATATTTGTTTGGCTTACACATTATAATTTTTTTTGCAATTTGATTTTGAATTAATATTTCATACAGTAATATTTAAAAAAATATTACTTACAACTTTGCATGTTTGAAATGTTACTAAGTAATTATATCTTCTGAAAGATCCTGTTACATTTTAGAAATTTTTATAGATCAATTATTTTAAGAATTTTAACCTATACTAGAGTCCAATAACAAGACAGCTAAAACTGGGAGAAGGGGGGGGGGTGACTTTTAGCATGTAACTATTTTAAAAAAATAACCTTCACACACACATGTACACAATTAAGCAACCATTTATAGTTATAAAAAATTCTTGTATTAATTGACTCGCATGTGCAATATACACTGGTTTCACAAAAAAAATATTTAATTTTTTTTTACAATTATAACATTTATTTCAGAAATATCCATGATAATGATAAATCATACTATTATATTTAGAACATTACACAGTTTGTATGTAATTCATTGATATAAGTTGTAAAAAAAATACATTTGTAACAATGGATAATAAAATTTTTATTGTCTATTTCTTAAAAGGTAAGCTACCTTTTCCAGTGATATCGTTTGTCTTAAGACTACTTTATTATAATTTTTTAAAAAATTAGATGAATTTTTAATGATTTGTTAATGAATAATTTATAAACAAAAATCAAAGAAAAATTTCCTGAATTTTTTAGAATATTCCTCAAACAAGTTAGCATCAAATGATATTAATTTTGAATATAACTTTTCTATTCTGCTTATGCATAATTTTGTAGAAAATAATGCATAAGCAGTTTTGGCGATAATTTAGGGAAAATAAGCAAGAACTCTTAATAAGTATATTAACAAAAGCTACAAGTAACTACAAGAGGCTTAGTGCACTAATACTTTTCAACACAAATAAACTAGAATAAAACAAAAGTTATGTAAAAAAATGGAGACTATTTTCTACCTAATACATGTACTAGAATAATGTAAAAAATATATAATGTACATAAGGAGATAAAGCACAAAATGTCTACACTGTAAGTATAGGAATTTTACATATTAAAGTGATGCCTGTGCTATTGTTTATAATCTCATTGCATGATTCTGACAATTTTATATAAATGGCAGCACTTTAATAGTAAGCATAATAAATTTGAATATTAATATGAATATTTCCATAAATTAGCAAATGACTGAAATCTTTTTTATATGTATTATTTTTACAAAGATTTTTTTTAGTGTATTATATGATGTGATCTAGTATATATATATATTGATAAAAAAACAACATAAATGTACAATTTTGAGGATAAATATGTACTTAAAAATCTCAAATATGGAGGGGAGGGCACATAAACATAATTTAGTCATCTATTTTTGTAAAATTTGATTCATGAAATCTTTATCTGAAATATGTAGAAGATATAATGTAAAGGATGAGATATAGCAGTTTAAGCATTTAAAAAAAATCACAAGTATTTATGTAATTCTTTGAAAGAACTGATTATTGTTAGCTTGTTAAACAGCTAAAATTATTATATTAAAAATACCTTGAATCCAATAGCCAGCATGAAACCAACTTTAGTGACTTTAACACTGAAATTAAATGATTTAGAAGAAAGCAGAATTATATTTAACTCATAGTCACAATTTAAGTATAAATTTTTAAATTATAGTTATTCTACCATTGAATTGGATTTTTAATGTTTTGCAGTTACCATGACCCATATTTCATTACATGTTATGTAAAAGCACAAATTTAGAATAGTACATTTCATAAATGCATAAAAGATTTCAAATTGCACAAAAATAATTATTAAAACTTATAGCTCAATTTTTTTAGTAGGATCTTTCTCTATGTATATATATCTACAAAGTATACAGGTAAATTTCTTTTATGAATTCATTTATGCTCGACTTTTGTAGAACTAATTATTTGCATTAAGACTTGGATTATAGTGTTTAAAATTTTCCAACAATAAATCATACAAAAGATAAAATAATTCTTTAAATGGTATTCTTAAAATTTTTTAAAAAATGTAATTGTAAAAAAATAGGGAAAAAAAGATTAAAATGGTCCACAATAAATATACAATTCTTTCTTATATGAAAGCCATTTTATGAATTTTTATGTAGACTAAAACAATATTTGAGTTTCATCAGCTCTTATAATCAAAATCTTAGACATTCTGATTAATTATTTTTATTATTACTGAAATTCAAATTGTAAAAGTCAACAATCCGCATGTGGTTTATGAATTCTGTTTTAATTTAAAGTACATGTAATTTCATTCTTTTCCCAAATTTTTTTTAGGGTGGATGAAATTCCAAATGAAAAGTACAAGTCTAAAATTGATCCTTTGAATGACATGAAGAAATACTTAGCTTTGAAACAAAAGAAGCATGGTGACAAAGAACTTTTCATTCATAAAAAAGTAAGTTTTTAAAGTTTTCTAATTACATTATTTAAATTAATTTTTTGAAAAAGTCACGCTGTTTAGAGTTAGATTATGTATAGCTAAATGCGGTTCTTGCATATTAAAGTCACTGCAGCCAAATTTGCACTATGCAAATCGTGCCATGGTATCATAACAGCAAGAGAATTACAATAAAAACTATTAAAAATAAACTTATGTGTCTTAATTTGAAAAAAAAAAGAAAAAGGAAACAACCTGTCAGATTTTTGTGGAAAAGGGCACAATTTGGCTGCAGTGACATTAATATGTAAGTACCCTAAATACATTAATCTTTATTTATTAGAATCAGTAACATTATATTGTTTAATCATTTCAAATAATTTAAAAATTTTAATACAATTACTCTAGGTACGATAAATATAAATTTTCAGCAAAGAATCATCACCTACAACAAAATGTAATAATTATTAAATGATATTTTGAAATTGTGTCTGTATAATATCTTGATATATATGTTAAACAAAATTAATATTATTTCTAAAGTATAGTTTTAGATGTGATTTTCTTTCCATATTTCTTACATGTAAATAATCTATTTTCAAGTTAGTTGATTATTTACATGTAAGAAATATGGAAAGAAAATCACATCTAAAACTATACTTTATGTATGTATACTAAATCACATCTAAAACTATACTTTATGTATACTTATGTATATGTGCTTCATCAAACCTTATAATAGGCAACATTCCAGGTAAAAAAATGTTGTATGCCATAATGTATTAAATAAACATTTCTATCTTAAGAGACTTAATAAACTTATGTAGATATTAATTGTTACATTACTTCAAAAGTTTCATTATAGTAAACATTTAAAAAAGGTCAAACTTCTAAAATGTCATTTTTTGGGAGAGAAATTAAAAAGTATTAATGACATTTATGTATGTATGTAAGGTTTAAAAAATGTCAGTATTATTTAAGAAAATCTAACTATATTTATTTTTATAACATTTTGATTTATTTTTCTACCATGATTTGTCTGAATTGATGAATGCTTTTTCATGCTACTAAGAATTTTAATATTCTTTAATTTCTTTTAAAAGTATAGATAATGTTTAAAAATTTAAATGCCAACAAAAACTCATATGACTTTTGAACTTTTTAAAAAATTACTAAATAAGCATAAAATAGCTAAATAAGCTCGTTTCTTATTCACAAAAATTTTGAATTGAATTCAAAAACACTTTTTAAAAAAATTACAGATTTAGATTTTAATTATTTGCTGTTTTGATTGATAGTTTTCATATATCTGAATAAATAAGATTCAATATGTAAAATAAAGGGATTCCGAAATTAGTTATGATATGAGCAGAATCTTCTTTAATGAAGACCAAAAAGTGTTTAAAGGTTATAAACGGATTGGCTGGGAGTGGAGGGGTCCTTTGTCTTGGGAATACTTTTGAAAAATATTTTCTGCTGACTCATTCAATATTTATTTTATTTAATTTAAATGGATATTTTTGTATAGTTTATTTGTTTTGGAAGTACAATTGTTCATATTTTTTGTATTTACTTAATTTTAATTGCATTATATCTTTTTATTAAAAATTATTCATTTATTGTTGGTTTTCTAAGTTTTTAAAAGGAAGGGGAGAGTCATTATTGCATATAGAAAGTGTACATCAGAAACGATAACTGAATCAATCATTCACATTTAATAAGTTTTGTTTTCTGAAGTAAATCAGTAGAAATTCATGTATAAAGATATATGTATTTATGAAGTTTATCTACTGAGAATTCATGCTAAATTTTAGAAAGCTTAGAAAAATATGATGAACCTATCTGTTTCCAAAAGCAATTCCATGTACCATTTTCTAATTTTTTTGCTACAAAATGAATCTTTTTGTGTGAGATTGATGGCATATCTGATCTAATACATGATTGATATCTTACTATGGAATAACAATTTTAAAATTAATGTTTTATTTATTACTGTTTTATAGCTCAGTGCGTTGCATAATAGCAATTAATTTTTTTGACTGTTTCAATGCTGTTTGTCTGTTAATCTTTATACATAAAAAATCTTCTGTGTGTTTGTGTATGTGGCTGGACCCATTTCTATGAAATTTTTTGTGTGGGTTCAAGTGGATTCGAAAATGATTTTGATTCACAATTCAATCCAATATTACAATTTGTTAAAAAGATATTAATTAAAAACTTTAAAACACATAATTGTTTTACCCATGTATGCTGTTTATTCTTCTAATGCACGGCAAGAAAAAAAAGAAAGAAGTGGGGAGAATTTTCCGATATTTTTAAAATTGCAATTTAATTTTTCTATCAAAATCAGACAAAAAATAATTACAGTATCGGGAAGATTATTCATTTTGCCATGATACGGCATATATCTTTATATATATAATTCTTCTGTGCATGTGACTGAACTCCGCCCAAACAGCTGGACCAATTTGAATGATATTTTATGTGTGAGTACAAGTGGATTTGAGAATGATTTAGATTCATAATTCGGTCCAATGTCGCAATTAGTTATGTAAAGGTGCGCGATTGTTCATAAAAAAAAAATCGTGGGCAATATTCTTGAGGTCACTATTTTGAGCGGCAAACTTCAAGGTGAAGTTGTACTTCTACCACAGATCCCAATGATTCTTTCAGACTCAGCTACCCATTCAAATGTTTGCAATTTCCAATTCGCATGGTATTTGCAATGACGATTAATAAGTCACAAGGTCAAACAATGACAATTTGTGGCTTAGATTTTTTTGCACGACCAATTATATGTTGCATGTCCAAGGTTTGGCAAACCATCATATTTGTTTGCTTATACCCCTTAAGGTTTAATGAAAAACATTGCACATTCAATGGCATTACGATAAATTTATTTTTTGTGCATTAAAAAATATACCTGTTATGAAAATAGCTCGACTTTTTATCTTTTTTACCCTTTAATCAAAACAAGTTTAAGTTTCTGTTCAGAATAGCTTCTACATTCAACTTAGTTCATAGTAAATACATACTGACACTCAATCGATAGGTCGAATTGTGGTAACTGTACATGTGATGATGTCAGGTATTGTAATAACTTTCTTTGTAAAAAATTTCATCAAAACGGTCCAGATTGTTACAACTTATTCAAAAAAGTTTGTAATTTTTGGATTTAAGACGTGTTGACAGGACAACATCTGTTGGGACCGCTAGTTGAATATAAAGTAACTCTTTCTATTATAAAATCAGTAACTTATAGATTATTCTTTTATCAAATTCTACCAATGTAGAGTTTTCATTAAAACACATGTTATTGTCTTTGTAATCAGTTTTTCTTTTTAAGAAAAGTGATCCAATTTCTTTTTGCAGGGAGAAGATAAATGTACTCATAAAAGTAAAACTCAAAAAGAATTACCTAAAAAATTGTCTAAGATAGAAGAGCTTCGTGCAAAACGTCTTAAACGTGAGAGAGAAGAGAAAAAGAGATCACAACAATTTTTAGAACATTTTAGAAAAGGTCCTCCACAGCCTGAACAAGTTGAAGTTGATGACAGAGTTAGACGTTATAATTCACAATTTAATCCACATCTTGCTAGAAATAATTATGCAGCTGCAAAGAATCAGCATTGGGATTGAAACTGTATATAGCTCAATATTTTTATTTAAAAAATGCTTTATTCATCATTGTGATATAAATATTGTACATAAAAATGTGAAGAAATGAATTTTTGGAATAGATTTTTAAGCGATTATGTATAAACCATTAAAAATAGATATTTTGTAATATTTGAGGTCTTTTGCTTTTCCTTTCTTGTGTCATTTTAAAATAAGTCAGTGGTCTCCAAATTTTTTCAACTCATGGAACCCCCAAAACTAGAAGGTTTTTCTGTGGAACTGGAGTTTTATCATGGAACCATATTCCAAACACACACTTAAAAGGAGATTTATTTTAAGATATATTCTTCTAATATAATTTACTCATTAATAATCTGTGATTCAAGTGTCACCTACCCATGCATTATGTTTAGTAACTGGGATATGTGCTTGCATTTCTTCACACTAACTGTTGAATTACAGGTATATTGAAATTATCGGAAGTTGTATAGCATATTCCAAGTTTCATTTGTCTCTACACTTCGCTTTTGTAGCCATTCGCATTAAGAAATATTTTTCGCTTATACACGTAGTTTTGAATGGCCTTAAAATGTCTATAACTGTGTGAGAAATACTGTGTCTTTTGCTTGAATTTGCAACATAAAATTTAGAAGCAGGTTCTTGCTTAAAGTTAGATTTTTAACATCAAATCAGCAGATATGTTGTTCCCACTCCTTTATTGTAGGTGCTTTTTCCACAAATACAAAAAGGCGCATTTTCTATTAGAAAATTATTTAGTTTTGCAAGACATTCTACAAATGAGTATAAAATTATCTCATGGAACCCAGGATAGTAAAGAATAAAATATTCACAATCTAGTAGGTAGTATATATCTACAAATTAGCTGTTTTAAAATTCTTTTATTATATTGTAAAAAAAAAAGTTTAAAAAGTATTGCAAAAAAAGTTTTATGCATAAATAAATTTTTCAGTTTCTTAATGACAGGATGAACTTTAAGTTCTTGTGGGTATACTAATTCCAAAAGTAGTTTATTCAGGATCAAAAACATTTACTATCTGTTGCAGTACACTTAAAAATATACTTCAATTTAAAAGCATTTAAAGAAAGAAATTATTCGGACCTGATCTCGTGTCACTTGAAAACAAACTCATCTATATCTTTGTCATCTGCAGTTGTGTATTTATAGCATGTCACAATTTGCATTTAAGGTGTTGCCAACTGCAGACGACTAAACATCCACAGATCGGATTCAAAACTAGAATCCGAGATCACAGCACAGAAATTGGAAAAACATTAACTAGTTTTTATTAACTATCTAACAAAATTGAAAATGAATCAATTTTGTGTATATATTTTTTTTGTTCCTTTTCAATTGTGACTTGTAGAACCTCAGGATTACGTGGAAGATCACTTAAATAAGATGTACTCTATTCACATGTATTAAATGTTTTCATTTAGCTAGTGATGATTTCAAAGATTTTTTCCCATGTGCTTTTTTTAATTTATATGTTTCAACTATTTCTCTCAGTATAAAAAAAGTTTTTCATGATGCTGTAATAAATTTATTTTATGATGGGGAGGCTATGCATAAACGTCCAAAAATAGTTAAACATGATGTACTGCAAATTTTGTCTCACACACCAGAGAAATAAAAGGTAGCAAGTCCTGTCCAATATTATGGTTACAAATCGACAATAAGGGCAATGTTTAGTTCAATCAGCTACTTCCAGCTCAAAGATTAACTCAACATTATATGATAAATGTGTATCTGAAAATAGAACTTCATAATGCATGTGAATTAGTTTTCTAATTTGAGCAATGAGTATAAATTGTGTAATTTACACAACATGGGTTGGCCTGACAGGGGGTAGCCCCCCCCTAGTAATTTTTTAAAAATAATATTTATACAGAAGAAATATTTAAATGAAAAACTACCATATTGAAAGTAATATTGATTACATATATTTATATAGGAATATTTTTTACAAAAGAGGAAAATTCAACTTAAAAAACTAAATCGTAAAAAAACGACCTTTAAAAAGTTATAATTGGTATCAGAAAGTATTTTTTAAAAATCTTACTCTATTATTTAAAGCAAACCAATGAACAATTGATACTTTTAATGACAGCGTACAAATGATGTATGAAATATATTCTTATAAACAAACAAAAACGTACATTTAAAATAGAAAGCATATTTTTGAAAAGAGCAGTGCACAGTTAAAATTTTTTCTTTTATGAAACAGTGACTAGGATATTAGTCTGATATGACACATATTGTTTTCACAACAATGCATATTTTTTAAAATTTCTTATCTAATGCAACAACTAACAGTTTCTCGGGGTTTTAAACTTGACTTGTTTTAATAAAAATGTTTAAAAAAAAATGTCATAAAATAAGAGTTGTTTTTTCATTTAAAAATTATTTTTTATAGAAATTGTGTATGTTCTTATTTCAAGCTCATTTTGCAAAGAGAAAAAATTTCGAACTTTGTCAAAAGAAATACACTGAAATATGAATAATCAAAAGAATGTTTAAAACAGATGTATCTAGCCAATAACAAATTTTTGAAAAATATATAAGCCAAAAAATTGTTTTTTAAAATTAATATATTTATGTGTGATACTCTACGAAAAAATTTAATGGAAATCCTGATAAATGTCAAGTTAATAAAGGAGGGGTATGATAAATATTATTAAAAATACTATACAAACAATTTATTCTCATTTATTAGGCATGATGAAAATTAAATATCGAATTACTTAAAATAATACAAAGATGAGAATACATTACATAAAAAAATATAAATTGCCAAACTTTATTTAATTCATAAGAATATGCCTTTACAAATTAAGCTAAAAAAATAATACTTATGTACAATAACATATTTCTGCTTTTTAAAGGTGACGTTTACATTTTATGTTAGCAAATCATTGCTCCTCAAGTGTGATAATCTATCGATAGATCTTGTAGTTCTGAGCTAGCAGCATTTTAATCATGTGACACTTCTTTCCATACACCTTGCAAGAACCATTCAGATAAGGAACTCTTACTAATCAATGACAGTTTTGAGTAGAACCAATGCACATTATATTAATCAGCCTTTTATTATCATGATTAACTGTTCTTGTTTCGAGCTGCCATTTTTTTAAAAAATTGATTTGTATCGTTTGAAATCACATTTAAAGCTATGCCAAAGCTGTTAGTGACATCATCTTGTCTGGTGAAGTCAGACAAGATCAATTAAATCGTTGACTCTCAAAAAGTTGAGCACAAGAAGGGCATTAGTGCAGATATTGTTGCTAGTGAGATCCATGCAATGCATTATGTGTTTGGAGGAAGCCTGGTGATCTTGCACAGATCTTTTTGTTTGCTGAAAATGAGAGGCACTTGATGTGACCACTGGCAAGACGAGAGAGTGTAGTCTGGGAGCATATGTCACACTTGAGGCTAGGGTTAGACGGGTTGAGTTAAGAAAATAATACTTGAACTAGTACCTCACTTACCTAAAATACATATGTTACAAGAGGAATGTGAGGCTAAATTTTATTATCATTTAATATGTGAAAGGCCTTCCTTAATTTTACAGGTGGGTTTTTGAAAGAATCTTACATACTTGACATCTTATATGATTATAAAAAAAGAAATGTGTCAAAATGTTATAAGTAATCACTTGTAAGTAAATGTATATATCTAAATTTATTTTTTAATTAAGACTAAGAGCAAATTCGTAATAACCATTCTTTTAGATCTTTTATACCTTTTCCAGTTAAACAACTAGTTTCAATAACAGTAATATCTTGCTCAGCATGGAGACAAATATCTTCTAATCGTAACAAATATTTTATTTCTGCAATTTGAACTGAATTATTGACATCAGTTTTATTAAGAACAATTGCAAATTTTGTATTTTTCAACAATTCGTGTTTCAGAATTTCTAAAAGCAAAATGCATGCACAACTGATTTGCTGTAGATTGCTTGCATCTATAACATAAACAATTCCTACACAACCATCATAATGCATATGCCAAATTGCAGCCATTGAACCACCTAATTCACTTATCTGTATTCGCTTGTTTTTAGCTAGATTTAATTGTGCAATATTGACACCAACAGTAGGTACAGTTGAAAATATTTCATTATATGGATCACAATGTATATTTGTCTGTTGTAATCTACGTAGGAGTAGAGTTTTTCCTACAGTTTTTGGACCAACACAAATAATCATTCTTTACAGTTGAAAGTGTCTTCAGTGATACCAATTTTCCTGAAAAAAAATTGTATTAATACTTTTGGAATCTGAAATAACAATTTTAGTATGTTTAAAAATTGAAAGATTATAAAATTGGTATGATTTTTTCTACATATTTTTCGATGTTCTCTCCAGTAATGTTTTAATAAAATTTCTGAGGTAAAATAGGCTTTCATTTAATTGCAAAGAAATTTTATTGATCAGTTTATTCACAATTAGTTTGTTATTAACAGTTCTCATTTTTTCAATAATAATATTCCACTTTAACGACAATTTATAATTGCAGCAAGAGCACCAAATACATGTTCCATGCCAAACCTAAAAATGTCGATTTCCAGCAAACTATTTGTACTTTGTAAAATAGGTATGAAGTACTATCTCCTAAATACAATGGCACAGAAAACATTGACAAATAATCCATGAATACCAAGGCAAATTTCTGTTTGGGGGAAAGAGATTCTGATTATATATGTGTGTCAGTAATGTAGGGTTACCAAATTGGGAATTCAAGTTCCTGACATATGCTCAAGTCTTTCTATAATGTATAAGTACCAATGTTTCTTCTCAGTACTCATGTTGAAGACTCTATAAAAATATTACAACAAATTAAAAATTTTTTAAATCAAATACTTAATATTACCATACATTTTACTTCTTCAGGATAATCCTCTGTTTTCGTCAAAAGGAATTATTAAAGCATATCTGCATAAATATTTCTAATAAAATGTATTCTTGTGTGGTTACAAATCAGTTAACTGGAAATGTTTTTTGATTATAAAATACATAATGCAGATTTAATGAAATATTAAAAGGAAACAGTTTAAAAATAGACATTTGACAGGTATGTTATACTTAACAAAATATAAGAATTTCAAGATTAGTTCATGCCTAAAAATTCTAATAGCAGCATTAGTTAATTTAAAATAAGAATCACCATAAACTGTTTCAAAATACACATTGAAAATATGCTAAGAAATATTACAGAACTTAAGATTTTCTAAAGATTAATGAAATGTAAAACAACTAAATATTTGAGAGAATATTATACTTAGCCAGTAGCGCACACAGGAATTTTTCAAGGGGGTCGAAAGTTCACCATTCTTGTATCATGCTCCTTTTGATTTTATCAATTTTCGGGAACAAAACACAGTAAAAAACTAATTTTTTTAATAAATAATTAGCATTAATTAATAACAAGAAATTAATTAAATTTTACGTACTATATAATTAAAATTATAATCAATCAAAAAAAAATCAAGGGCTTGTGTGCGCCACTGTACTTAGCATAATTTTCTTCCAGAAAGGAAAAAAAGATACAGAAATACAATAGCTCACTAAGCAATTTCATTTCTCTTTATCACACAATTCATTTAACTAAATAAAAAATTATAATATAAAGTAATGTTATAAGAGTTATAATATAAAGTAATGTTATATTATACATAAATGGATAATTTTCAAACATTTTTAATCTACCATTTAAGATAAAAACAATTAACAAAAAACAAAGATTAGGATTACCCAAATTATATTATCAATAAAAAGCACAACCTTACTATTAACTAACTAAACAAATAATTTTTGGTCAGATTTTCCGTTAGCATCCGTTTTATGTGTGTGTATGTTTCTTGTTATATATAATAAAATTAATAACCATTAAATGTCTCCGAAATCTAAATTCCATCACAAAAAATTTAAAGGATTAGAATTTATTTTCAGAACAATTAAAATATATTCCTATTGGTTGAAGAGTACAAGATAATTTGGCTTCTCAAAATCAAATTCAGAAACACACAATCAGGGTAAGTAACATATCATAACTAAGAAAAAACTGATTTCCTAAGCTTATGGATTTTTTAAGAAAAATTATAAGCTATTACTTTACCCTCTGTTTTATTAACTAATTCTCTGAGGCATACTATCAGGACATGATTTAGAATGACTACTGTCTTTAGTTTAGCCCACTTCACAATCAATAAAGTTAATTCGTGGTGAAGGTTCCCATTTCCTTTTATATTTGGCAAATTTGAGTGGAGTAAGATATGGAACATCAATTTCAAATTCAATAAATTAATCAGGCACAATTTTTTAGTTCAATGAATTCAGTTATCCTGAAACTGTAGAATCATAATTTGCTTTTCATCCATTAAAAAGTTGCTTAACAATATCAAACAGTTGCTAGCTTTTCCACAATCAGATATCTTAACTACAAAATCAGCTGCAGTATTAGAAATGGACTCCAAAATAAGATAATTTTTTGCTTTCTGCACACCTTTGGCATATGAGGTTTAAAAGGTGCACCAGCTTTTTTAACAACCATCTCTGGGAACAAACAAAATTAGATTGATCAGTCTATATTATTTGCAGTCGTACTCAATAATCTTACAATACTCTGGTCTATTTTACTTTTCCACGCTAGCTAATTTGGGATATGTGTGTGTATGTGGGGAAGGGGTGCACTGCTAAATACACATTATATTCAGTTTTATCCAGAGTTTTTGGGACAAATCCAACACTGTAGATTTGAAACATTTTTTAACAAATTTGGTATTAACTAGTAACTATTAATCAAACTTAATTTTTGCTCCCATCATTAAGATTGTCCCTAAACTTCCTCATTTTTACTATAGAGTATAGGTTCCCAAAGACAATTGCTACTGCCGAGGGGTCCATGGCTAGTTAAAATTCATTTGAGGATCAGAGAAAGGGTTAATTTAAAGTAAGTTATTTGCGCCTCGTTTTCATTATTATGAAAGATAAAACAAATAAGTAATGATTTTTAAATGCTAAAATTTTTTTTTAAAGTAAAATGTTATGGTAAGATAAGTAGAAAAAACAAGTAATAAGCGGCATGCAGTGGAAGTTGAACCAATCATGGGAACAGTTGTCTGCAGGTTTAAATATTTCACCACTATACATGCACTAACTCATCTAAAATATGGAAATATAAGAAATGCGCGTATAGCCAACAGTTTGGTTTTGTGCCTGATCCTGAGATGTGACATGAATGGAACACATTTTTCTTAGTTTTGAACAGAAAACAGTATTATTCTTTATATTGTTAAGATAAAGTATGCTATGCAAGTATTTTTGAATACAATTAATTTTTAGTACATAAATTTATATTAACAAGTTATACTTTTGTTAAAGTTAATTTATGAAGTGTAGTCTTACTATATAATATTTATTAATATCATTTTCAACCCAAAGTTCAATTTATAATTTTTCCATTTTGCGTTATATTAGGGTTATTTCACTAGGGGTTCATGGTCATTTTGGCAAAAAAAAAAAAAGTGGGGGGTCTGCAGGCACAGTAAGTCTGGCAACCACTGCCATACAGAGGAAGGTACATCCATACATTGTGCAAATTTCTTTTAAATTATGTTGATACACTAAGCCAAAAACATTAGTACCTATTTACTTATTCTATTACATCACACACATGTGTGATTCATAATTTAATTGAAAATACAAAAATGATATATTTTTATATATATTATAGATAAATAATGAGCATCAAAAAATTCATAGAAACTGCAGCGAAGATTATTCATATGATCTGTTTTTAAACTTATTATTCTTTCTGTATATATTTCTATATTTTCTTGTTTGATGTGCTTATTTAGATATATATGGCAACAAATATTTTTACAAACTAAAATTACAAAACAAACTCTTTAATTGCAGAGATATACTTTTTAGTATGCCTAATTTAAAAGGGGAAAAGAATAAACAAATTCTCAAGGCTATAACACATTTTCAACAAAAGTCAGAATATTTATTAATATGCTTCATAGCACAATATGAAAGTTGCAGCATGAAAAGTGATTAAAATTACATTAAACAATTATTCATCAGCTTTCTCTGGAGGTGGTCCACATGGTGTTAACATTTTTTCAGTTAAATTGAATCGTATTCTTGCCTTGGATTCATTTTCTGCGATTGCAAAGAAATTAAGAATATCATGATGAGCAATGTAAGATGAAAAACTATCTCTGTGTTGATTTACAAGCCATTCAAATTTGGTAGTATCTGCATGTCCAGTGCCAATATATTTTGACTGCAAATGCTCTAGTTGGGAATGGATGTTGTACCGCTCTCCCATGTTATCTAAAATAAATTTTAAAAGCCATTATAGTACTACAATTATATATAAAAATAAACTGCGGACTGTGCACACACACACACACACACACACACAATTGTACCATCAATACTTCTGTAAATTATACATTAAAAATGACAAAATTTTAAAGTATTATTAATTATATCATATTTTTGAAACTTGTATTATACTTTTTAAATATGTTTTTCAAATATGCAATCAATTATAATATTGGTTCATACTAGATAAATTTGACTGTACTTGAATTATGTTAACACAAGTACTTTAGAAAGATGAAAGTCAACTTAGATTGATAAAAGTTTAAAAATAAGGTTTTATTACTTTGTTATCTTATTACCCATTTTTCACTACAGTTAAAATTTCCTTACACTTTAAAATAATGATAAAAAGTTAAATGGACTTCTAAAGGTATAATTTTTATAATTTTTTTTATATAATTTTTATATGGTTCATTAACATAATCAAAAGAAAGAATATAAAAATATCAAATTAAAAATACTAATATTTTTAATAATATCGAGTCAGTCCATAAGTTTGTGCACATTAAGAGTATGAGTGGAATTCACTATGATGCATTTACTAAAACAATACAATTTTGAACCTGTTGAAACTTGTCATCGTTTGACTAAGATATTATTCAGTCCATCACCAACTTTCATAAATATCGAACACATTTTAGTGCAAATAGAAGATTAATATAGATAATCAGTGCAAATGTGCTGTGCTACATTTTTTATTTTTGTGTGGTGAACCTGCCAGGTCTGCAGCAATAAAAATTTAGAGTGTACATGGTGAGCACACTATTAGTGTAAGAACTGACCAGAAATGGTTTTAAAAAATTAAAAGTTGGAAAAAGCAGCATTGAGATAATGAACCCCATTCAGGACATTCTGTCAATTTTGATGATGACATTCTTCGAAATAATGTGGAGTTTGAGCCAGAATTAACAGGGGATCAGATGGCAGAAAGGATGAATTCATCTCATGGAACAGTCTTTCATCATTTAAAGAAGATTGGAAAAGTATCCAGGCTTGGAAAGTGAGTACTGCATGAGCTATCCGAAGCCAATTGTCAACAGCGAATAAACATCTGCACTTCCCTTTTATCGCGCTTCCAAAGAGAGCCATTTTTAGATCATTTGGTAACAGGAGACAAAAAATGGATTATTTATCATAACATCACAAGAAAAAGAACAAGGACAGGTAAAGATAAGCAGCCGATTCCAATAGCAAAGGTGTCTTCACATCCCAAAAAGATTCTTTTGAGTGTTTGGTGGGATATGTATGGTGTAATTTATTTTGAACTGTTAGAACCAAATCAAATGATTAATTCAGAAGTTTATAGTGAACAACTTTGTTGTCTAAACTCAGAATTGATCAAAAAATACCCATGATTGGTGAATATCAAGAAAGTGTTGTTTCATCATGATAACGCTAGACCGCATACGGCTCGAACAATGCTGCAAAAAATTAGTGAATTTAATTGGGAGCTTTTTGCTTACTCTCCAGATATTGCTCCAAGTGATTTTCACTTATTTCGTGCCTTGCAAAATTTTTTACTGGGAAAAAAATTAAATTCTCAACAGGATGTACACAATGAACTTACAAGTTTTTTTTGCATCAAAACCAGTCTTTTGACAACAATAGCATAAAAAAGCTGCCTGTAAGATGGTGAGACATAGTAAATAATGGAGGCAAATATATAATTAAAATGTTAGATTGTGTTTTTTTATATTATTTAAAAATTTACCAAAAGGTGCGCATGAATTTATGGACTGACCCAATAGTTAAAAATATGAATAATCAAAAGATAGTTCAGCATATTTATCCATGCATGACACAACATTAAACCGTAATATCCTATTATAAATAGGAACACGAGTTTGTTTGTTATGCTTTCCCGCCTAAACTGGTTTTAAAAATTCCTTCACCAATGGAAAGTTGCATTAGCAGCGAGTAACATAGGGTATATTTTATCCCCGTATTCCTATGAGAATGAGAACTATGCAGGTGAAACCATGGGCACGACGCTGCTTATCTCCTGCCAAGTTGGTGTAAGATAATGCATTTTGTCAATATACCGGAAATTTTAATAAAGATTCTCACATTTTTAACAAATAACTGAAACATATTGCAATTTAACATCCTTACTAAAAACAATTTAAATGTTTTTTTTTATTAAGTGTTAAATTCAAACTTTGAGAAATATAACCAAGTTGGCTAAAAAATTATCTATTCCAGCAATCCCAGAAATTTTTTAACACAAATTTTCTTCCACTTTTTAAAGAGAAATGACAAAATTTTAGCAAATTGCGTGACATTGAAAGCTCTATGGTAATATTCTATGACAGTTTCATAAAATTTTTTTGATTAATCAAATATTTAATACTTTGAATTTTTTTTAAAAAAAATAATTCCAATATAAGGTTATGTTTTGCACAAAATTTTTCACCCACACAGAACTTAGATATTATATGAAGATATACTAGATATTACTATGGAGGAAGCCATACAATGCCAATTGTCGAGTATAATTGGGATTGATTGATTTGATTTAATATTAACGTCGCACTGTTCAGCTACACGAGGGCTTTTGGCGACGGACCACGTAATTTTGAACCATGGTCAAGTGACGTGGACGACACCTGTGAGCTGGCATCCCCTCTCCTAACTACCACACCAATGGGAGGACGTTTCAGTTCTCGACAGATTTAACGTGCATCGCTGCCCAACACGGCGGGTCTTTAGTGGTACTGGGATCGAACTCGTGACAAGGCAAGCCACGGTCCGATACCTATACCGCTCAGCTCGAGTATAATTGGGAAGCTTTATGCAATGCTTATATCACCTTATGGTCTTTCTAATCCTCAAACCCTTTGGGATGAGTACATGGCGGAAGATATTTTGCAACGACTGCCAGCAAGTATATGCGGATATGACTTTCAATGAACACATCTACAATGAAACACTAATAATAATTGAAAATAAAGCTTTCACAATGGTTAGGAAGAAGCTACATGATCCTGGAATGATTTGTTCGCCCCGAGTTGATGGAAATGGCTTTGATAATGAAATTGCTTGAGAATTAGACTGCGATTTTAAAGCATTGCAACATAAAGTGTCAGAATTAAACCCTCAATGAACTCAAGAATAGTCATGTTTTTCATCAAGTGTTATGTAAAAAAGAATCTAACAGTGGTGCACTCTTTTCTCAACACTCCTGGAGGAACAGGAAAAACCAGAAGATAGCAGTTGCTGTGGCTTTTTTCGGTATAGCTGTGACACTACTGACTGGTGGTAATGCTGCACATTACATTTTAAAATTACTGTTGAATCTTGCACATGAAGATTCACCCATCTGCAATTTCAGCAAAAATAGCTTTCAAGGCAGGATGCTTTAACAATGTAAACTTTTAGTGTGGGATGAAAGTACAATGTCTCACAAGAAAGTTATAGAAGCATTAAATTGTACTCTTCAGGATTTACGAGATAGTACAGATATTATGGGAAGAATGGTAGTTTTATTGGCTGGTGATTTCCGACAAACTCTTCCAGTAATCCAGAGGGGTACACTGGTAGATGAAATCAGAGCCTGTATTAAATCATCAAGCTTATGGGCAAAAGTTGAAAAATTCAGTTGAAAAGAAATATGAGAGTGCATCTTCATAATGACGTAGATTCGGGGCATTATGCAGAGAAGCTATTGAAAATCTGTGATGGATGTTTGGACACAGATGCTTAAGGTTAGTTTATCCAGGGGTTACAATAAGATTTAAATGGTGATCAGTGGTTAGTTGTGCACATGATCAATACTGCTACCTATAAATGACACTGTCAATAAAATCAACACTGAAATTTTAAAAGACGTGGAGGGGGAAATGAAAGAATATTTATCAATGGATACAGAACAAAGTATTTTATATCCTGTGGAGTTCTTAAACTTGCTTGAGAACTTTTGAGTGTACTCTCACATAAATTTCAACTAAAACTAAATATACCAGTTACACTTATGCAAAATCTCTATGCTCCATGACTATGTGATGGAATAAGGCTTCAAATCATAAAATTGATACAGAATGTACTTGGTGCTGCTATTTAAACAGGTGTCGGCAAAGGGGAATTTATCATACCTAAAATTCCAACTATCCCCACTGACCTACCATTTCAATTCAAACAAGTTCAATTTCCAATCAAATTTGGTTTTGCTGTTACTATTAACAAAGCACAAGGGCAAACATGGAAGGTAGCAGGGGTGCATTTGGAAAACCCAAGTGTTTCTTATGGCCAACTTTTTGTAGCCTGTTCGTGTGTGTCCATTGCCCGAAATCTTCACATATTTGCACCTCATGGAAGAAAATATAAGATAGTATACAGTACTATCCTGGAATAATATTCTGTTTTAAACACTTTTGAAGAGGAATTATTTATTAAATGTAGATGCTTTTAAAAATATTAGTAATTTGTTATTGAATTTTTATTGTTAATTATTATAATAAAGCATGTTTTCAGTTTTTTAAACTAAGCTCAATTTTAGAATATTTAAATTTTAATGGTCTCAGTCAAACAATAAACAAAATTATATTTTATTTACTTTCTAACGATAATGATTTTGACATTTATTTAAAAACATCAACATAAGCGAGGCTGTAAGTAAAAGCTAGTATAATATACAATGATGAACTATGGTAGTGAAAGGTAAACTGTACTTTCTCAATCAATGGGTGAACAAATTTACTATTTATATAATCTTTATAAAAAGAAATCTTTAAATTTCTTTTGGGAAGTTAAAAAATCTTCCTAATAAGGCGGCCAACTTTTCCGGTACGAGTGCCACTATCTGATTTAAAAAAATTATGCATAACTTCTAGCTTTTCAAATAGACAAAATAATATGAAAAGGTGAAAAAATGTTACTTATAGGCTTATTATGGAACTTGCATGCAAATTATACATTTTTATAGAAGTCTAAGTCGTGGAAATCTAAAAAAAATATAATAAATAAGATAAATGTACAAACTTAAGTTTTATTGATAATAAACTTTTTACAGGTTCCCTAATTACTTAGATCAGCTATAAAAAAAGGAGTAACTTGAGACATAATTCTAAATAATTATTAAACAATCAATACTTTCTTAAGTGGCTTTTAAATTAGTAGTCTTATTTTTATATCAAGTCATCTATATTAAAATTAGTAATCAAAGATGCTAACAAAATTATGTGGTTTTAGGTGTGCATCAGTAAATGTTGAGCTATATTTTGATTTTATTATATTCATAACAGAAAACATTTGTTCAAAAACACGTTGATCCAAACCTACAACAATATCTGACAGTGAGTGAATATTAACGTTACACTGTTCAGCTATATGAGGGCTTTTGGCGACGGACCTCGTAATTTTGAATCACGGTGAAATGACGAGGATGATACCTGAGCTAGTACCCTCTATCTCCTAACTACAACAGCACAACAAACAATATCCAACAGCCAAATCGAGTAAATTTGGAAATTGCTAGCTAGTAAAACTTTTCAAAATTCAACATAACTCTGATTCTTGTAGTTCAAATAGGTTCCTTATATTTGTTTTTCTGCGTAGTATGGTGCTGTAGGTCAACATTTCAGATTTGCATTTCAGGCAAGTAACAATAAATGTCTTGCCAAAAAATTATGAAAAAAAAATCATTTTGAAAACTATCACTGAACTTAGCACTGAATGAATCCTGCAAAATAGATATTAAACTTTCAAAACTATCATAACTCATGACATTATTCAGATAAGAGATTATTAATGCTTTGGTAGATAGTGTGAATTGTGGTATTAATGTGAAATCTGTTAATCTTTATCTCCAAATCAAGACAAAAGATATGATCAATTAGGGTAGGGGACAAGTATAATCTTTTCCTTGCAGTCTTAAATTGAAATTATTTAAATGTCTCACAGTATCAGAAAAGGCTAAATCCCAAAGCCAACCTGAGTAGCAAATGCTCACTGAACAGTTCATTGTTTTCTTTTAAATATTTTAAAGCACGTTCCATCAAATTCCAAAATCTCACAAGTGCACTTCCTTTAAAAAACCAGCTCGCACAACAAAGACTAAGTATTTTATACTTCATAATTTTCCTATTGTAATTTAATTAAGCCTATTTAAAATAAATTTTGATGTCTTTTGTATGAAACTGCATTTAAAAAAACTGTAAAAAAAAGAAAAAAATTAATATTTATTATCTTTCAAATTTTTCAACAAGCTATTTTCATGTGCTATTATGGCTCAGCCTTGCCACACTGTGGCATGATTGCTGCAGTTGGCCACCCCTGTATTAAACAGCAAAAGTAAAAGCACAGGGCTGAGCTTTATGCTTTCTGAATCAATCACAGTAATAAAAGACAAGTAACAGTTTGATTTATTTGAAGTAGCATTAAGAGCTTGACTATTTTGGTTTAGTTCTTTGAAATCTTAAAATAGCTAATAAACATGTGGAAACAACATGAAGAAAAATAATCATCCAATAATATAATAAAAAAAAGTCACTGAAAAAAATTGGTAAAATTGTGAATAGAAGTTCATGCACAGCAAGAACTGATAAATTTTTTCGATTATCTATACTGAAATAAATGTTTTAAAATATGGCACCCAAAAAGGTTAAATTCTATAGAAGAGAAAAAAAAATCAGTATTATTAAAGTAATCCAAAAAGTTCGAGTATTATTGCTACAATACTTTACGAAAGTAATCTATTTGAAAACTATTTGTGAAGTTTTTCATTGAGATGGTTATAAATTTAGAGCAGCCAAAAGGACCATATATAGTTAAAACTAACAGAAAGAAAAGCTTGCTTTTGCAAGGGAGCACTTGAATAAAGATGCAGCATTTTGGTCAAATGTATTGTCTTCCGATAAAAGTAAATTCAACCTAATTCATTGCAATGGAAGAAATTTTATTTGGAAATCAAAAAAATTAAGTTACAAGAAAAAAATGTACAAACAGTAAAATATGAGACAAAAATATTTATATATGAGGCTGCATATCAGATGCCAGCATATGTGACTTTACAGATGGCACAATGGGTAAGCACCACCACTTGAACATCCTTAACACTTACAGGACAGCAAGTTTGCTAAGAGTAAATGTTAGTATGTAGTTTGTATGTTTTAGACATAAAATGAATAACTATAAGAAAAACACATAACAATGTATAGTTTTTTTGGCAAATGCATATTAATGTTACTGCAGCCAAATTTTCACCATGCATATAGCATTATGATATTAAACCCACAAGTAGCATAATAATTTACATATTCAGACAATTAGTATTGAACATTTTTAGTAATCCTGTTTTGCTTCTATGATATCATGGCATGATTCATAAAGGTGTATATTTAGCTGCATTGACGCTAATACATTAAATAGCATTTTCCTTAAAAATTTTATGTGAATAGAATAGAAATATTTGTCATCAGGCATATACTTTTTTTTATTGAAAAGAATTATACTTATTGAATTACATATGTTAAAAAACACGATATATTATAAGATACAATAAACTGAAATAATAGAGTACAGCATTTAAATGTTTTATTTTGGGCATTAAATGATTTGACAGTCCCCCTTCTAAACGTTCCGGTTTATGCAATCGTGTTCGGCATACGTTCTATTTTGACATTCTGTCTAAAAATTGCAGATAAGGCAAGATTAAATACGACAATCACCAATTTTATAATGAGAAAAATGTTTCCCTTAGTTATGAAAGAATTAATTATAAGTTTAAACAAAACTCCACCAATGCAACTTCTGTCCTTTACATCGGTTAATAATCATCGTTTATTACCGAACAGAAAAATGTGTAGTATAGTTTTAGAAAATGTGCAGAGCTTACCAGTGAAACGCAATAAAATTGTGTGCGTATTAATGAAGTATACTTACTTAAATATCAATTTTTAATTCAACCCACCAGAAATTTTTAAGAAGTCGCCTGATGCGTTTATTGATTGAATAAGTTGAGTTGTATCTCAAATACAGCCTGTTTATTTTATAATAGTGATGACTTATGTTAGTTTTTTTCTTCGAATCTTTACGAACAGATACAGACACACACACACATGAAACGAAATAGCTGGTTCAAAGATCTTAAGGAAACAGATCACATATATAAAGGATGAAGGAATACAAAATTTTGTTTAAACTTTACCCCTTAATAGACCAGAACTCTCATTTAAGTATAGAAAACAAAGTGCTTCTCTATACAGCCGTTATGCGTCCAATGAGGTTGATTCACTGACATTGAGACGCCTAGGCGAAATCACGTGACGAGGATAGCAACATATCCCCGCGTTTTGAATCAGTGTGTAAATTTCGTATGCTTGATATGTTTACTTCTTGTGTGTGAAGCTTATTTCTGAAATTTTATTTAGTTTTATTATATGTTTGCATTATCCTTGTTTAATAATTAGGTATGAAGTATTTTTCGTAATTTTTTTCATAATTTTTGTTTAAGTTTAGTACATTTGTCATTAGGTGTTAGTGTGCGAAGCCGGTAGCTTCTTGCAGTGTTTGTTTATATATTTATTAATAGTTCTAGATTATTTTTTAGCATCCTAATAAGTAGTCCTTTGTTTTCATGTAGTGTATTATGCTTATTTACGTACGAAAATGATTTACAGTATAAAATTGAGACCATTGAATTTGGAAAAACTTCTCATATGTGTACAATTACTTATTGGTACATATAGTGTATCACTCCTATAAATTCATAAAATAGTGTAATTTATTAGAAACATACAGATATGAAATTGTTCCATTTTGAAATGTTAATGTATATACCTTTCATTCTCTGATTCCCTTAGTAAATACCAGCTACAAATATTTAATGTTTTTAGAAATACTATCTCTATAATTTCTCATAGAAGAGTATGGATCATTCAGAAACAGGAGATGCAAGTAAATATAATTTTGGAAATGAATTTATAATAAAATTTGTCAATGACATGGTTATATTTTTGTTTATTTAAAAATTTTCATACCTATTTCTAATGTTTAACAAGAGATTTATACTTTTTGAGAGCAGAGTGCATAAAATAATAGTTGGTTAATAATGAAAGTTTTTGATTAATAATTAAGAATTCTTCTGTGAAGGAGATGAAATTGTTTTTAACATCATTTAAAGGTTTGGGATATCTGAAATAATCTCATTATAAACAAACATTTGATATGTTTTATAGTTTGACTTCCTTTGTAAGTATTACCCTTCAAAAGGTTTGAATTTTTTTAGAAATGCCTGTCTCCAACATTCAGAAAGAAATGAACTTGACTTTTTAAAAATAAATTAAGAAACATGCTTAAAAAAATAGGCTTTTTAATAAAATTATTTTAAAGTAGAACAAATTAAATTGTTTTCATGAAAATTTCTCATATAATGAAGCAGAAAATTCTTATCGGACAGTTTTATTCAATAATCATACTCATTTTAATATGCATTACATATTGACACTTAATTTTAACATTACATGAATACACTATAAGTAAATAAAGCAGACTCAATGAATGTAAGGACAAATAGTGAACAAATAGAGGATCTAACTGACTAACTAACCAGATCAAATGAAATATTCTAAGAATTTTAAAATTTCAGATCTTAAATCTATACAATCAACTTTCTGAATTTACATAAAACAAATTAGAATACTTAAATCATGCAACTTATAGAAAGAAGTTTCGAATAAAAAAATACACATATAAAATGACAATGTAACTATTTTTTGTAAAATATTTCGATACAATTTTTTTCATGTCCAATACAATTTCAAGTACAATAAACCTTTGTATAACATTTGTTTATCATACCTGTACAATTACATATTAAATACTAAAGCTTATTATATTTATTTTTAAACCACTCTAATTTTCCATACATTAATTTTTATTTTTATTAATAAATCTTTACATTGCATATACTACATCAAAATAAAATTGACAAAGGATTTTCTTTTTTTTTTTGAATTTCACACTAATTACAAAATTCCTACAATCTGTTCCTTTAAAATATACGAAGCATTACCTTCTGTTTTAATGGGAATATTTGATTTTTTTACACTGAACATACCAACACTTAATGCATACATATTTCTACCAGTTATTGTACGTATAGTGTGTTAAATATACTTCTGTTCATCCAAAATTAAACTTATTTGGATTAATGTATTGACATGTTATTTTGTTATCACTGATTATGCACCTTAAGTATCCTTTTATACATAATTATATTTATATTTAAAAAAAATTGGAAATGAAATGACATTAAGAAAATAGATTCAGAATTCTTGCTCTGAAGTTTCATGTTTGAAAATATATTAACTTCAAATATAAAATTAATTACTTCAAAGTTTGTCTAAGAAATGCTAAATCAGTACTCATACCATTCCAAAATTTGGAAGATACATATTAAACTGCCAACTAATTTCGCCAATCAAAAAGACATCCGAATTTAAAAAAAAATTATATCACTATAATTACTGTGTTCAAACATGATCATGAACAGTTTCTACTATTGGTTGTATATTGTAGCATTTGGCGGTTTTATGATTTTAAGAAAATAGAGAGTCTATATTATAATATACAAGTGCTCCAAATTTGCCCTCTCAATACACGTCACACAAATATATCAGTGATTTTGGACAATTAACCCATTAAAAATAATTTTGAAATTTTTCTGAAATTACCTTTTTTTTTACTCACATTAATGCGAACAGCAATTTGTCAAGTTATTCCTTTAAGGGTAAATAGAGAAATGAAAAAGTTATATTAAAATTTCGAATACTTCTATTGCTTTTAGAAAGTAAATATCCTACAGAATCAAATGTTTATATGTAAAATCATATTTGGTTTCATGATCTTAATTACTGATAAATATCATAGAACTGATCTAAGAGCACTTCTTGGGTCTATATTTGTAAATAACTCAATACAACAAATTTATTCAGGACAAATTTATTCAAATTTATTAATTTATAAGCAGGATAGTATCAATACAGATGAACCTTTTAGACTTTAATACTTATGTAAAAATTAAAATCCAGAGTATTCTTATGCTTAATACATTTCAGCTGGAGTTGCATAGATTTCTTCAATAAACTGTGTTATACTTCAATAATATGTGTAAAGTCTACATGTAAAACTTATCAAAATTAATGAATTTTACATTTTGATAACCCTTCTGCAAATACCAATAAATGTTATCTATAGCAAAAAAATTGTACATCTGTGTGACAAATTTATACCAGTCAAATTCTGAAAAACAGATGTTGTGTTAAGAAATCCCTATGCTACATAATAAATACATACACCCCACAAATATTTCATAATTTTTATTTTTTTGTGTAAAAGAATTATGAATTGAAAAATGACATTATTTTGACCATGCAGGAGAGAACAGGACTTTTATATTCAATATATATACACACCAATTTATCTTCCATAATATACACAATTTAATTAAAAAATTCTAATGTCTTAATTTTTTACCACATTCAGAATGAAATTCTCGATAAATAAAATCTTTTTACTAAAATGGTGCTGCGAATAAAGGCTTTAAAAATGTTGCATAATTTTTTTTACTTATAACTTTACAAAAGGTAAATGGTAATTTACATTTCTAATGTTTGAAAATGGTTTTTACTTTATCTTCAAGTATAAACAAAAATGAGCCTGTAGTAAATTAAGTTATTTTTTCATTTCTGTAGTGAATACTTTTCGAAATTTGTTTCCCAAAAGAATAAAATTATATAGTAATACATATTTGTCTATATATATATACACACTGCTGGACAATTTCTAAGGACGGATCACAAATTGCTATGTAGCATAACATTAAGCGAGACATGAGGCCTAGTAGGATAAAATATAGTTGCCACACTGTTCAGACAATAGACTAAAGAATATTTATTGTTCTGGAAAGTACAAAAGCTTTGAAACATCTGAAAGAAACAAAAATGTTCATTTGATCTGCGTACGGAGAAATAGAACAATGCATCTAAAAGTCAGCAGGCACCTTAAAGAAAGGTATCAGTACGGGATATGTCCACCGTGGAGTGTAATGCAACATTCCACACGTCGTACCATACTTTGCACAACATTATCCAGCAGCTGTTGAGGCAATTTATCCCATTCTTCTGTGAGTACACGGATGAGGGTGTTCTTGTTTGCAAGATGATAGTTTCGACTAGCAACTTGCCTCCCCAAAGCATCCCACACATTTTCAATGGGGTTTAGATCTTGAGAACGCGCGGGCCATACGAGACGTTGAATACCCTCGCTGTCTAGACAATCCTGAACAGCGAGTGTTCGATGACATGTTGCGTTGTGGTCCATAAAAACAAATTTATCACCGACAGCACCACGGAAAAGACGAACATGAGGAAGTAGAACTTCATCAATGTATCGTTGGCCCGTCATAGTCCCATTCGCAACCGCATGTATGCGCATGCGGCCATTGATCATGATGCCAGCCCACACCATGATACTGCATGTCGGATATCGGTCTTTTTCCTGGATATTTTCTGGACAATAAGCAGTACCACTCTTGCACCAGATCAGATGGCGTCTACAATCCGATGACAGACTGAACCTACTCTCATCTGAAAATAGTACGCATGCCCAGTCCTGTTCAGTCCAATTGTGATGCACACGACATCATTGCAAACGGGCAGTACGGTGCTGTCTGGTCAATGGGACGCACACGACAGGTCTGCGTGCGTATAGTCCTCCCCCCTCAAACGTCTGGCAACAGTTTTTCGGGAGATCTGCTTTCCTGAGGCAGCAAGAAACTGATTTGCCATCTGCTGAGCTGTGGTGCGCCTGTTCCTTTTTGCTGATAGGACGATATATCTGTCTTCTGCAGGCGTCGTACTTCTAACACGACCTCCCCCGTGCCGTTTACTACACACATTCCAGTAGTTTTAAATGACTTCCACAGCCGTGAAACAACGCTGCGAGCGATGTCGAACTCCCTGACAACATCTGTTATTTTTCGCCCTTCTTCGATCTTTCCAATATTTCGGCCACGCATAAAATCATCTATGTGATGTCGGGAAGACATGCCAAAAATTTTAAGTTCGTCTATTAAATCTTTCCTGTAAAACTTTGACTTGAAACAACAACTGTCCACACGCGTCAAAACCATTAAAGCTCTTATGAACGCTATCACGTGATGAACAGACGTGGAAAAAAAATTTGCATACTCATACTTCTTCTTACTAATATCCGCACTTATTCTAATTTTCCACATTTTGCTTCCTTTCATTTTGTGGTTGCTATGAATGATAGTGTTATCCGTCCTTAGCAATTGTCCATTAGTGTATATATAATACATTATATATACACATATTTTTCTATATATATATAATACATTATATATAGAGAGAGACAAAAACTTGTTTTAATATATGACATGTAGGGTTACATATAAGATTCTTGTGTTTTTATTTTAGATAATTTAATACAAAAATATCTATTAACTACTCTGAAGATGAGTAAAATAATTAAAATTTAAGTTAACTAAAAATATTTTATCTTTTTAGGTATGTTCTCTATATAATTTAATTTAATATAAACAAAAAATATTTAAATTCCTGTAGATATCTATCCAAATTCCTTTTATCAGAAGTTTCTTTTGTGAACACAAAAATAGTATAGGAAAGGAGCTGGCGACGATTTCTAAAAATGTTTGGTATTGAAAACAAGATTATTCAAAATGGTCAGAGCATAATTGAGGAGGTGGTTTAAAATCCTTACGCTTCATCACGTTAACTAAACACTCGAATTTTTTTACCGGGATATTAAAAACAGATTTTTTTCCTATATAATTATCTGATCTTTTACTGTAATCGAGTTATAATGTAAAAGAGCAAGAGCAAAATAGTACAGAAAGAATTATTAGGTTAGAGTTAAGCGGGAGACAAACCAAAACATATTCATGTGCTCTCCTCATCACGTGATCATGACTTCACATGAATCAACCTCATTATACCGTACGCTAGTCCAGTATGGGGATATGCCGCTAATACAAATATTGATATTCTTGATACTCTGCAAGATTCTCTAATACGTATGATTGTCAAAGCCACAAGGTACATGCGCAATGACGATATACGTAACGCATTAAAAATTACTAGTTTTAAATCTCATATTCAGAAAATAGCAATCAACTTTTTCAACGCTCTACCTGAAACCAATAATTCTAATATGCATAACTTAATTCGTTACATTCCTAATGATAATACTAAAAGACCAAGAAGAATTCTTGATTCTTATAATTCTCCTTAAAATTAGTTTTTCTTGCAATAACTTTTATTACACCATTTTTAGCTAAAATTTTACTTCTTTTATAAAATTTTTGTCACTATTAATTTCTTTCAACCCTACTGAACTTGCGCCTCCTCATTTTCTAAATCTCAAACCCCAGGGCAGCCAATTGGAGTCACTGTTTACTGTACCCAGCATCCAATCAGAGAGCAACCTCTAAGCTCTCATCTCCAAGCCAAAAAACTCAAAAAACTTTCCACCCAGATGAAGTACCATAGCTACGCCTCCTGGATTCCATCGTTTGATCAATCGCCATCATGCCACTCAGCAGAATGGAAAACACCACTTTCGCCATAGTCACTGATCAGCAGAATTGCAATAATCTGCAAAGCATTCACAAACAGATAAGAATTTTTGTGGCACGTAAAGAGTACGTCTCCCAAATGCTCGACATCGAGAAAAGCATCCCTGGACCGACTACTGAGACCACCCTGAAATTGGAAGCTGATGCCGCTAGTCTGGATGAAAAGATCAAAGCCCTTGAAGGTAATATGTCTGAATTATTACCTTATCCAGTGCCTTTATGCGCGCATAACTTTAAATATAAAAATAATAAGAAAAGAGCGGCTGAGCCCATAATCAGGTCAGCCAAACTAACTGTTAAAAATAACGATAAAAATAATAAATTGGACGATAAGGAATTTAAAATACCGCAGAAAACAAGTAAGGGTAATAACGTTCCTAAGGAGGATAACAAAATTATCGCTACTAATAACAAATTTGCAGCTCTCAACTCTGCAAATAATGACGTTGAGGATGTCACCCCAGCTGTCCCCCAAAATAAAGCCTATCATGATGAAGTTTTTCCCTGAATACAACTTGATCCTCCAAGAAATCCACAGAACCCACCCAACCGCCACCAACACTCATGTAGGTGGCTGGATTAAAATCCAAGCTGAAAGCTCGGATCATCATAGAGCAGTGTTTATCAAACTTTCAATACTGGCGCCCCCCTTTTCAATCACAATTTTTAACGCGCCCCCTTATACATTAATAATGCACTAAATCAGTGTTTCTCAAACTTTCAATACTGGCGACCCAATTTTCAATCATAATTTTTGTCTCGCCCCCCCCGTACAACAATAATGTATTTACTGCAATAAAAATGCACTTTGAGAGAAAGACGCTAAAGTTACAATACGATCTTAATTATAAACCGTACAAATTAATACGATAAGTATATTAAATTTTGTGTATATTTTAAGTAATATATATTTTAAGAAAATTACTTAAAATATATATTACCTAGAATTATGTTATTTTTCTTTCTCTAATTTTTAAATTGGAACAGATCGCAAAATGATGTATTTAATTAAAGATTTATTTCCTTCAGCATTCCTTTCTCAAAGTACAAATGTCATTAGAAAAATAGTCTAGTCTATGTTGTTCGCTATCATATCCATCACATCTGGCATTATAGGGTACGCTTGCGTGAGTCTGGGCAACCTATCGGACGTCTGCGCAAAACATGTAAAAATGCTTTTCCTCGTACAATTCCAGTCAGTTTTGGTCGACTCGATACTCCTATAGCTACCGAATCTAGCTTGAATGTACATTTTTTTTTTTTAAATTTCCACGTTAATTGTAATTCACGGTAATTAAGTATTTACGGCAGTAGATTAAAACAATATCATACATACATTTTTAAGTCGTTAGCAAAAATTCGACCATAATAAAGAATCAACAAGTACACAGACGAACGAGCATGGTTCCGAAAATTAAATCAAGGCGATCTTCTCAAAATACTTAAATTTTGGATTTACCACTACTGAAGTAAATGATGGAAAAAAAGCCCCAAATCGATATGTGTTAAAACTTACAAATCTGTAGAACTACATGTGAAAGTTGTTTTTAAAACATGTAAAATCATTTAGCTATGTTGGCAAAGAATTTTAAAAAGTATTTTCTGGATGAGCACAGCTTGGTAGCAAGTTACGAGTGGATTAGGGATCTATTTCAAGATACTCCAGAAGGGCTCTCAACTTCTGAAGAAGAAATCTTCATAAATTTCACATCCAGTGAAAAATTAAAAGGCAATTTTGTAATAAATCGCTCTTTGAATTTGGGGTAAAGGTGGATGAGGAATTATCTGTACTGAAAACAAAAGCACTTCGTATACTATTACAATTTTCAACATCCTACCTTTGTCAAACCGGATTTTCTGCAGTGGATGCCTTGAAGACAAAATATAGATCTCAGCTAAATATAGAAAAATAACTTTTTAAGTCTCAATTTCTGATATTAAACCTTCCTTTGAAAAACTTTCCTCTACAAGACAAGCCCGAGGAAGTTCCTAATAATTATTAAACTTGTTCTTAATTTAGTAATAAGATTGATTGATTGAATATTAACGTCGCACTGTTCAGCTGCACGAGGGCTTTTGACGACGGACCACGTAATTTTGAACCATGGTCAATTGACGTGGATGACACCTGAGCTGGCACCCCTCTCTGCTAACTACCACACCCCACCAACGGGAAAACGTTTCAACTCTCAACAGATTTAACGTGCATCGCTGCCCTACACGGCGGGTCTTTAGTGGTTCTGGGTTCGAACTCGTGACAAGGCAAGCCACGATCCGATACCTATACCACTCGGCTACCGCGGCCAAATTCAGTAATAAGAAATCTATATATATAAAAATGTTGTGTTGGTTTGTGTATGCGCGCATAACTCAAAAAGTTCTGCATGGATTAATCTGAAATATTGACACAACGTTGCATTTGTCTCTGGTCAGGATCTTATGTACTTTTTATTTCGAAATTCTTTCTAAATTTTTTTAAATTTAATTTTTAAGTGATTTTTTGGTGTTATGACGTCATACGACGTCACGATTCGCTCTGAATGCGAAAATTTAAACTTTACGCTTAGATTTTTCCAAATTATTGTATAACTCTTCTATGGTTATGTTTATGAGTTGTCATATTTATCTATTTATTGTCCTTTGATACGTAATTGGGATTATTTTTCGAATAAATCTTTTTTTAAAAATTTTTCTTTCAAGAACTCAAATTTTGTTTTGTAGATTTGGCAACAGTCAGATAGCATTCTCGCGGGATGTTTACAACTTTGATTAAATTCTACATCGTGTTTTTTCTGTAATTTTAAGCTAAATTTATTTTTCTTTATTAAGCGAAAATGAAACTAGCATAATTGACTTCTGTACGCTACTTATTTTTCTACCAAATAGTTTCCGTCAACCATTTACCTGAAATAAACAGACGTAGCCAAATGCCGTGATATAACATTCAATGTTTGGAAACAATATTTTTTCCCCACTTGGAGATATTTTAATGTGACGAAATTAATCGACGGAGTTTTTAATAGGAATGTGTTTTTTTCTGTTTTAGACAACTTTTTAAACTTCATTTGATTCTTACGTAGTATCGCAACAATCGCCAACTTTAATGATAACTCGCAAATTTGGCCATTCCATTTTCGCAGATGTTGTACGCGCGGAATTGGCAATCGTGCTTCGTTTTATACAATATCGCTAATAGGTTGCGATAATACGTAAGTACCTTTCATTTGATGTCAGTATTGAAATACAAATGTTAAAACTAAGATTTTCTGATTTTGAGTCATCAAAATATTGCACCTTATTTTGTTTTTATTGCTTTGTAAGATTATTATCTTCTTAAACAGATTCCATTAGTAATTTGTTAAAAAAATACTGGAAGTTATTATGGTTTGTTTTTGTCAGGGACGTAGAGCTACCGCTGTATCAATGATGCAGGAGCCCCAACGAATGTATTACAATTCCACTTACATGGTGCTCATATCCGAAAAAGGGCCGCAAAGGAATTCGGATACAAGGCCTACTTAGAGCTTTTTTGTAACTTCACATGTTTTTCTTTAAACCTTCACTTTAACTGCAGTCAATCGGCTTGAGTACATAAAATTGTATTGCAGAAACTCGAACTTAGGTCATCATACTGGCCAAGCAAATGCAGTGCGAGGGATAAATGCTGATCAAATTAAAGTAAGCATCAGTGAATGAGCAAAACAGACAGAGGGCTCAAATACATGTTGAGGAAGCAGGTTGTCATAAGATTGTAATTATTTTTTCAAATTTTACTTTCGCGCTGATAAAGATAGTTCAGCTCTTTTTATGTCAATTACTGTTCGTATTGTATATCATTTTTCAATTTATTTTTAAGCATAGAATATTTACTTTGGATAATTTTTATATATAAAATACTAAATTTAATTCTGTACACTATGTATGTGTTTAGCGAGTAGTATACCGATTAAAATCTTCCACCTACCGTAAAATCCGGCTTATAACGCGCACTTTGAACACAAAAATAAGATCGAAATTTACAGGTGTGAGTTATACACTGGGTATAAGAATGAGGGCTTTAAAAATTAAAAAATAAATGAGCATAAAAAGTTAAACTTCTAAATATTTCAAAATACCATTTATTTAAAAGACATGACATTCTTATTGAACTTAAAAGGTGGTAGTTCTAAAAGTATACTATTTTTGCAATTGCTTAGATAAACATCTTGAATAAATCGCTTCTAAACATAACAGCATTGCATTTGTACATTTCAGGTTTCTTCGTAAAAAGGGGTGCACATTATATAGCGAATATACCTAAAATTTAAAAATTGCAGCTTGAAAGTACGGTATTTTATCTTTCTCCAATGAATCTAAATTAAATTAATATATAATTTTTTTATGGTACTTATATTTTTTCTTTAGTCAGCCATTTACCTAAAATCAAAAGACATCGCCAAATGCTGCAATATGCATTCAATAAGGGAAGAACATTCTATGCCTGTTTGTGCACAATAATAATACTTTATTGCACTTGGTAGTGAATTTTTTGACGAAATAGTTATTGTAGTTTTTAATAGTTGGGGCAATAACATTAGACTCAAGAAATATCTATTTTGCGTAATTTCAAAATTTTATTTGGTGTTACTGTGAAATATAAATGGAAAAATTAAGATTTTCTGATGTATATTTTGTGTTTGTTTTGATATTTATGTATTATCGAAACCATATTGGCAACATTAGCACATAATTGCCAATTCACTGTGTATGATGCGAACAAAATCGGGGTTGATATAGTTGTGACAGTACCCAAGAACCTTTGTTTGCAACTTTTTTTGGTGATTTTATTAAAATGATAATTTATTGTTAATAATTGGTTTTTGATAGCTTTTTTATCATTTAAGTTTGTTATAGCTAGCTAGCTGTACCCAATCATGTTTTCCTGTGGCTCAGTCTGGTTAAAAAGAAAGAAAAGAGAAAGCACACATTTCTAATATCTTTAACTGCTTGCACTTGAGGTATGATTTTTTTTTATAAAAAAATGTGGAAATATACATTAACAAAACTTTTCTAAACAGATTTATTTCATTTGTAATTTGTTAACAGAGTACTCCCAAGTTATTATGTTTTTTTTTTGTCATGGTATGAATCTAAAATTATTTGCATTGTCTCCATAGAAGAGGTGCCAAGTTTGAAAACAAATTAAATGACTCTTCTTAAGGTGAAAGGGTTAATTTTACAATGCTTATGAGTAGACATTTTGTGTTGCTTCATTGTCTGTATATATACAAAAATTGTCTGCTGTGCCTGCTTTAGAGCAGTAGTTGCCATTTTTCAACACTTCATGAACCACTTAATGTATAACTTTATAATTAGCGTTTCACTAATAGGATTGACCTCTATGTGGTGGAGCACTATAGCTATATTTACGTCTTTATTTAATCTTCTATGCCCTGAAAATAAGCAGTAAAATCCTAGGAGAGCCCACACCCTTGGCGACAAACGAAAAAAGGCACCAAGCCAGAACAAGATGGTGCCAAGCGAAAGCGACAATGGGGGCAAGGAAATATAACGGGATAAGGTGGATGCATAATGAAAATATATGTAAGCAATACAGAAATTAAACCTTCGAGATAAAAAATATAAAAACAGCACTTACTTTCTTACTGCTGATCTTTTCCGAGTGGAGGGGACAGCGTAACAACAGATTTTAAAAAAGTCTTAAAGGTCTCATCACTAAGCGAATGATCGTGTGAATGCCGCCATATTTATTCTGCGAGGTAATTGTCGAACATACATTCGGCGTGGCTGGCACGATTTCGAAGAAAGTGTTTTATTGCCGACCATGTTACATCATGCTGATCATTACATTTAGGACATTCATAACTCGAAGCAATCAATCCTTCCTTCATACACCATTCAATCAATTCTTTCTTACCTTTCGCATTCAACAAAGTAAAAAATTCTAAATTAGATTCCCTCACACACGCAACCAGCCCGGAGACCAACAACAAAATGAAATTCGAAATACGCGCCCACAAAATACGAAAATGCAAGAAATAGTTAGGGTTGTCGTATGTAGTGTTTAAAAGTAGGGTTATCATGATGGCGCAATTATCGCCAAGCAAAGTAATTCGCGTCAAGGGTGTGGGCTCTTCTAGGAGTGAACCAAATAAGCTTCATGAAAAGCAACAATTAACAAACTGAAGTGTTTTGCCTACAATTTTCCAAAAAATGGTTGAGGTTACCAAAAATCGCTAACCTCAGGAATTATGTTTTTTTGTTTAGTTATTTTAGTAACTAAAAGCTTTTAGTAAAGAATAATTCGTATTCCGTAATATGTTGTTTTGTTGTTCATCTTTTTTTTAAACCGAATCTTCATAAAAGTATAAATAATTTCCCAATTTTTCTGCATACCATCCAAAATTTTTCACTCATCACCAATTGGTGACTGCTGCTCTGTAACACACATCAGTTATTATGTATTAGCATCAGTGTAACAAAATTGGTGCCATGTATATATTACCTTAATATCTAACAATAAAGATTCTAGCTTTTTTTTATGAAAAAAGAAATGGATGGAAAATGTTGTGATTTGCATGACGGTAATTTGGCTGTGGTGATGCTAATATTTAAGTACATCGATAACAAATAATTGTCCATGTGAAAAGCTGTCTGTGTCTAGATATAAGCCACTCTGTTTTAAAGATAGGCCCTTAACTTTGTTAAAAACAATTGCTAATACTAATCGAATTGTGAATTGCAAAAATACTCCCATCATTATCAACACTGTCGTAGTTTTCTGCTGCAAAATCTGTGTTTATATTGGAATTTTCCTGGCGTATTCGATTAAAAATACCTTCAGCCTATCATTGCGTTGAATTTCAGCTGTGTCAATTGATGCATGTTTAAAGTTAAATATTTCATTAGCATTTTTTATTTTTTCCTTTTCTTTTTGTTCTTGATTTTTCTTTTTTTTCATGTTTTGAAATTTTATGTTTTTGTTTCAATTTTCTTTTCTTTTTAAGTGTAGTTTTAAGTTTTTAAGAAATTTTATATGCTTTGTTTGAATTTTTTTTCTTTTTAAGTGCAGTCAATTGGCTTCACTAGATAAAAATAATGCCTTGCGGGGAAATCAAACTTAGGTTGTCATACTTACAAGGCAAAAGTACTACAATGAGTGTAATTGCACATCAAACTGAGAAAGAATGGATATCAGCAAACGAGAAAAGCAGACAAAGAATGTCACAAACACAGGCTGAGGGCACAGCAAAGCAACATGCAGCCAGACTTGAGGAAGCTCATTTGCGAGCACATCATTCGTGTTTTACAACATCAGAAAGATGTTAACCAAAAAAACAGCACATCTGCATCAAACATGACTTTGTGGTGAGCAATCACACAATAACAGTCAACTTGCATTCGGTACAACCCAGTGGAAGATTCTAGGTTCAGGCAGCATGTTCTCATTTACACAATGATGGAAGTGTATCCTTATTGCAATGTTCTGAATTTAAGGGAGAAACCAAAGGAATGTTTTGTACCACTGAAAAACTTAAACTGCCTCAACTCAGAGAACTGAGCCATTACAAATTTTGCTTGCTAGATATACTGCGGAATTAAAATATTTCCTATATGACATCAGGAAATACAATTCATGTTTCCAAGTGACATTGTTTGAATAAATGTGCATTTGTGAACACACCTCTGATTTAATAAAAATATCCATAAGTATTGTAAAACTAACCCAATTCCCTCAATGAATCCAGAGTGGAGCCATTTAAAATTTATCTTCAAACTTGAGGTCGCCACTTTAAAGACAATGTAAATAAATTTAGGTTCATAACATGACATAAGGACAAAAATAAGCTGTAATAACTTCAAGCATTTGGTTAGCAAATTATAAATATCAGTTTAGGAAAGTTTTTCGTATTTATATTTATACATTTTTTATAAAAGATCATACGTGCAATGCAAATTATTTAACATACTGAAAATATGTCCTTTCTGTTAAACAAGACTGAGCCACAGCAACGCGTGGCAGGGTACAGCTAGTTATTTATAAAATACCTTCTTCAGTACTGATACATCAAACGTATATTGGCTGAAACACCGACTCTTCGCACAAGTTCATTTTTTTAAAAAATAAAACATTATTCTTGATATAATAGCTGAACTGTAAGGAGAGTAAAACTGTGTGCGTGACATTGTATACAAAAATGTAAAATGATTTTTTTTTAGATAAATGCTATAATTGTAAATAACTGTTTAAAAGAACTGTAATTTTAAACCTCACACAATTAGCATTTAGAATTAATGTTAAAGTATGAAAAAGAATACAAAATTCCGATGAAGAATAATTGTGTTACTTTTTAACATTTAAAGCGAGAAGACTTCAAAATGTTTTAACCCGGGAGCAGGCGCGTACTCGATACTAACATTAATGGTAGTGCAGGGGACTCAGTCACCCCCATCATTTGTTTAGAATTATTTTTACTGTACACGATACAAATCGGAATTCTAGTGAATATTTTAATTTATAGAAAGTATACTTACCTTCTTTCAAGGACTATTCAATTCTTTGATGATTTGAGGAAAAATCCAATAAAACTGAACTAAAATGATTCAAAAGTACAAGACCATAATAAAGGACGCAAATCAGATACTTTTCAATTATCCTACAGAAATGTTAAACCAATCAATTCTTTTCCAAATATCGCAAAACTCTATTATTTACAATTTCCCTAAGCGAAAAGCAAACATATAAAAGATGGGAGGGAACTAATATTGATAATAACCATACCATACATTGAACATACATTGAAGGTCAATCAAATGATTAGCAAACGTACTATGCAGCCTGGCTGAAAAGTGAATCTTGACTTCCTTTTCTTTTTCTACAACTAATGTACAGTATTTCAATAATAATTACAGTGGTGAATTGTTTATCTTCTTAGAATTTTTCTCAGGGTCTGGGTTTCGTTTTTCCTTTTAACGAGTAATATTTTATGTTAAAACGTAATAAAAAAATATCTCATTGAGGGAATACAGCAAATAAAACAAAATGTTTTTTTTCTTTAATTTGGTTTTGGGATCAAAGATAGCTTTTTGATGACGGAAAAAAGCCAGATAATAAACATAAATTATGTCAGTGTTGTTGTGTGTATTTTTTTTTATTATGGAAGAAAGCATTTTGTTTTACTTCTCTTTCCGGTTATTTTTTTTAAAAAAAATCTTTAAATTTTCGATACGCTCGCGCCCCCCAGGGGGGCGTGCCCCACACTTTGAGAAACACTGTCATAGAGAGATAACTTCTTTCCTCACTGATAAAAAATGTCAGTACTACGTGACTGACCCCCCAGAAAATAGACTACTTAAACTGGTCATAAAAGGCCTTCTGGCCTCCACCGACCCTGAGGATATTAAAAATTATCTTATCGATCAAGGAATTAAAATCGTTAAAATTGCGCAATTACGTCAATTTAAAACTAAAAGCCCCCTCCCGCGATCTTCACGATAGAGATCGCTCGGGATGAGAATGTCGACGACATTTTCAAAGTCCGGAGCTGCCTTTATATGCAGATCAAAATTGACCCATTCAAAAAAAGCTCCAGACCAACGCAGTGTTACAACTGCAATTTTTTCCATCATGCAAGTCAAAATTGTAGCATGAAAACGCCCTGCCTGAAATGTGGCGAAGAACACAGAACAGGCCAGTGTAATATCAAAGAAAAAATTAATAACTCGACTTGCATTAACTGCAACACGAAAGGTCATATGGCCTCTTCTACTGATTGCCCCCTCTTCCCTAAGCTCAGAAAGGGTAAAGGTTAATCCCAAAAAGACAATAAAATGCGTAACGAAATAACCCAGGCAAACGCAGCACTTATTACCCCCGGCTTGAGTTTTGCTCAAGCTATTCAAGGCAAAAGTCCCCAACAGAGGGCAGCACTGACTCCGCGGCGTCAAATAATGAAAATAATAAAAATAAAGGACTTAATCTAGAAGCATTTAATGCGGCGACTGGACAGGAAGGAGATTTTTCCTTTCTCCTGGCTATTTTCGAAATGAAAAAGATTTTCGACTTTTTTCCAAATTTAATTTCGGAGATGAAAAAATCTTCGCAATGCACAGATCCAACAGACAAACTCCTCTGTCTGTTAAAGGGTATCTGTACCTCAATCTCATCTCTAGATATCAATAATGAGTAATTCTTTTTTCGGCCTTACAATATTCTCCTGGAACGCAGACGGAGTGAGATCGCGTATTGTTGAGATGCGCGATTTCACTGATAAGCACGCCCCCGATTTATTATTATTACAAGAAACACATCTGAGACCAGAGCATTCTTTTAGCATCCCCAACTATATTTGTTATAGGAACGACAGGACCAACTCAGCCCGTGGCTGGGGTGGTACTGCGATCCTTATCAAAAGAAATATTTCTCATTTTCCTGTCCCCTCCCCTCCTTACAGGAGTGGAAGCAACACTTGTTGCGCTCACCCCTACTGATCAGGAACCCTTTTTGGTTGCATCTATTTACGCCCCACCAAACCCCAATTATAGAAACCTGGGTGCCGACCTCGACGCTCTATTCCAAATTTTTAATACGGCCATTGTGGCCGGTGACTACAACGCTAAACATACCTCATGGGGCTGCGCGAGCAGTGACCCACGAGGTAACTATCTTTTAAGATACATTACTAATAATAAACTTGATTTAATAGCTCCCCTACCCCAACCCGTTATGGAATTGATTCCGCTTCCACTCTAGACTACGCTCTTATCAAAAATTTAAACTGGCCCTGCACTGCAGATTCCCTCGCAGATCTCAGTTCAGACCACAATCCCATCAGATTCTATTTTCCACGGACTCCTAAATTTGAAATTCCCCCTCCCCAATTAAATACTACTTGGAGTATTTTCACAAAAATTTTGGCAAATCCTGATAATTTTGATCTTCCAAAAGCAAACTCCACCCAAGAGATTGACTCCCAAGTCAGCAATCTCACCAGCGAAATTTTAAACACACACACCAGTGCCTCTGGACCTTTCTACCACTCGGAACAACCGTATGTTCAGGGCGAACTAAAAGAACTCCTCAAAGATCTTAATAAAGCCAGGAAAACCTGGCAACAAACAAGACACTCACAACACAAAACAGAACTCAACAGATTGCAAAACATCATTAAAAGGAAAATATACCCCACTACAGACAACACGCATGGGAGGATAACCTTTCTACCCTGAATGCTGAGGACAATTCCCTTTGGGGAATTGTGAAAGCTTTCAGGAAGAAAACCTCCCCGATCTCCGCCCTTAATGGCCCTACTGGTATTGCTCTCAGCGATACAAACAAAACTGAAGTAATTGCTCATTCGCTAGAGAGTCAATTTCAACTCAATGACATTCACAACCCACACAAAGACGAGGTCATCATCAGTGTTGTTGATGCATATCTAGATTCTAACATTAATAATACTGATACTATCCCCCACTCTCCCATCTGAAATTATTCAGATCATTAAAAAGATTAAAATTAAAAAATGTCCGGGGAGAGATGGGATCACAAATAAAATGATTAAAAAGCTTCCTAAACTAACTATTTTTAAGATTACTAACATTGTAAATAACATACTAACTCTCAGATATTTTCCTAAATCATGGAAGACAGCGGTTGTGTCGTACCGATTCTAAAACCAGGTAAAAATTCAGCTGTGGCCGAATCTTACAGACCAATTAGCTTACTTCCTGTCCTTAGTAAACTGGCTGAAAAAGTGATTTTAGCCAGAGTCAACGATCATCTCGAAAGAGATAAAATACTGATTCCGGAGCAGCACGGGCTCCGCCCTCGTCTCTCCACTTCCCACCAACTTCTCAGAGTCGTTGAATTTATTAAGGAAGGAAATAAAAAAGATGAATGCACAGCCGCGGTCTTCCTTGATATTCAAAAGGCTTTTGATAGAGTATGGCATACTGGTCTACTCTTTAAACTAATTACCTACAAAATTCCGCCCCTCTCATTTTTCTTCTCAAATCTTACATCTCTAATCGTTCATTTACTGTCAAAATTAACCGCACTTATTCTCAATTTAAAAAGATAAACGCAGGGGTGGCTCAAGGGTCCATCCTTGCCCCCACCCTTTTTAGTCTCTATGTTAATGATATCATTAAGAATACTAATACTCAAATATGTCTATATGCAGATGATACAGCCATACTCAGCAGACACAGAAATCTGAACACACTTGTTGAAAACATAAACGAACACTTAGCTCACCTGGAGATTTGGTTCTCCGTGTAGAAGATTGCTATAAACTCTTCAAAAATGGAAGCGGTTTTCTTTTCCAAAGGCCCCCCTGAAATTACTCTGCAAAATCAAAGAATCCCATGGGGGTCTCAGCACACCAATTATCTTGGTGTCATTTTATTGATAAAAACCTCACTTTCCGACAACATATTACATATATAAGAGATAAATTTAAAGATACAACGCGCAAACTCTACTCCCTAATTTGCAGAAAGTCTAAATTAAGTAGACATAACAAACTGCTTATCTACACTCTGATCTTAAAACCATTACTTACCTATGCCTCCCCGTGTGGGGACATACAGCAAAAACGAATATTAATTTACTGGAAACCTCGCAAAATGTAATAATAAGACAAATTTGTAACGCTCATTGGTATATGAGAAATAAAGATTTAAGAATAGCTTGTAACATACCAACTATCCGACAAACCATTAGAAAAATAGCTATTAACTTTTTAAAGAACATTGATGATTCTGATAATGCATCTATAAATAGTATTCCCCCATATTTCTCACATTTTTCTGTTAAGTGACCAAGAGACATCTTAGTCAATCCAGATTTTGTTTAAAATTTTAATTTTAATTATTTATTATTATTATTTTTTTTTATTTTCTTACTTTTCTAATTTTTATTTTGGCCCGCAGTGCAACACCGTTGAACTGCAGCACTCTCTGATTGGCTACCCCCTCCCTCAATTTAATACTTATACCCCATTAGCCGAACTCGGCCAATCAGATAACTTCCTTTCATATTTTAGACTTAGACTAGACTGCCAAGATATTTTTCCCGCGCTCTCTGATCGACAGTTTTTGCTGCATTCGGATTGGCTAGGATAACTCCGCCCACTTTTCTCGCACTTCTCACTGATTTTTCTAAGTTTTTAAAGTTAAATTTTTAATATTTTTTGCAATCTCACATCCAAGTATTTTATATTATCATAAACTACAGAACTTTTATTTTATTAAACTGATTTTCTTCCTAACACTGGGCAATGGTCTAATTCTTTAAAGGCATCTCAAAATTACCTGATAGTAGGTTAGAGACCGACGGGTCTAGGCACTCCAGCCAGTTCTTCAACGAACTTTCGCCATGCCCAGCATCATGGACTCTCACGACATGGGATTGAGGACTATTTTACAGTCTAGATGCCTCAAAAGGAACGCCTATTCAAGGAGGCAATCAATTTCATCATTGAACTGGCCAGTTCCACCTATGATTCCCCGGTGAACGACTATGCTAAATTTTATACTTTCTTATATCTCCAAAGTTTTTTTGTGAAGAAATTAAAACAAGATATAATCAACCTTATTATAAATAGTGTAATAATTTTAACAGCTACAAATGCATACCTATCTACCCCTTCAAACCTCACTTTGAAATCTGAAATAATTCTGATGAAAAAGTGAAAGGCTTGGAATGATTTCGTGTGAAAAATGTTAATTTTGAAATAAAAACCATTTAATGAAGATTTTGATAAGACAATGGGACTAATTCTCATTAAATGGGACTGTCTCAAAATGCTTACGTTGGTACAATGTGGAAATTTGGAGAATAAAATGTCACACACAAAAATCTGTAATGCGAATTACTAGAATACGTTATTCGAAGATTAAAAGTTTTTTTCAGTTTTATTTTCGCTTAAATTCCTTTTTATTGTTTCAAGAGAGAGAAACAATATTTTGTTCATTTGTTTCTTAGATAACTTCATTGTTGCCTATGATCAAACCTTTTAAATAACTTTCAATTTGAAAGGACTTGGTCTCTTTACAGGATTTCTTTTTTTGTAGGTGACTACTTACAACAAGACTTGCAAGCGCATTCTTTAATTGCATTTTTAAGTTGCATGGAATTATGGGAAATTTTAATTTCGATTGATAGGGGAGAGAGAGAGAAATCCAAGAGGCTAAATTTCAAAAATGAAATCTATGTTCAGACAAGTTTAATATTGCATATGTTATCAAATTTAAGTACTAAAATTCCAAAAAGTAATAATTTAATTATATTCTTAATTTATTGACTCCTCTAGTTTTATTTTCAAGAGCATATTAAAATTTTTATGTTTGTGTATGTGTGTTATTTTACTAGATCATTAAAAAGTATTCAATGTTTAGAATAAAATTTAGAATAAAAGTATATGTTATACTTTTTTATTTATTAAGGCTACACAATACCTAATAAATTTCATAATTACCGAATTCTTTTTTGCATTTTCTTGAGGCACATATCATTAAGAAGCTTGCCAACAAATTTCAGATCAGTTAATAAATTAGCTTTTAAGATATTTGAAGTTTTCTGAGTTGAGGTTTTGGTTTTATTTTAAAGCATTTTTTCACTTTTAAATTGAATTTCTTAAAAATATTTTTGAGCACAATCAACTCTATTAGAGTGAAATGTGTATTAATTCCAATTTTCATTACTAAAACCATTTTTGCTTGATTATATTTTGAGTTTTTTTAATTCTGATAATTAGTTAATTAAAATTTATTTCAAGGCCAACTTAGTTTAGAAGTTATTAAATAGTTTTTTATTGAATGCGTCATAGAAATTTGTATAAGTGTATTGCAAAAACGATTTATAACAAAAAAAGCAATATCTGCGGAAAAGTCCATTCTTGGAGAAAACAGCACATCACAGTGTTATGTGGTAAAATGGCATAAAAACAATACAAAAATGGGTTCTAATAAGGAATGTGTCCACCCCTAACTTGAATGCATTGGCGGCATCGATTTCCCATGCTGTTTATTAAGTTGTCGGACACCGGAATAGGAAGCGAAGACCAGACACAGAGTAAGCCTTGTTTCAGCTCATGCAACGACCTTGGAGGAGGATTTAAAGCAGCAACCTCTCTGCCAAGATAGTCCCAAAGATGTTCTATTTTATTCAGGTCTGGAGATCGAGCTGGCCATTCCATTCGTTCCAAACCGTGATCCTCCAGATACTCCTCAACAATCCGAGCTCGGTGAAGAGTCGTGCATTATCATCCATCAGAATGAAGTCGTTACCAATAGCAGCAGCATATGGGCGGACATATGGATCAAGGATCTCATCCCGATATCTAAGACTAGTTACGGTTCCTCCATGGAACACATGCAGGTCAGTGTGGCCACCGAGCGAGATCCCTGCCCAAACCAGGATTCCACCACCTCTATAACTGTGTCTTTCAACAGTGTTGGGGATTGATGGTATCTAGTGCGCTGTTCCCTCCAGATCAGTAGACGCCCTGAATCACTCTCCATTGTAAATCTGGACTCGTCTGTGAACAGCACAGAAGCCCATTGTTGCTGCGTCCAAGAAACATGTTCTCTTGCCCAGCATAAGCGGTTCTTTCGCTGTCGTCCGTTGAGGGGAACGCACACAACTGGTCTTCTTGCATACAGACCTGCATTGTGAAGACGATTTCGCACCGTAGTAGCGGAGATTCTTCTTCCTGATGCTTGAAAGTGGTCTGCAACGAGCTGCGGCACAGTAGTGGTTCTTCTCCTTCGTGCCAAAAGAGCTAGAAAACGGTCTTCTGCAGGTGTTGTAGCTTGTGGTCGACCTGGAACAGGTCTTCTGGACACAGAATCTTCGGATTGGTATTGATCCCAAAGTCGCTGAACAACACTACGAGACACATTGAGACGTCTAGCAACATCAGCCTGCGACAATCCCATTTCCATCCATCCAACTGCCCGCCACCTTAACGAATTGGGTAAACGACGTCTCTGAGACATTTTCTAAACTCTATTGACTATTGTCACCGAAACTGCCAACAACTGTTGAAAATCAACACAACTTACACACAAAAGTACGAAAGCTTGATATTTGCATATTTTTCTCTCACTCATAAATATACGTTCTTTTCTATAAAATAAAAGTGGTAGCAATCATTTTTGCATTAATGTTTTTAAAGTTCGTTATTATCATTCATGTAAACTATGCATTTTATTGTTACTGCCATTTTTTTTATGGTGAGCTTCGAAAAACACATGTTGTACCTTAACTTTTTGAGGCCAGTGTATTTCAAAGAGATGGAATACCACTAAAAATTATGCATCTAAAAACCCGTCTTTATCTGATTTACAATTAGACTTCCGAATACAAGCATTTTGAATTCAAGTACTGTAGATAAAAAACTGAATATTTCCCTCACACATATACCAAATTACATAATACTAGACATATTGTAGTACTATATTTTAGTATTTAAAAGTCTTATAACAAAAGCTAAAATTTCCTAAAATGCCTGATTTAAAACTGAAAAAAAAAATTAATTTTATGAACAAATTTGGCTATTTTTAGCTTAAGATAGTTTCATTTTTATTTTGTACATAAATGTTTTGTATTTCAAAACTTTTGTGAAAATATTAGGTTATAAGATTAAGTTGAATAAATTGTCGTCCTAACAAATGCTATCAATATCATGCAAAACATATATTTTGAATTTTAAAAAATATTTCCAGTCATATTTAATTAAAATAGAGTTGTAAGGTAAATGGCCAAGTGGTAGTGTATCGCGCTTCCACATCACAGGTTCGAGGATATATCCTCGGGCTGGGCAAGGTTAACTCAGCCTTTTATCCCTCCTGTAGTGGGTCGATAAATGAGTACCAAGCTAGCTTGGGGGACTCACTTCACAGACTGCCCACCTGCTCATGCACTTCAGCGCCCAATGGTCACGTATACTGGGATGGGCACAGTAGACTCTGGCCCTCATGGGCTGTTGCGCCACTGAATTTGAGTGTTTTAGTGTAAAACATACATTGAAAAATATATTAAAAAATTAGAGCGTTGCGGGCATTATAAGTTTTTGTTTTATGCCTTTACAAACTGTAAATGCGTTTTTATCAGACTTTCAATTTTGAAGGTATAAGTGTCTTCTAATCTCTACGGCTTTTTTTCTGTTCCTCATAGAGCCTTGAAATTTTTTGTATATACTCCCAAACGTAATTTCTATTAAAATAGAACTAATTTATATAGGGCTGAGATCTCTGGTTACTTTTTAAAAAAATGCTAATTTTACTATTTTAAAAAAATTTCGTGTTTTTTCCCCAGGTTTTTACAGAAAAAAAATAATTATTAAAAATCAACAAGGGAATAGATTTTTAAATCCATACTAACTTTTATTTGTAATAATCTAAGAAACATAAATAAATTAAAGTTATTAAAAAATTTTAAAACGGGAGCATTTTATAAGAGTTTGGAAAAAACTTCAAAAATTCTTAATGTTTTAAAATTGTAAGAAAATAGCTGGTCAAACTGACTTTTTACTTTTAGAATCAACTTAACAATATAATCCGAATATAAAGCATACATTTTTTTACTGTTACTGTATCTTATAATAAACGATTATGAAATATGGTTACAACGATACTTTTGAGTAATTATAGTAGCAAATTTTGAGGGCATTCGATTGAGAGTATGGTCTTTCATTTTCATAGCTCTTATCTTAGCTTGCTAAGTGCCTTCTGCTTGGCCGCGGTGGTCAAGTGGTCAAGGTATTGGATCATGGCTGGCGAGTCATGAGTTCGAGCCCAGTTGCACTGAAGACTCGCCGTGTAGGGGAACGGTGCACGTTAAATCTGTCGAGAGCTCAAATGTCCTCCCGTTGGTGTGGTAGTTAGGAGAGGGGGCTGCCAGCTCAGGTGTCTTCCTCGTCACTTGACCATGGTTCAAAATTACGATGGCCATCGCCAAAAGCCCTCCTGTAGCTGAAGAGTGCGACGTCAACATTCACTCACTCATTCAAGTGCATTCGGCGACCACGAGGCGAAAGGAACAAATGAGTCGTCTGACCCACAAAGAACTAGTTCAGGGGGAGGGGCGAACCTCTATGGATCAACGTGCCTATTTCTTTCTAAAGAAGTGTTTAATAAGGTATGGACGTGCCGTCAGATAATTTCGACTTGTGATTATTGGGAAAATAATGAAACTAAATATTAAGAACACAAAACTCTCTATTTACAACGAAAAAATACTTTTTGCATTGTATAGTTGTAAATGTTTTAGTTATACGTGCAATTCAAATTAAAGTAACCTTATTGTGAGTTCTGTTGTGGCAGATTGGATGAAAAATAACTTATATTAGGATTATAAGATATTACTTTTAATAGAATGCATGCTCAAAATTGGAGCCATCTGTGCCAATCGACAAGAGCATTTTGTTTTTTGACAAGAGGATTTGCGGTTTTATTCAAAATGCCATTTTACATACGATGCTCTGCATACCACTAATCCAGAACATAAAGAATACACCACTTTTTTTGACGCCTTTACTATTAATTCCATATTTCTAGATTCACCAAATTTGAAACTCTCTGTTACTCTCTTGCTATCTTGCCCTTTTTATTCTTTTGCTGAACTAGCTATGTTAAATAACACTTAAAAATCGTAAATGTAACACGAACTTTAAAATACAGCTGTGTCAATGAAATTGACTATGCTATGCGTAGACAAACTTTGCATCATAAATAACGTGACCAGACGTCCCCTTTTACAATTACGATTCTCGATGTCCCCCAAATGGACAATGTGACGCAAAATTGTCCCGTTTTCAGAAACCGCGCGAAAATTTGAATAGCAGACGGTCGGCCACTGCCCTGCATGCCGCCCGCACCAACCAGACGCTAGCTAGCGGTGTGCGAGAGCGAGACCACATCCTCGTCGACGCAACTATAGCCGTGAGTGGCCAAGACGTCATATCACTCGTGTTTTGTTGACTTATTGACTATTATTTGACAAACTTTTCACTTGCCCGCTTATCGCTATTTGTTTTGTTTTTGTTTGATGATCGTGTTTTAAATAATTTAAATTTCTTTTGCTTCGGAATCACAAGTAAAAATGCCGAAACGCAAGTGTTCGTTCAATGTTAGCTTACAAGAAAAATATCCGTTTATCAAGCAAATAAATACTCCTTCAGATGTCAGATGTGAAAAGTGTCGCACAGAATTTAGTGTTTCCCACACTGGTAGGGTGATATTGAACAGCATTTAAACTCTGACAAACATAAAAATGCCGATCGTGCCGCCTTTTCGAGTTCTTCATGGTTAAACTTTTTCAAGAAATCGGACGCGCCAACTTTGAAGGACTTGGATATCGCCGCGGCAGAAGGCGTCTGGGCTTATCACACGATACAAGAAAACCAGTTTTCGTTCTAATGATTGTGCATCGAAATTGATTCAAACATGTTTTGATCCCAAATTTGCATGCGCGCGTACGAAATCAGAAGCTATTGTAGTAAATGTTTTGACGCCTACAGCAATGAAAGAATTAAAATATGACCTTGATAAGTGCAATTGTATTACAATACTAAACGACGCGTCAAATCACGGTAACAAGAAAATATACCCCATTGCAGTGCGCTTTTTTCAACCTTACGTAGGTGTGCAAGTAAAAATTTTAGATTTCCAAGACCAACCTGGTGAAACTTCTGACATTATTGTCAATTATTTAAACCAAGTGTTGACGATAATAATTTGACAGCAAAAGTCATAGCATTTTGTGGGGACAATACCAACGTCAATTTCGGAGGTGCAGTCAGGCGAGGAACTAATAAAGTATTAACGAAATTACAATCATCTCTGAAAAAATATTTAATATGTATTAGATGTGAAGCCCATGTAATTCACAATGCAATAAAATCTGCTGCAGATGGGCTACCCGTAGATTACGAAAGCATTATTATGAAGATATATTCATTTTTTTTTACATTTATACGTTTCGAGTTGAGCTCTAAAGGAGTTTTGTGCCGAAACTGAAATGGAATATCAACAAATGCTAGGCTATAGTAAAATCAGATGGCTTGCTCTTATGCCTGCTTTGGAGAGGGTTTTAAAAATGTATCAGCTGTTAAAAAGCTACTTTTTGAGTATTGAAAAATGTCCCCTGTTACTAAAAAACTTTTTAAAAAATCCCACATCCGAATTGTGGTTTTATTTTTTACACACTCAATCAGCAAGTTTTTATCAAGCTGTCTTACAACTTGAAAGTCAGACTGAATCAGTAATTGAAGTTGCAATTTAATCAATAAAAATTTAAAGACAATTTAACTCTCAAAAACAGACCAATCAGTTTCTTCCATTTATGGTCCGTCAGTCAATTAATGTTAAAATTGAAAGATAGTGGTACTGAGAGATATCGATGAAGAATTTGTGAAAAGGACGGCTACAGAATTTTATAAAACAAGCCATATATATATATATATCTGGAGCAGAGTGGACTTGCTTTCTTACCACAAATAAATGGAGATATTTTATTGAGCAGATTTAAAAAAGGTCCCTACATGGGAAGACATTCAAAAATCTCTGGATGTATGAATTAAAAAGCAATATATTGACTGTAATAAAGATACTTAAGTTTTTGACGAATTTTCATTAATTTCTAATTACATTACATCGCAAAAAATAATGGTGTTTCCACAGAAACCCATTGGGTGGCAGTATTCAAACACTTTCGCGCCAACAATCTTCATCATGAAAATATTTCTATTGTAATTGAATATATTTTATGTTTGCCTGCTACAAAGGCTCCAGTATAAAGAGTATTTTCTATTATGAACAAATTGTGGACATCTGAAGAAAACCCAGTTACAAATTTCAGTTCAAAAGGCGATGTTAGTAATTAAGGTGAATATATATATAAAAAAACGTGCCAAGAGTTTCATTCTTACTTGAAATCGTCACCAGCTGTACTAAAACAAATTTGTTCTTCTGATAAATTTAAATAAACTAAACATTTTGGGTACCTGTATTTTATGATTCGTAACTTTTAAGTCAACTAACCTTTTCTGAATAAATAAATTTAAAAAAGTGTCGTTTTTTCATTGACTACCTATATTTGACCTAAATAAACCAATGTCCCGTTTTGAGTCAAAAAACAAATGGTCACGTTAATCATAAACCATTGCTGTCCAGAACGTAACTAAGGCAAGACAATAACAAACGAGTGTGCTCCCCTCCGCCCCACGACCGATCACTCGCGTTTGTTCGTAATATTTCATTGTGAACTTTGTTATTTTGAAATAAAATGCAAACCATTTTGATTGCTGTCATGCCCAAAATATTGTGTCTGGTTCGCTATCCCTGAACTAGTCATTTCTATTTCAGAAGAGCAGGTTTATGAGGAAACTTGAAAGCAGAATGTTCCAACTCTTTCGAAAGGTAGGTTTGAAAGAAGGTTGTTCTTTTATTTCCTATCTCTATGTAAAAGGTAAAATACTTAATTTGGTTTTTTAGATATGTTTTTTGTTTTGTTTTATAACCTGATAATTTTAATTCTGAATTCAAGATACTTTTCTATTGTCACTATGTCAGTGTTGCTCAGACGGGGGGGCGTTATAACCCTACGTGGGGGGCGCGAGCATATCAAAAAGTCGAAAAAACGATTATTTAAATATATATATATATATATATATATATATATATATATATATATATATATATATATATATATAAATTTACTTATAAAGGGTGAAGAAAAACAAAATAGGTTCTGACATAAAGAAAAAAAACACGTTGCATTTTTTTATTGTAATCTGTTCCAATTTAAAAATCAGAAAGGGATTTTTTATAAAAAAATCTGTAACACCCGGAACACCCATGTGTGTTGACATTTAAAACTTCCCTCCTTATTATATATCTGCTCAACAAAAGTTATATGTTTCTTAAATTTTAAGTTTCTAGGTTTAGTTATTAATAAAAGGAGTTTTTTTTTAAAAAAATATAAAACACCCTCGCAAAGGATGTCAATTTTCGCACAAAACCCTGTCTTAGAGAATCTCTTCCCCATGAAAGAAACATGACAGCTAAATTTCAAGTCTATGTTTAATAGAAAAACTTCATTCGCTTTACCGACAATTATCATGAAAAGAATTTAAATATTAATTGTTCGATTCTGATGTGCTGTGTGGCCGCGGTAGCCGAGTGGTATAGGTATCAGACCGTGGCTTGCCTTGTCACGAGTTCAAGCCCAGTATCACTAAAGACCCGCCGTGTAGGGCAGCGATGCACGTTAAATCTGTCGAGAGCTGAAACGTCCTCCCATTGGTGTGGTAGTTAGGAGAGGGGATGCCAGCTCAGGTGTCGTCCACGTCACTTGACCATGGTTCAAAATTACGTGGTCCGTCGCCAAAAGCCCTCGTGTAGCTGAACAGTGCGACGTTAATATTAAATCAAATCAATCAATCCCAATTATACTCGACAATTGGCATTGTATGGCTTCCTCCATAGTAATATCTAGTATATCTTCATATAATATCTAAGTTCTGTGTGGGTGAAAAATTTTGTGCAAAACATAACCTTATATTGGAATTATTTTTTTTAAAAAAAATTCAAAGTATTAAATATTTGATTAATCAAAAAAATTTTATGAAACTGTCATAGAATATTACCATAGAGCTTTCAATGTCACGCAATTTGCTAAAATTTTGTCATTTCTCTTTAAAAAGTGGAAGAAAATTTGTGTTAAAAAATTTCTGGGATTGCTGGAATAGATAATTTTTTAGCCAACTTGGTTATATTTCTCAAAGTTTGAATTTAACACTTAATAAAAAAAAACATTTAAATTGTTTTTAGTAAGGATGTTAAATTGCAATATGTTTCAGTTATTTGTTAAAAATGTGAGAATCTTTATTAAAATTTCCGGTATATTGACAAATTGGTCCGCCCTTAAAATTGGGGTGGAAACAAGCCAAATCGTACAATCACCTGTATGGTGCTCAAAGCTACGGCTAACGACAGGCGTCACTTGGCCCTTTGCCATGATTAATTTCGTGGACCTTGATGTGGCCTTTGCCGATCAGGTGGCATCAGTAACAACAACAACAGAAACGTCCTCCCGTCGGTGTGGTGTGCTAGTTAGGAGAGGGGGTGCCAGCTCAGGTGTCGTCCACGTCACTTGACCATGGTTCAAAATTACGTGGTCCGTCGCCAAAAGCCCTCGTGTAGCTGAACAGTGCGACGTTAATATTCAATCAATTAACCAATCAATCTGATGTGTTGTGTCTCCTTCAGTAGCGCACACAGGCATTTTTCAAGGGGGGGTCCGTGTTCGAAAGTTCACCATTCTTGTATCATGCTCCTTTTGATTTTGTCAATTTTCGGGAACAAAACACAGTAAAAAACTAATGTTTGAATAAATAATTAGCATTAATCAATAAAATTTATCATTAATAACAAGTAATTAATTAAATTTTACGTACTATATACTTAGAATTATAATCAATCGGAAAAAAATATCAAGGGCTTTGGGGGAGGTGGTCCAGACCCCCCTCCCTTGTGTGCACTACTGGTCTCCTTTCCTCTTATTTTATTTTATGGTATGATAAGCCATAAAATAGTCAAAAAAAAAAGCCATTGATCAGTCAAAAAATTTTTGCTTCGATTTTTTTATTCAAACTCATTCTATACTTCAGTAATTTCGAGAAGTGTAACTTACCCTTGTTTTAATGTGAAGTATTTTTTTATCTTTGAATTCAAAATTCTCTTAAAATATATGAACAAGAGCAACTAGCGAAGTTATTCCTGAGTGTCCTGTATCTAAGTTCCGGGGGGAGCTCTTTTTAGAAAATAAATAAAAGCAATCGAATTAATAATATTTGTCTGAAAATGTCAAAATATTATACAGGCCGGACCATGTGGCGGCATGTGTTGCAGCTGGAGGTGGTCCAAAGCACTATTGAAGTTTCCCAGTATATGTGTCGTTGCACACCCTGTATTCGTTTAATTGTCTTGTTTTTGAGATCAAGTGAATTTCTCATCTGTGTCATTATGTGTATTAAATTTCATTTAAATCCCAAGATTGCTGTTGTTCCCGATTTTCATAAGGGAATTTTGTTTAGCGATGAAGCGCACTTCTGGTTGAATGGCTACGTCAACAAACAAAACTGCCGCATTTGGAGTGAAGCTAATCCACAAGTGTATGTCGAAACACCGTTACATCCAGAAAAACTGACTGGTGCGCTTTATGGGCTGGTGGAATCATTGGTCCGTACTTCTTCAAAAACGATGAAGGCCACAACGTTACAGTCAATGGTGATCGGTATAGAGCCATGATTACTAACTTTTTCATTCCTGAATTGAACAATCATGATGTCCAGGAGCTGTGGTTCCAATAAGACGGCGCAACATGTCACACAGCTCGTGCCACAATCGATTTATTGAAAGACATGTTTGGTGACCACCTAATTTCACGTTTTGGACCTGTGAATTGGCCTCCAAGATCTTGTGATTTAACACCGCTAGACTATTTTCTGTGGGGCTATGTAAAGTCATTGGTCTATGCGGATAAGCCACAAACGCTTGACCATTTGTAAGACAACATTCACCGTGTTATTGCCGATATACGGCCACAAATGTTGGAAAAAGTCATCGAAAATTGGACGTCCAGATTGGATTACATCCGAGCCAGCCGTGACAGTTATATGCCAGAAATCATATTTAAAATGTAATGCCACAAGATTATCTTTCGAATAAAAAAAAATTATGTCAATCGAATAATACATCGTTGTTTTATTGTAATTTAAAATTCTATATACCTCTAAAAAAACACCCTTTAGAAGAAGTATGGGAACTATTTCTTAATAAGAGGAAAGAAGATATAAAGGGATGAAAGGAAACGTTTTTTTTTTTCAATTACATACACTACCAAAGGATTTATTTCCAAGGGCAGTTTTTGAGTTCACTGTTTCGGATTTTTTTCTTTTTCTGAAATTGTGAATCTTTCAGTTTTCCTCACCCTGTTACAAAAATGAAATTCTAAGGTAACAGTGTCATATGGCGCGAGTTGAAATTCTATCGGATGAAAATGGAATTGGGAAATAATGGGATTAATTTAATTTCAAAATGGAAGAAACATATACGAAATTGAAATGGAACCCAACAAAATAAGTTTCAAATAAATTTAGAGACTATTGAATTAAAAGTGTGGGTATATATTTCTTACTATTTAATCGAAGAAGTTGAAATTTCATATTCTTTAATTTATTTAATGTTTGTTTCAGTTATTTGTTACGGTGCGTTGAAAAATGCCGTGTGTCGTGTGCGGTCCGCTCATTATCCTACCATCCGCTTTGAACCGATATTTCTTTTCTGTGTGCGGTGAAGGATTCGTCTTTTATTTTTCACTATTGAGATAAAAAAAAGTACCTGAAAGGGTTTCTGCTAAAATTATAGATCACCTGCAGAGTTTGGAGGACGAAGTCACAAGAAGTTTCCAGGATTTTATGGAAATTCAGCCTAAATTCAATCTGCTCAGTTATCCCGTTACTGTGCTGATATTAATACAGCAACTGAGTCTTCATTTACTGACCTACATCAGTGCTTCTCAAACTTTCAATTTTGAAACCCAATTTTCAATCATAATTCTCATCATCCCTCTCCCCCTGTTCTACAATAATGAATACAAAAAAAATGTGCTTTGGCGATAAAGCTACAATACGAATTTAATTATAAACCATAAAAATTATCAAGATAAATATTAAATTTTGTATACGACAAGCTTATTGAAGGCACTCTTAATTATCAAACTTGTTTTTAATGTATTAATAAACTAATTATAAAAAACATTGTGCAGTACTGGTACATCTTTATATATATAAAGAACGTGTCACAGTGTTTGTCTGCGATGGACTCTGAAACTACTCAAACGATCCTGACATAATTTTGCATATTGTGTGTCATTTCGTTCAACTTAAAATATAAGAAAATTTTTATCTCAATTTTTGACGTAATTATTTTTTTATTGCCGGAAATGCGTAGAATCCGGGAAACGGGAAAATTCACATAATGTTGGAATGCGTGTGTTCCTGCGGAAGCGGATTTTGAGGACCAAGGTGCTTGAAAATGTAAGTGCCTAGTGTATTTCGGGGGGTGGAATCCGAATTTCGAAGTGAATCTCCATGATACCTGTGATGACTCCCCTGGGTCACACCTTGAACACCAAGATTAATTTGAGGCAAAGAACCACTAAGAGCCCTTTTGAATAACAATAATATTTGTTTATTATTATAATTTTCTCAAAAATCTCTGATAACATATTATACGATAATGTTACGTCTCTTAAAGGGATTTGCCTTTATATTAAATTAAATTACTAAGAATACAACTAATTAATAATGTAGCTCAAACTCAAGTAAGGTTTACCGAAATAGGAGATCCGAGAAACACACGTATTCGAATTCTTAACTTTCATTAACTTTAACTAAGCCGCTCAAACTGACGCTTACTTTAAGCGTACGTGAATTATATTTACCACTGGCTTATATCAGCTTTCTGGTACGTCTCGCAGCACGACGTCTCCACGAATCTAATCTCCTTGAATCTTCTAGTAATGCGTTTAAAGTTACTGGCTTAATAGCCTACCATCATCATCTCTTGCTATCTCGAAACGCTCGACTTAAATACCTTATCTAATTTAAATATCCCGTACCTCTTTTTGGAGTTGATTGGAAATAAACGCAAATTTATATTCTCCAGAAAGACGCCTAAGAAGATTAGTGGAAAGGTTCCGTACAGATTCGTCACATACCCGTAACTTTACCAGACAATGTCGGATGACCGTATTTTAGACACTTCCGGGCAGGGCCTTACCTTAAAAGTGATCTAGCGTGAAAACTTGGTCCCTGGCGTATTTAAAAAAGGGCAATTTGAATCTGATTTCCAATATAAGTAATTGTCACAACTTTGCCGGATGACCATTTTTAGACAAACCCTGGCAGGGGCTTACCTTAAAAGTCTTGAAGAGCGAAAACTTGATCCCTGACGTATTTTGAGACGGGCAATATGAATCTGATATCCCATATGAGAAATTGTCCCAACTTTGCCTGATAATGCCGGACGACAGTATTTTAGAAATACCCTGGCAGGGGCTTACCTTAAAAACCTTGGAACGCGAAAACATCCGAGGCGTATTTTGAGACGGGCAATTTGATTCTGATATCCGATATGAGAAATTGTCGCAAATTTGCCAGATAATTCTGAACGACTGTCTATTACGCGAACCATTACAGATGCTTTCCTTAAAAGTCTTGAAGCAGGTAAAGTACTTTTCTAATCATTTTCGGGATGGTGAATGAGAATCTGAAACCGGATATTAGAAATTCCCGTAACTTTGCCGGATAATGCTGGACGACCCTAGTGCCCCTTTCCAGAGATTGAGCTTGCAGGCTCGGGGGAGCCAAAAGTAGTCCCCGGCTGCGTCTAGGGGTTTAAGACAAGAATCTGAAATCAGGTTTCAGATACTCTTCTAAATTTGCAAGATATTGCCGAAATTAAGTGGAATGGCTTCGCGTTCGAGTCCCACTTATGAATATTCATTCCCTCTAAAGGCTGAATTTGCAAGCGCTAGAGCACTGAAATTCAGTCCCGTGTGTGTTTCGGAGCGGAGAAGGAGAATCAGAAATCGGAATTTAGGTGGTAATTTTATCGAATAATGCCAGACGATCGTAACATGCGGGGACAGTGATGTCAGTCTAACTTGCAAACGTAGGTACGCAAAAAGTGGATCCCTGACGTATTTTGAGGTGGCCGATCTGAATATTTAATCCAATTTGAGAAATTTACGTGTTAAATGATGCCAGACGACAGTATTTTAAGCGCACCTGGCAGGAGCTTACCTTAAAATTCTTGGAGTGGACAAATTGCACTCCTGGTGTTTTCCTGAGTGGGGAACAAGAATCTGAAATCGGACTTTAGAAATTCCAGTAGCTTTGCTGGATATTGCCGGACGAGGTAAGAGAACGGGTACTGCTCGTCCCTTCAGGGACGGAGCTTGAAGGAGCAAGGGTGCCAAAAATAGTCACTAGGTGCATTTCAGGATGGGGAGCGAGAATCTGGATTCGTATTTCAGAAACTCCCTTAATTTTTCTAGATATTGCCTTAATGAGGTCAAATCGTTTTGCGTTTGACTCCCGAGTCCGTATTTTTATTCCCAATAGCTGCTTAACTTTCAGACGCAGCCTTACGAAAATACGACCAACAGAAAATTGCATTGGCATTGCTGCCACTTTGTTAAATGATGGACAAATGCACATTTAGCATTCCAGCTGTTATTCGACATTCATGAGAAATCTGGCGCAATGTATAACATTGAAAAACGAGTGGAATAGTTACGGTATTGCAAAGGAATTCAATCATTATCTGCAATGTCCCATAAACACTCACTCGAAACTTTACATAGAACTTTGTAAGATTTAAACGTCAAGGAGAAAATATTCGGTGGTGCTAATCTATTACTGTCTGGTTATTTCCGACAGACATTGCAAGTTATTCCTCGCTCTACTTTTGCTCACGAGATTAACGTAAGTTTAAAAAAATCGAAGGTTGATGCTATGACTTCGAATTTACAAATCTTTGTCAGCTGAAAAAGTTCCATGAATGAGGAAACTTGAGGCGAAATTGTTATTTATATTTTAATCGACATATATTTGTGAACAAAGTTTTTCTAGCATGAAGATCAACAAAAATACAGTTGGCTGACATAAACAAGCAGGCCATGATAAGAATTTCAGCAAGCGATCTCACTCTTGATTAAAAAAAATTGTTGAAAAGTATAATAGGGAATATTTGTCTCTTTAAAATGACTGAAAAATTAAATATGCTCACAGCTATAGGCTCGCAGCTATATTGAATGAAACTGCCTCTATTTTATTTAACTTCTATTTATTAATTTTTAAAATGAATGCAGTCATTTTAAAAAGGTTCGACTCCTCGATATCCTCCACTCCTACAATATGGCCACGAGCCAAATGAAGTTGCCAGCCCCTGTCTCACACCAAACGATTCCACATTCACATCGCTGCGGCATGATTTTGCCCAGCATATGAGCATTAATTTCTCAAAACAAACTGATATAAACCACAACTCTTCCGATTTCGAACTTAAGCCTGGAGTGAGCGAGTGGGGTATTGTCACGCCAGGTTCACGAAATCGTTAATTCTGAGAAAACCGTTCATTTTTTACTAATGACTTAGACATTATCCTCCTATATGGCAGTCTTAATGAGAACAAAAATGTATTTGTCACATATTTCCCTGTTTTTTGGGAATGGTAAAAGTTTTATTACGGATCTTAAGGTGCGATGACTAAGTTCCTCGCGTGACCACTTTTGTTCCAAAATATTTTCTATGAAGAGGGTTCATGTTTCACCTGTGAACGACTTAGTGGTTTTGATTGCCCTGTTGCACGACTTATTATGGTTCATAAATGTAAATGAGCAGAATATAAAAAAAAGAAATCGGCATCTGTGTGATATCTGTTAAAGGAATTTGAAACTGATCAAGCGAAGGAAGAACCTGCTGAAATAATGAATATAAATCTTGATAACGAAAGTAAACTTGAGAAAAGCGAGGAATATGAAACGTTTGAGTTGAAAGGAAAATTTTCAAATGATACCTAAAGAATTCCACCCAGAAAAATATAAAGCTGTAAGTGTATCAGACACACTTTGCCCTGTCAGACACAAGCCAGAAAAAGGTCAACATGCTATTTGCCGATCATCAAAGGACAATAAAACTACAATAACTTGAACAAAATAAGAAAGTTTTGCCTGCAAATAACTTTTCATCAATGTTCGCGAAAAGTGTCTGTGATTTGTGTCCTTTATTAAAGTAACGCACATTTGAAACTTCTTGTTTCAGTTTGATTGATGTTTTCCCTCAAATTATCAAAGAAAAATTGAAAAGTCATTAAAAGTAGGTAAGTTATACTTTCTCTTAGTTGGAATTACAATTTTTATCGTGAACAATAAAAATAGTTATATATATAAAAGAAAGGATTAGGGTGACTTATATATATATATATATATATATAGTATAATAAAATAAAAGTGAAGAATAATTAGAACCCACAGTGTTAAAGAAGTAAGAAATTGGAATTCAGCAGACACAACAAATGTAGGTACAAAAAATCATTGGACAAAACTGGAGACCTATTATGATTTCTAAAGCTGTCACTGAATTTGGCCAGCGAATTAGGTTAAGCAGTGCTTTGTGGATCCAACCTTCCCCGTACAGCAGAAATTTTCGACATAATAGGAAAAAAAACCAAGTTGAAAAGTTATATATAATCACCCCGCACGACCATTAACGTTAGTATCGAGTGCGTGCCTGCTCTCGGGTTAAGAGCAGTTCGAACTGGCTTATCTGCTTTTCGACGAGAAATACTGATGCTCCTCACCTGAGAAAATAATCATCGCCAATGCAATTTCTGCTTTGAAATTATTGCCCTCTGTGAATAAAAAAGAACTGACTAGCTTACTCTCTCTTCTGAGACCCCAATCTCATAATCCCTTATCAAATCTTCTTTCTACTGGAGTTTCATCTAGTCGTGGTACCTCTTCTAGTTGATTGAGGTGGAGATTTCACTGATCGTTACGGTTCCTGGAAGAGCTGAACGTAGTTGAGATTGAGAAGCCATTAAATCGGATTCGAAAGGAAAACAAAGTGTTATTCACAATAAATTTCTTTTATTAATTTAAGTGTTGGGACTAAGTATGCAATACAAGAAAAACGAATAATAAGAAATGAAAGGTACTTCTATGAAATGAGGTACAATCTCTGGAACTCGCCAAAGAGAAATACTCCTATATCTTCGAATAACTAAACGACTGTATTTTCGGATGATAATTCAGGAATATGCGACTACAATTCAGGCATGCTAATATTGTCCCCATAACAAGTCAACAGGGGGGTCCCAAATTTATGGAACAATCTTTAAGGCTAGGCGCAGGGCATAGTAGTAGTAATCTATTGTATAGGAATTTATGGGCGCAAGGGACGCGTTGAGGTGCACACACAAAGAATAAGAGACGAAAGGAAAGACAAAATGTTTATCGAAAGCGTCGTTGACAAGTGTAAGGTTTACAATAGCTGCTCGAAATTGCGTCCACCAGTAGCGATACATGCTTTTCAACGTCGGTAGAGTAATTGGTGTACTCTTTCAAAGATGCCAAATATATCACGTACACGTGCAGAAGCTTCGGATATTCGAGCAACGATATTCTCATCTGAGTCGGGTGGAGTCGTATGAACAAGATTCTTTAAATGTCATTATAAAAAGTAATTGAGGCTCGATAAATCGGGAGATTGGAGTGGCCAAGAGACAGGTCCACCACGCTTAATCTATCGCGCTCCAAACGGGGCATTCAAGTAAGTGTGCACATCAGTGCTGAAATGTGCTGGCTCCCCATCATGCAGAAATCACAAGCGGAAACGAATGTCGTTCGCAACATTCTGCATCAGTTCTGGCAACACCTGTTACAGAAAACAAGATAACATATGTCACAAGGTCGGGTCGGTTTAGTATGTATGGGCTAATCAAAACGTCGTCGACAATACCAGTCCACACATTTACACGAAATCGTTGTTGATACCCATGTGGTCGCGTTGCGTGGGGATTCTTGGTGGCCAATACATGGGAAGTGTACAATTTGAAGACACCCTTGCATTTAAACATCACCTCATCTGTAAACAGCACAGGAGCTGTGATGTCTGGCTGGAGTGCACATTGCTGTACCACCCACTGGCAGAAGTTCGGGTGAAAAGGATAGTCGGCCGGATTCAAAGCTCGTACTCGCTGAAAATGGAAGGGGTGTGAGTGATTTTCATTTAACACTCTACTAACGGTTTAATGACTCACACTTACGTGATATGTAACAGCTCTTGTACTTGACTCGGATCTATCAGCCACAACTTCAAGATAATCTCTTCCGGGCTTGAACTGCGTACATCTTTTCGCCGACCAGCGTCATGTATGGTGACGTGGAACGAACCTGTTTTGAAATTGACGATGTAAACACTGAAAAATTCTATGATCCAGCATTCGCCGATCAGGATATTGCGGGTGATATATCAGTAGCACAGCGCTCTACCGTTAGCATCTACACGGCCTTATATGTAATGCATATCTGCATTCTCGGCATACGTTAAGTCTTCCATCGTAGACGTCAGCAGAATTGCGAAATGCGCTTTTCCCTGCTGAGATGCATCATGTTGAACAGTGGCTAGAAATCTACTGCCCCCTACCGGCAACGCAACCAACCGATAACTCCATATTTCTCTTTTCATTTATTTCCCCTGTTTGCTCCTCATTGCGTCACTTGCACCCACACATTCCTATACAATAAATGATTGTTACCTGCATCTACCATTAAAGTTTGTACCATGAATTTGGGACCCCCGTATACTATTTGATAGTGGCGTTCGTTTATAGTGTATGGTTGTTCCAGCTTAAAGTGTCAATTTGGTTGGATGAAAAAAAAAACCCAGTTAGAGAAAATAGTCTTCACAGATAGACCATAGTTTTAATGTATTGGCAGAAATCTGACGTATCTGCTATAAAAAGGTTCTTCTGCTTCTTCAGTAAACGATTCCACTGACTGGTTCCTTCGTCACCAGAAAAGCTCATCTATTGCGAAATCTGCCCTTATACCATCCCTACCGAATGCGGATCCACTGTGCATTGGATAATTTGCGCAATTCGATGAACTTTTTGGGTAAAACATTTTCATATCTACATTTGAATTTTTCAATATTTTACTATTAGTCTAATTTTTTAGTATTTGCTTCATTCTTTCAGTTTCTACTCTCAACCAATCGACTTTCTTGACATTCACTGACAAAAACAATAGTTAAGAAACTTTCACCTAATTTTTAAAAAAATAGTGATTGGGAAAAAAAAAGCTTTTAAAAAAGCTACGTGCAAAACTATTACTTTTTAATTGAGTAATAAACTTTTTTTTTTAATCTAATTAATTTTAATACCACCAGAATTGATTCAAAATTATTCATTGTAGAAATATCCACTTTGTATAAAGCTCATAAATTTTAGAGAAGAACTATATGTGTCATATATTTATTTATTTAAATAAATGACCAAATAACAGTTCTAAAATTACAATTCAAAAACGTAATTAAATTGAAAAGAATTCGAAATTTTGCCTGTTTTTTCGAAGAAAGCAACAGCACAGATTATTGAGATTTCGTGTTCGGATCAATATTCATCTGTTCTTTGTTACCCTGGTGCTACCAAATGCCACTCCTTTGAACTAACGCAATTATTTCTACGTCAATTAGAATTTGAAATACGGGTTCGTTGTCGCGAAACTTGCTCAATCTAGGGCATCGATTGTAATAATATACAGACTAAATCTCAATGACTAAAATTTATGGGTTCCTGAACAGACAGACTTGAAGGTGAAATTTTCTTATATTTCTATATCTGAGAGACGTTTTGGTGTTGCTTTGTACTGGAAAGACATAGTGAAATTCCTTTCGTTTGTTTAATCGACCAGTCTTATTCCATTCCTGCAATTAGTTCACTTCTTTCTCTCTCTCTCTATATATATATCTTCAAGCTTTAAATCATTAATAAAATGCTTTCTATTCATCGATTCAAGTTCAAATACATTTTTTAAACTTGTAGTGGATGACACTTGATGTTAATGCAGTTTTTTCAAATATTAATTCATAAATTGATTTAAAAAATGAATAAATAGTAAAAAACAAAAATAATGTTCATCTCCATATATAGGAAGAAAAATTGCTCGTTGTTTCCCGTTGCGCAATGGATAGCGCGTTGGGCTTCAAATCCCAAAATTGTGGGTTCGAATCCCACCTGGGATAGCCTGTTTTCTGAGAATGTGATTTCTTTTTTACTGTACTATTTAATTGGAATAATTAAATTTAATAAATGAATAAATCGCAGCAAAAACAAACAAAAAAATAGCCCAACACCCTATGTAGAAAGGAAAATTGCTTTCTATTTTGCCACTTAATAGTGTGATTCTGCATATTTACATATATTTATATTACTTGTAATTATTTAACAAAATGTAACCAAAATAAAAATTTTCTTTGTTGACCTAAGTAGAGATTGACTTAAAGTTTTTTTTTATATTACTTGTTTATTTATAGAATATGACAAAGATGTTTGTGTGCGTGATCGATTTAATTATAATACTTAAAAAGTCATACCTTGTAATACTACGTAATCAATAAGAAATTCGAATTAAAAAATTTTTGTGTCCAAAATTTAGGAAACAATATTTAAACATTATATTTTTGTCACATATTTGTATAGAACTATTTTAAAACACATAAAATTGCAAATCCTATTTTCTTCCACACCTTTGGAAAGATTGTGCCGAATTGAGCCAACAGCTCATTTTTTCTGTACTGGACCTATCTCATATAATTCACTGATAAATAAAGTTGTGAGCTAAAATAGGGGATCCAATTTATATAAACATATATATAAAACATATAAAAAAATTTTCTAAGGAGCTTCAAGCAATATATTTTATCAATAATGCATAATACGGTTTTGAATAAATATTATTATTCCTCGTAATATACTCGTATATACACTGCTCGCCACCGTAAATGCAACACCAAGAAAGACAAGAGATAGCACAAAAAAATTTATTTTGTAGATAACTTGTTGACCAAGTATGAAATGATTAAATTTAGAGAACTGTTTACTGTGAAGTGTGGTTCCTGCCAGAATCAGTAGCCAGAGTAGCCGCCGTTGTTGGAGATCACCGCTGCCACACGCATCGGCATTGATTGAAAGAGACTTTGGATGTGTTCTTGGGGTACATCAGACCAAGCAGCTTCCACATGTTGCCAAAGTTGATCTGGTGTGGCAGCTGGAGGTGTAATCTGGGTCAATCGTTGAGCAACCATGGAACACTTGTTTTCTATCGGCGAAAGATGCGGAGAGCGAGCCGGCCAGGGAAGCAATTGAATCTGGTAATTGACGAAGAACCTCTGGACAATGCGTACCACGTGTGGTCGCGCATTATCCTGTTGAAATATGGCTGTTTCCAAGCCCTAAAGGTAAGGAAGGACAACTGGCTCCAACACCTCGGAGATGTAGAGCTGGTTGTTTAAAGTACCAGCAATGCGTACTAAGAGGAGTGCGAGAATGATATCCAATATCGCCCCATACCATAACACACGGTGCAGGACCAGTGTGGCGGTGCATAACGCAGCTGCTCAGCATCCTCTCTCCACGGTGTTTCCAGACTCGAATCCGACCATCGTGGTGTTGCAGACAGATGCGTGACTCGTCAGTAAAGACAACTTCATTCCATTCTGCCGCCCCACATCCTTCTTTCATCGCACCATTGGCGGCGGAGACGTCTGTGGTTATGCGTCAAGGGTAGACCAAGCAATAGAAGTCTTGCGGACAGACCACTCTGCTGTAAACGGCGTCGGTTGGTACGCGCAGACTTTGAATAATGCTCAATGTGCTGTGCTACGGTTCGTGATGTGACTGAGTGATCAGTCACTGCCATGCGCACAATTTGCCTGTCCTCAAGTGAAGTGGTGCACTGAGGTGAATGTGATCGACCATGTCGGTCCGTCGTACCCTCCTGCATCCAACGATCACATATCTGCATTACAGTTGTTTGGTTTCGTCCAACACGACTACCGATTTCCCTGAAAGATAATCCACAATCTCTGGGTAGGCCTCTATCCTTCCTCTGTCGAACACGAATACTTGATCAAAAGCTGATCGCTGTTTTCTACGAGACATGACTGATCGTTTTTTGAAAAAACCACAAGAAAATCACAATTGCCGAACTTGAAATCGTCGAAATCTCCAAGTCTTTGCGCTTTGATGTGGCGCCAAAGGCACGCGTAATGTGTGTCTGCGCTGAAATTCTAATCGTTTGCATATCTTACCTCCGCTAATGATGCTGTAAATTTCATGTTATTTGCACGCTTCCTTCAAGGTGTTGCATTTACGGTGGCCAGCAGTGTAATATAATTGTACGTCGTGTTAGAGCCACACCCCGAAATTCTCAACACGATTTTGTAAATAAAAAAAAAGTGTAAAATGATTTTTAATCTGCATTCAATATCTACAAAATTAAAATAATTTAAAATGAGAACTAATAAAAAGTGAATAATTGATTTATTTAACCAGTATTAAAAACTTTTAAGCACGCGCATGCGTCTGTGATTGCTCTAACCATCAGAGTCAGGTTCAATTTCCCCCATCCAACGAATTTTTGCTCTTTCTTTCGATTCTAAGCTGCCCCCAGTTTTCAATAGTATTGCCATAAGAAAAAAAAAGAGCGACTTCGATTCGAATAAATGCGGCATATACCTCTTTTTATGGCTTCCTTTGGTCATGGAGAAGAAAGGTAGTTTTAAGTAAATTGAGACTACCCCGTTACAATAATTTTAAAGAAATTGTAACTCGACTTTTCTCGCGCAGGGTATGTCATACGCACCGCCTAACTTTTTTTCAAGACTCCATCTAAATCTTTTTTCAGAAAAGGAATAGTTTCTCGTGTAGCTGATTTTAAGGTCATATCCTTTGAGGCTTCCTTCGTTTACAGACGATTTCTAAAGGTATATTTTTGGATACCGCCTCTTCGAGTATGTCATACCCTGCCCGGGAATCGCCGTTACATTTCTAAGTGCATGGGCAGGCTTTAAAATCTTTCTCATGCAATGGCGTATTATTGTAGTTATGATGAAGAAATGTGATATCTGTGTAATTTAATTGATACAGTATTTAACAGATATAGTACAACAGTACTTTCGAATGAAGAAAGACTGCGGGGAAGTTGAGGAAGAATCGAATGATGAAGAGTATAATAGCAAGTTTGATTCCTCTACTGAAATCTATCCAGATAATTTAACTGAGGGAGCAATTATTGTCCTTGATAAAATGACAACATCATATTCAATGGCTGGAAGATGTAATTGTTAGCCTATGTCAATATTTTTTGTGTTGTTGCACGTTTCTACAATAAATGCGCAAATTGTTTTGTTAAGTAGTCAGAAACCACCTACTAAACATCAAACCAGAAGCTGATTTCTGAAGTGTTTTGTATTTCCATTTACATAAGAATGTATAAAATGCAAAAATCAGCAAGCAATGCTTCTACGAAATTTAAAAAAATTAAGATCCAGTGAAAACATCGCACTCACTCGCGACTAACACTAAAGGAGTGTAAAAACAATGTACTAAATGCCGTAATAAAAAGAACAAAATAAACCCCTAAATTTATACGGATGAAAAGTGTAATAAACATATTGTATATTTCCAACTTTTCTTTCTCTTTCACCTTTGTATGTAAATTTTACGGTTAAAGCAAAATGTAAACACCCTTTGGTATGAGATACCCTGCGCGTAAAGTTAGGTCGTTTTCTTCCGCGAGTGAAGTGCCGGGTTAAAGGAGATACATATCCACTCAAAGCAAGTGAGGCATAATTTATGTCTTGAAATAGCAAAAATATTCATTTTTAAATGTTTGATAGAGATAGCTCACATGTGAGCGAAGCATCGCAAAATTAATAATCAAAAGAGATGTATTAAATATTTAAATAAATGCATTACCGTTTATTTTTATTGTGTACTTAGGTTTCATGTATTTTTTATAGCATGTTTTAGATCCAACAATATAAGTAAAGAAATGATGAATTAATTTAATTAATGTTTATATAGATGTCAGAATACATATTTTCGATTTTAAGGATACATATATATCTAACGTAATGCGTAGGAGTTAAAAAAATTTTTCTCTAATGAAAAAGAATACTCTATTCGTAACATCTTGTAACATCAAAAAGATATAATACATGCTCAAATGTCTTATGAAAATTTTTATGCAATTATAGAAATTTCTCAATTTTACTGTATCTTACTCCCTTATTCTCAGAACGAGTATGAAATATTTATCAAAGTTATTCGTAAATGTTCTTAAGTATATAAATTTAATTCTGAATTAATTTAGTTTTCGCCTTCAAATAAAGTAGTTTTTACTTGTTATTCTTTGAATATTTAATAATCGTGTAGTTATAAAGCAGACTAATTTAAGTTATTAGATGTACACGTTTTATTTCTAGAGAAAACAACAAACAAATAAAAAACACAAAAATCTCTGCAAAATTCTGAAAAAAAAAATGAAATTTTCGGAACTTCAAACTAATGAAATGTAAACAGCCATTTTAATCATCATTTTTTTATAACTGTATAGAATTTCTAAGCTTTAAGCAAACCTTTTATATAAATAAGTTTATTTCTAATAAAATGTTTTATAGCTACAAGAAATATCAATTGTAGAGCATTAAACGATAATGTAGAGTTAAGGTTTTACCAAATGTTAAGGGATGTAAATATTTATCTGGAAATATTTGATTTCTTTTCAGAGTTTTTTAAAAAAAGGTATTTATGTAAAAGATTTTAAAGGAAGCTTTTGCCTCAGGTGAAGTTCAAAATTAATAACTTGGATCTTATATTTTGATTACTTTGACCTAGGCGTAGAATAAATGGAGAAAATAAAAATTAAAGGAGAAAATAAAAATTAAAGGAGAAAATGTATTTTAAAATCCTTAAAATGAAATATTTTGAGAACTAACGGATTTGTTACGAATGTGTGTAAGAAATGGAAATCACACACACAAAGGACATAACATTACAAGTGGCAAAGGCTTAAATTTTTTAAAAATAAAGAAAATGAACAGGGTTACTGAGATAGCTTGAGCATTTGATGTTCCGAACATTGATGGAACAAGAAAACTTATGTTTTTTATAGATAAAAACAACATAAATTATGACAGAAAATGACTCTGTTCAGTGATATAAATTTGTGACGGATCTATCCGCGTACTTTTAATTAATCCTCTTGGTAAATCTTTGGACTATCATTTCGCTTTTATTCACAACTACCCTTTGAAGAAGAAACCGTGATATTTAAATTTAGTTTGCTTTATATACTCTAAGCTTTCAAGCTAGCTAGAGTGAAAGTGATAAGATAAAATAGAGATTGTTACTAATCAGATATTACAACATTTTATAGAGTATTTCAAATATTTGATAGGTGAAAGAATTAAAGTGATGATTAGTCACTAGTGTTAAATTAAGTGGGATAGTAGGATTTTTGTGTGTGATCCTGTAATAAGAGGATCGATATGGATAGTCTTCTCCTCATTCGTGCATCTCGCTGTTTATCCACATTTTGTTTATATTGAGAACATCTCCTCTCGTTAAAATTAATTGAATCAGCGTTGCTATATTTTGTGTGATCAGTTAATAGATTGTTTTTAAATACAGCTAGTGTTTCTTTCCTCCCTTCTACACCTCTAAGCGGGCAAGAGAGGGAACGACTCCCTCACAAATTTATCGATGTAATTTTTTATTTAATTTAGTTAAACGGAAAAAGTTAAAACAAATTTCATAACAAACATTTTATTAATGGAATGTTCTGTCATTTAAAGTATAAATTATTCTGTTTTCAAGGAGTAAAGTACAAATTATATATTTTTCTTAAAATAATATATATATATATATATACATACAGTTGACAAAATGATTATTTGTACACCATTTTTTTCTTCGTACCCATATTTTAGTTGCGAATTAATCATGCATTTCTTTAATGCGTCTAATTGTTGTATGCAAATTATTTTTCTTTTTAAGTGTAAAAGTAAATTGTAATCTGAAAAAGTGTGAAAAATCGTTGCAAAAAGTATTTGTACAGAATTCTTTTGGTGTAAGTATGGCAAAAGTTTTGATTAAACCTTTTAGATTCAACTTAGTTTTTCATACGTTTTTCTTAGTTTAACAATAATATTTATAAATAGTTTCAGATTATTTTTATATTTACAGATATAATCTTGAAAATGGCTCCCAAAACCAAAGAAATTTTTTTAGATACGAGGAAACATGTTACAGAGCTCCATAAAGAGGGAAAATCTTTCCGGGAAATTGGAAAAATTTTAAAACTGTCATTTACATCTATTGGTTACATCGTAAAAAAGTATTTAAAGACCGGCAGTGTTGAAAATAAGCTCAGATCCGGTGGTCGGAGTAAATTGATTTCAAGAGCTAAAAGAATGATTGTAAGGTCAGCAACAAATAAACCAATGACATTAGCTCAAAATATTGCCAATGAACTTCTCTCTCTCTCTCTCTCTGTCATCATATAACATTTCAGTGTCTGCTCAGACGTCAGAAATGTACTGCACAGCGGTGGTATGAAAGCCAGAACTCCCAGAAAGAAACCTTATATTAGTGAAGTAAACAAGAAAAGACGTCTGGAGTTTGCCATGAGGTACAAAAACAATCCCATGGATTTTTGGAAAAAGGTTATTTTTTTCTGATGAGAGCAAGTTTGAGATTTTTACACCACTAAGCATTCGAAAAATTTGGAGAAAAAATATAACAGCTCTTGAACCCAAAAATGTACTTCCCACTTTAATACACGGTGACGGAAATGTTATGGTGTGGGGATGTGTAGCTTATAATGGAGCGGGTAACTTACCTTTTATTGACAATAAAATGAATGCTTTAGCTTATATCGATGTGTTGCGACATAATTTGTTAGATAGTGCTAAGAAATTGAGCATGGAGAACACTTTTATATTCCAACAAGACAATGACCTGAATCACACCGTTATAGTTACTAAGACCTGGTTGCTTTATCATGCTCCAAGGTGACTTGAAACACCTCCACAATCTCCAGATCTTAATCCTATAGAGAAAATTTATGGATGCATTTTGACACTAAAGTTCGGAAAAAAAATGTAACAAGTAAAGAGAATTTAAAAGAAAAACTTCAAGAAGTTTGGAACTCCATTGACACAGAAATCACAAAGAAATTAATTGAGTCAATGCCAAGGCGTCTTGAAGCAGTTATAAAAGCCAATGGACTGTTTACAAAATATTGAAATTTCATTACATTATTGCATATGTTTTGTTAATGTTTACTAAGCAAGTGTACAAATAATCTTTTGTATAATATTTTTTTAAAAAAATTCACTTATTTGAAATAAATGCTTTTTTTAATTTTTTATTGTGAAAGAATCTTATTTTTTAAAACAATTTAAATGTATCTCAATAACTTTTAGTTATATTACTTAATTTATTTTTGAAGAATATACAAAATTTTAAGTGTACAAATAAACATTTTGCCAACTGTATGTATGTTTTTTTTTTAAATTCAAGTTCTCAAGTTTTCATTTCATTTTTGAGAGTACATTCATTTTCGAAAATTATAATCACAAGTAGTCTTTAATTTTATCAGTAAAACTAAAATGAATTGATTGCGTGCATCACACAGAAACTAATATATCTTGCTTCTTTTTCAATTCCTACTATTAGCTCACACTCTCTCTCTATATTTATTTATCTTGGTGGAATTTTCAATCGTTAATAAAATACATTTTAAAGCTCTCAATTGAGCTGAAATTTTATATACACGATTATTTTGGGTGACAATACGATACTTTAATGATAATTAATAAAAATTAATTGATTAAAACTAATTATTCACAGAATTAAAAAAAACAGCCCTGTTGGCTTCATTTTTAGCGACTAGGGTCAAAACTTAAAAATATTATTTTTTCTCATGTTTTAAAGCATTCATTTGAACTGAAATTTTAGACACACGATTGTTTTGGATGACAATACGATAGTTTAATGATAAAGATTTAAAATTAATGACCTCTTAATGTTGTGATCCTGTCATAAGCATATACATATTTATATTAATTATACCTATTTAATAAAAAATAGTTAAAATAAAAAATTTTCTTTGTTGATCTAAGTAAGAATTGACTTAAAATGTTTTTTTTAAATATTATTTGTTTATGAAAGAACCAAACTCATGATTTCAACTTTTCAAGTCTTGAAGCACTGACTTCACGCACGTCAATTCCAGCTCCCCCAAAATTGGATGGTGTTGAGGTTAAATATACAGTGGTGGCAAAAAGTCCTGAACATACATTTCCTTCCCACTGCGTTTTTGGTGCTCCTCGAACGCGTTTTGGGGCTGTTAAGCCCCCCCTTCCTGCGCTCTTCCATTCCTCGCCCTCGTGACGTATTCTAGTTTCGTCCTCGTTCGGCCGTTTTCTTCCTCCAGCCTCCCCCTGTGGGGGAAGTGATTTCAGATACTGGTCTCTCTTTCATCCTTTTCTTCGCTAAACTAAAACTAAAATTAGATGATCGCGGGCGCCTATTCCCAGAAGGAAGGGAGAAAAAGATAAACCATGATGTGAGGGTTGAATCAAATCAAGAAAACTCCCACAAAAAATGGGGAGGGAGGACGTACCCCAAAGCACGAAACGTTCTAACGAGGCAGAGCGCCGGCGGGGGGAGGGGAAGAACGCCGGAAAGAAAGCGGGACGGCCGAAGGCTGTGAATCAAGACGGTGAGATATCACCCAAGAACCCAGAGTAAAAGACGCAGTGCAGTGCAACTAAATCGTGTTGTTAAGAGTATGAAAAGAGTGTTTTTTGTTGAGTTATGGGGGGCGGAGCGGGTTTCTCCACTTCGTTGAAGAGTATGAATATTTAATTTTAGGGTGAGGATACGTAAACAGTGTTTGTGCTTTGACCTTTTCTCCGCGATTTTGGGTATAAGCGATTTATTTCGCTGGCACCCGTCTCATCTAATTTTCGTTTTTCGTCCTGAACACACTCATTTTTTTGCGTAATTTTTGTGTTTGACTGCATTTTTGGTTATGAAATTATTGCACTATCTTAAATATTGTTATTGATTTTAATGTATTTTTTCATGCTGATTTCAAATTTGTTTGTAGATTTCATCTAAAGTAAATAGTTTCATTGATATGTTGAAAAAACCTTGACAACATAGCACAAGGTCAGTGTAAGAATGAGTGAGTGTGTTTTCCACCAATGAAATGCTCCGTTATTTCAACCAATCAGAGAGAGCAGTAGCGTTAAAGGGTTGAAAGAAAAAGGTGAAACGTGGTTTATTCTATTGAATGCAGTAGTGTGCTTGTGGAAAATAGTGTATTGAAAGCAATTTGAAGTGCGTTTGTGGAAAATATTAGAATTATGGCTGAATTTTCATATCTGCCTGAGAATAAAAGGTACAAAATAATACATTTGAAGGGAGAAGGTTATTCTATGCGCCAAATTGCTGCTAAAGTACCATGTGGCCTTTCTACTGTTGTGAGAACTTTGAAAAGATTTTCTGAAACAAATTTTATTGACCAAGAAAAACATCTTTACGTGAAGACAGGTTATTTCACAGAATTTCACTTTCAAACAGAAAGCTTAATTCCTCGCAAATTTTGAAAAAATGGACTTTGACATCAAATGTGAGTGCGTCCGCAAGAACTGTTAGAGGAAGACTGCTGGAAATAGGTTATGAGGCTGTAAAGCACGCCCAAAACTATTACTGACTGAATTTCAACGCAAAAGACGATTGACGTGGGCAAGGGAACATTCATTATGGACTATTAAAGACTGGGAAAAGGTAATATTTAGTGACGAAAGTCAGTTTTGTATTTCTGGCAACCAAAGTAGTGCCTATGTAAGACAACGCACTCATGAGGAATTCAGCTCTCAGTGTCTGAAGCCCTCAGTAAAGTACCCGACAAAAGTGATAATATGGGGTTGCATGTCTTCTTATGGTGTTGGAAGACTTCACATCGTTAGCGGAACAGTGAAAGCCACGGATTACATTGAAATACTACAAAATAAATTGCTACCAACTGCAAGAGATCTTTTTGGGAATCAGTCATGGATTTTTAAGGACGATAACGCCCCTTGTCATCATGCAAAGGTAGTCCAGAAATGGTTGAAAGACCATACTGTGAATATAATGAACTGGTCAGGACAGTCTCCCGACCTTAATCCGATAGATAACTTATGGTTTAAAATTGGGTATGAAATTTCAAAGAAAAAACCTTCAAACAAACGTGAAGTAATTGAATCTTTAATATTTTCCTTCAAAGATATTGTCACGAAAGATCTTCTTTTGAAATTGGTGCATTCTATGCCAAAAAGATGTAGAGCCGTAAGTAAAGCAAACGGCTGGCCCATAAAATATTTATTTTCTAACATGTGACAACATTGTAATTTTCAAAATGCTTATATTAAATATACCGTATTTGTCAATTTTCGTGTTATTTTTCTTTGCATATTATGTTATTCTGTATTGTTTTATTCTGCACATATTTCACATTATTTTGTTCAGGCAGCTTTACTACAAAAAATATTTTAGTCATTAAGAAACTAGTAGTAGATTTGAAATCAGCATAAAAAATACATTAAAATCAATAACAATATTTAAGATAGTACGATAATTTTTTTTTAGCACGATAAATGAAGTCAAACACAAAAATTACGCTAAAAAATGAGTGTGTTCAGGACTTTTTGCCACCACTGTATGTAATAGGGTGGATCGAAAACTTTTTTCTTCTGAATTTTGGAACCCACCTATACGGGAAAGATTTTTTCTAGCATAAAGATGAAGGGAAAAATAATATATATATATATATAATAAAAATAATGTTTATGTTAAGTAACTCTACACAATGTGCATGAAGTTTAGGTATTTCAGCTTTTTTTATAGAAAAAAGTCGAAGATATTCTAGTAGATTTTATAAGTGGTCAATATTCATTGCTATGAGAGGACACCTATTAAACAGTTACATGAAAAAAAAACACTTAAGGTTGGAGGTCTTATCTAAGTTTGAGGAAAAATATTCATGCAAGGCAATACGGGGTTAGAGGAATAGTGATAATGTGGAAGGACGAGGTTGGAATGCGCGTAGGATGTCTAATGTTGATGATAATCGGAGAAATTTCGAAGTTGTGCGTAGACCGAGTAATGGCGGATTATAGGGGTAATTACGAGAATGGCCGTCAAAGAAATCAGTGGTTAGACAGCAGGAATAGATTTCAGAAGGATGATCGAAGATTTAACGATAGGGGATACCAGTTTAGAAATGGAGGTCAAAAGGAGGATTTTAGCAGAGAGGACCACAAAAATAGGAGTTCGAGTGAGAATTTTAGTCGAGGCGACCGGAGGCAAAGGGGACGATTGAATGTTTTGAAAGTTAGTGAGGTTCAAAGTGATCAGACGCAGTCGGCAGTGAGGTACCGATTAAATTTTCTGCAATATGTATGTCTCCAGTGGAACTCCCATACGTTCCTATTTTGTTAAACGAGACTTTTACGAAAGCATTAGGGGACACTGGAGCGGAGAAGTCATTTATATCGGAGGAGATATACCAAAAATATAATTGCGTATTCAGGTGATCACGGCATAGGGAGCTAAATGTCAAAAAATTGGAATTGTGGAAATAAATGTTCGAATTAGGGAGTTTAAAAAGCCTTGGTTGTTTCATGTGTTGGCAGATTTAGAATACCCATGTATTCTCGGGGTAGATTTTATAAGTGGTTTAAAGATTATTTTGGACTTTGATCGGAAATCGTTGGCGATTCTTGATTAGCAGATGGTTAAAACGATTGAGGAAGGAAAAGAAGAAATAGATCTTTCTAAGACAAGGTTGGAAAAAGAATAGAAACAGGAGTTGCGGGATTTGTTTAATAGTTTTCAAGGATTATTTACAGATAAACCGAGGCTTACACATGTTTTATATCATGAAATTGACCCGGGAGATAAGCCATCTGTTGATTCTCTTCCGTATCGTTATGATAGAGTGAAACAAGAGATACTCGATTATCATGTAGACAAAATGTTGAAAGAAGGAACCATAATTCCCATTAAATCCCCGTATGCGTCACCAGTTGTGTTATGTTGAAAAAACAATGGGTTACCCCTGGATAATCCGGAAGCGTATTGATTCGCTGTCGATTATCGGAAACTTAACGCTATTACAAAGTACCTCCGTTATCCCTTACCCTTAATAGATGATTTAATAATGAACATACCCCATACAGCGATGATATCGGCTCTTGATCTCAAATTGGGGTACTTTCAACTGCAAGTAAACCCTAGTGATATAGCTAAGACAGTGTTCGTCACGAAGAATGGCACCTATGCATTTCGGCGTATGCCATTTGGCTTGTCAGGGGCGGCTCCCAACTTTCAGAAGGCCATTGATATCATACTAAAACCGGTGATAGGAAATTTGTGAACGTCTATATAGATGACGTTATTATAACGTCTCCATCATTCACTCAGCATATTGAACATCTAAAGGAACTTTTTGATTTGACAAGATTCAGGTTTAACTTTAAACAAAGACAAGTGTAAATTTGATTGTGATGAATTAAAATATATAGGTTTAATTATTAATAAAGAAGGAATTAAAAAGGATGAGACAAAAGTTCGAGCTATACCTGAGATGAAACCAACACGAAATTCTAAGGAGGTGTCCGAATTTTTAGGTATGTCCCAGTGGTACGCGAAATTTATTAAAAATTATGCTGATCTTTGCGAGCCCTTTTATAATCTTAAACGAAAACTAAATAAATTTTGTTGGTCAATTGAGACGCAGAAAGCATTCGACGCGGTCAAGGCTGCCATAACGAAAGTGACAGTTTTAAAATTTCCGGATTTCAAAATGCCTTTCGAGTTATTTAAGAATGCAAGTTCAATAGATGTAGGAGCAGTTCCAAATCAGGAGCAGAGACCAGTTGTGTTGGTTTCTCGCACGCTTAGTTGTGCCGAGAGAAATTACACTGTAACAGAGAGGGAGTGTTTAGCAGTGGTATGGACTCTGAATAAATTTAGAACGTATTTAGGTTCTCTGCCGATGAGAGAAAGTTATTACGGATCACGCTGCATTGACGCGTTTAACAAATGGTAAAAATTTGTTGAGTAGAATGATCCGATGGGTATTAAAATTAGCAGAATTTCATATAGAATGGGAACATCGTTTGGAACTCAAAATGCGGTGGCTAACGTTTTGTCGAGGAACCCGGTTGAAAGTATAATTGGAGAGAAACTCAATTGTGCAATAATCAGGGATTTGATACTTTCGTCACGAGAACGGTTGATTGAGGAACAAAAGAGACCCAGAATTAGGTCATATCTACAGATATCTAGAAAACCCAGAATATAGCTCGGTTAATGCGACAATATGTGAAAATTGGTCCCGAGATTTTCGTTTAATTGAAGGCTTGTTATTTTATGCGAAATATGCAACGTCATTAGGAGAAATGCGAGTATATATATTCCAAAATCTTTAAGGAATGAAATAATGAGAGAATTTCACGACAAGCCATTAGCAGGTCATTTTGGACGTTTTAAAACTTATCATAAAATAAAGGATATTTGTTATTTCCGTATATGAGAAAATGCCCGTTACCGGCATTGAGAGTGAGACGTAACCGATATGTATTAGTAATTACGGATCATTTCAGCAAGTGGGCTGAAATCATACCCCTTAAAAAGTCTCGGCTCGAATAATAGCGGATAATTTTTTTGATAATTATATATCGCATTTTGGAGTTCCAGTAAAATTAATAATTGATAATGATCCCCAATTTATCTCCGATATTTTTGAGCATTTAAGTGAAAGATTAAGCATAAGGCATGTGAAGACTGTTGTATATAGACCTCAGGCAAATAGAACCGAACGTGTTAATCGCGATCTTGTGCAAATGATCGCAAATTATGTTAATAATCAACATGATACATGGGACCAGTTCTTACGTGAGTTTGCTTATGCTATTCGTACAGCAATGAATGAAACGGCTGGAAAACCCCCTTCAGAATTATTTTTAGTTCGAAAGTTGATTACACCATTTCTGAAATTAGTGATGGTATCGGATGGAACTGAATTTGCAGTAGGATATATTGTGAGATTGTTTGAGGAAGTTAGACGAGAAACACAAAGGCTAAGCATGAAAAATGGGAGAAGTATAATAGACGCAGGCATGATGTGTGAATTAAGGTGAATGATTGGGTCTTGATAGCAAAGCATCCCTTAAGTTCAGCAACAAAAAAGTGGTAGCTAAATTTAAACCAAAATTTGAAGGTCCGTTTAGAGTGTTAGAAGTAAAAAATAACAACGTAGTGATATGGAAGGGGAGAAAAAGGTTAACGGTCAATGTCAATCAAAATGTAATATATCGTCATAGGAAAAGTGACGAGATGGAGATAAGAGCTGGTAGTTTGGATAGCAATAGTTCACGCGGTGAATCGAGTGGTTTTGAAAGTGTTTAACGGAGATCAAATGAGTCGCAGTATAGATGGAAGAAGGGGTCAGATATAAAGCGTGAGGTAGAGGAAAAAGGGATAAGTGTTTTAAGAAAGATCAGGGTGAGAGACACACAAATAAGATCAATAAGCGCGGACCACTTATCAGATCAACACCTAGCTCTTGATCTCAGGCCAGTAGAAAGATTAAAAGAAGTAAGAATCAGAATATAGGGTATAAACGATCACGTGAATTTGGGTTGGGAGGACTAGAAAGGAAAATTTAGAAGGGTTCAAAGCATAGAGTACCTAAAAGAGCTTTGTCGTCAAACAATAAAACTAATAGTAATTTGTTAAAATTTAGAAAGAGAAGCCGCGCGCGCGAATAGAAGAAACGATAACGCCCAACACAGGCGGCTACAACCTGAGACCACGAAGTGGAAGAAGAGTGGAGTCCCGACCAGACATAGAGATGAAGACACAACAAGGAGGACCAGTTCGAGCCAGGAAAAGCAAAGGAAGGAACTACAACCCCTATATCGAAGAGCAGGCAAGATCTGGCAACAAGAATACCAGACGAAGAGGTAATTAACAAAAGGACCAGGAAAGGAAAGGAGGAGCGATTACTAACCGAACCATATCTCTGGAGGTCCTAGTAGGAGACGCCAATTACATGTCATAAAAAACAGGTTGTATCGTTTCATTTCATATTTTTTCGAACAAGTGGTCAGAAGAATTATTGCAAAGAAACAAGTCACGGTCGGATAGAAAAATTTAAAATGCCAAGCAAAAGTGGACACTACAAGGAGTGCATTTTTCTGGAAGATGAAAAATAAGCTTTTGTCTTGTAAAATTTTTTAAAAAATTTACGGAGAAAAGAATTGTAAATATGCATTTGTTAACTTCTATGTATGACTTCGCTGAGATGCGACAATTCCTTTGGTTATTTGTTTTGATTGTTTATTGAAAAATGTTTGTAATTGTGTAGTGTAAGTATATAGATTGTTATATTGTTTCATATTAATGTGCATCTGGTTTTGGGGAAACGCGGCGTAGACAATCTACTAACAATAACAATAACGGCGCTGCGCGATTTGAGAGGAAGTTTTTTAGAAAGGCCAGATGAAGGGTATATATGAAAATTAGTTGTAATTTTAAAGGTGATATACATTGTATAAAAAATTGCAAAATGTAATGGTAGTATGTGGAACTTTGTTATTCTCAGTGACTTAAAGAGTTTTTATTTCAGGGTGACAGACCCTGAAGTCTCTATAGAAAAATCTCTCTCTGAGAGCACCAATTCTCAAAGACTTTTGTACAAAAGACAGGATGAATGTAAAGAAAGAAGAATTGTAACAATTTTTAAGTAGCATTAAGTAGAATTGTTAGTTAAGGGGCATGCGGCTCCCTTTTTTCCAACTAAGACATATATGGTTTTTTCCTGAGTCCGTTGCCTAGATGGGGCATGCCCATTTAGTTTGTACATGTGAGAATCTACCGTGATTAAAATACATAACTGTTAATGTTGGTCTAGTTAATTGAGTAAAATTTATTGTGGCTGTCGAAAGTTAAAATTAAGGAAGAATATTAAAAATTAAACTTAAGATGAATAGTGAAAATTAAAGTTTAAGCTGAATATTGGAAATTAATGGTTTGAATGACTATTCGAAGTTAAAATTTAAATAGGGCATGGACAGTTTGAAGTTTAGAAAAATAAAATTTAGGCACATAATTTCTTAAGGGCCATTAAGACCCTCGAATAAATCACGTTTTGCTTCTTGGAGGGGATTGTGACGGGCTCACGCGTCTTTTCTTTAACATGTCCTTTGGGTTCTTTGGAGCCAGAATTAATGACAACTCTTTTCCAATCGAATCCAAGAAGTGAAGTGTAAAAAAAAGATGCAAATTAGGAAGCTTTTAAATATCAGAACTCAGAGTAAGTGAGATGGCAGTTTGAGGAATGTAAACATAATCCGTGGTTCAAGCGTGAAGAAGTTTTGGAAAACGTTGCGTGGTGGCGAACAGAAATCATACATGATAGAGTTCCATTGAGTCAAGGTGCATACCATTGCACTCGAGTAATTACAAGGCTTCATCTAAAATTGTTGTGATCGTTACTTCAAACTACAGTAAGGTAGGATTGACTATTTAATATTAGGATCAGTGATAGTATTGGAATTGAGTTTAGACGAGTCAGTAATTGATAGTGGTCCGGGTTAGGTTAATTCGCTATTATATATAAATTGTGTGTTTTGCCATTGTAGATATTCTCTCACATATATATTATTATAATCTAATTTGTTAAAGGATTAAGTTAAATATCTTAATAAAGTCATATTATGATAATGTATGCTTCTAGTTCTTCCGTAAATCTTACACCTCTAGCTCACGCTGATAATCAAAGAGATGTCCACCCGAGGAGGGGGATATCACAATGCGCTTCGTTTCATGTAATGTAGCCAAGATGGTTGTGATAGAGTGCGTATATTTTGAATCCAACAGCACTCCAGTTCTCACTATTTGCCACCCACCTTTTTTTTTTATCAACAGCAACACGAATGTTATCGAAAGTAATTGCTCGAGACTTATAAGCGGTTCCCATTAGCATTTAAATGCACCCCTTCGTATACCCTCTCTAATGCTAACATTTTTAATGACCGTTTGATTTGCATGTCTGGAGAGTCAAGAGGGACGTCTAAAGGCATGGGTCAACTGGGCTCAGGCCCAGAGCCTCAGCCACAATGAGCCCCGTTCTCGTTCTTTCTCGTCTCGTTCATGACTTAGCATTAATAAAATCACGTTTCGAATAATTTCAATGGTCAAATGTTTTATTTCTGGTTGTATTCTCCGGAAAACTGCGAATTTCGGATGATGTGTCTACTGGCTACACGTGATGACCATCATCCATGTATAGGCCTAAAAACTTGTGGGTTCTTTTTGAATGATGGGGTTATTTTCGGTGTCGTGTTCGAATTGTGAAAAAATAACTGCAGTCAGGATTTTATCCCTCTGTTTTATTTCACTCCTCCTACGGGATTTATTATTAGCTAAAAAAAAGATACTACGATGTGATCAGAGTGCAAAACCCATCGTCCAGCAGATCTTCCTCCGAGCACGTTTTTTTTCTCGTTTCCGGTTTCCTCGCTACCGCTGCTCTTTTCTCCCCTGGTCCGGTCCGGTCTCGTCTCGTCCCCTCGTCGTTCTACGGAATCTACGGGAATTTGTGCGGGCATCTGGGTTTCAAAGAACCCTTAATTCCGTCTCTGGCAAAAAGTCTACTTGATGATATGACTTTTCATTGAGTTTTCATATTTGTGTGCTGTACTGCATGGCTATTGGACGAGCGGCGGGCAGACCAGTGGGCGGGGCTTCGAGGCTTGGATCTTGACATCTAGAAAGATTTTTAGAGAGAGGAATTTAATGGAGAGCAAAGCTTCCTATTGGTTGCTGGGAAGTGAGGATAATGGCTCAAAAGTGGCTGCTCATGTGGGGCGAGTGTGAGTAATTGTTCCGGCTGCAAGTTCTGTCTTGCAGTCTCCATCCTCTTATTCATTCCAGCTGAAAAAAAAAATTCCGCAGCTTCTCTATTCCGATTGCGTCTTGGTGCTCCTCGAACGCGTTTTTGGGGCTGTTAAGCCCCCCCTTCCTTGCGCTCCTCCACTTCTGCCCGCGTAACGTTTTTTATCTCGTTTTCGTCTGGCCGCTTCTTCCTCCATCCTCCCCCCCTGCGGGGGAGTGTATTCAGATATTGATTTTCATTGCCACTTTCTCTCCGCGAATTTGGGTATAAGCGATTCATTTCGCTGGCACCCGTTAAATCTAATTTTCGTTCGTTCGTTTCGGTGAGTGTGAGTGGTGTCCCATCGTCGTTGTCAGGTCCTCCTCTATACATAGTTGGCCCACTGCCAGATCTCGTGTGTCTGGTTCGACCTGTTGTCAAGTGCAGGTAGTAGATCTTTAGAAGGCCTATCACCATATAGGCATATCTACCACACCATCATTACTCATTCATTCAAAATGCGACAGTCAGTCATGCCGGTTTGTGGGATAGTAAGTCATGCACATTCATTTATTTCGGGTTATTGTTTGTACAAGTTTTTGACTACATATGCTACATACTGTCTACTTTCACGCGTCATAGTTGGGGCCTACATTTGTGTAGGACTCAGGGCCTCAAGGCGTCTGGAGACATCCGTGATAGTCAATTGCAATTGGCTGTAATATACGATATTTGAATATTTCCCTCAGCATTCACCCCGATTTCATAGCTAAAACTCAAATACGGCTTCAAAACTGAAAAAATTACAGCCCATGCTTAATTTTTGGAAGTCTTACGACTAATTTTGAAATTAAAATTACATATTTTGATACTTAATTTTACTTAAATATAATAAATATTTGCTCACATAATTTAATTTGAGAATGAAAGTTTCCTTCATGAATTACTGTAATGGAAGAGGTAAAATATATACAATTACAAAGATACGAGTTTAATTTATTTCATAGTAAAGTGCTTATAAAATGCTTAAGCCGCTTACAGAAAAAGAAAAGATTTACTAAGGAAATTGTTTTCAACCACGATAAACGGCAGTATTACATAAACTTAGAAAAGTATTGTTTAATAATTTACTGCTATAATGCTACCTTATAATTATATATACATTTTTAATTATTTGTCCATTTCAGCCAGTTACTCATAATTGTTCTATACACAATTTACGCAAATTTCTGCGTGAATAATGCATTGCATAATTTTATCATAATAATTCCAGATGAAATACATATTTTATTCTCAGTAATTGGATTTTTACATTTTGTTACCTATTACACGCATGTTTTAATTACGAATTTAAGTACTTAAAAGACGTAGATTGTTTCTCGTATAACAACTTACGTCAGTTCACATATAAATCATATGCAACATAATCTGTGCTAATTTTACATTGTATTTTAAATATATCTTGAATAATTGGTAAAAGTTCTGGCTCAAAGGTAGCGTAACCGCTTCTTAACCCAAAGGTTGCGGGTTCGATAGATTTTCTGGATGCGGAATTCGTAAGAACACATGTCATATATAATTATGTGGCCTGTAAAAGGTCCCTTAAATATCAATTTCAATCTGGCATTCTCGGCAAAATTAAAGCATTGCAGTATTTATCATAGATGAGAACTTGATATAAGAGAGACGCCACTAGGTGGTGCCGTGGTCCACTGCAGCCTAGTGATCAATGTAACGGACTCGCGGCCATCGTGTCATGAGTTCGATCCCAGTACCACTGAAGGTCCGCTTTGTAGGGGAGCGATTCATGTTAAATCTGTCGATAGCTCAAACGTCCTCCCGTTGGTGTGGTGTAGTAGTTAGGAGAAGGGGACATCTGCTCAGATTTCATATTTATCACTTAACCATAGTTCAAAATTCCTAGGTCCGTAGCCAAAAGCCCTCGTGTAGCTGAACAGTGCGACGTTAATATTCATTTCATTCACTCACACTTGAATAACTTGCCGTTTTTGAAAAGACTTACGCTCGTATTCACCGCTAATCTAACCCAGCGATGAAACCTGGAGTTAAGTAACCGGCAGTCAACCCCAGGTTAGAACTTCAATTCACAGCTCTTTTTTGACCTCCAGTTACTTGACTCTGGGTTTCTTAACCTGGGTTTACTGGTCAATTTCCATTGGTCGAAATAAACCCCGTGACTTCCGGCTGGAGCTACAATTTCTATACATTCGCCTCGTGCCAGCTTGTTTTTAACCTCGAGTATCGCTAACTGTTTAAAATGAATGCCAACAGAATTTATTTTACGCAGTACGAAAAAGAGTTGGTGTTGGCTTTGATGAAGCCGCACTTACATATAATAGAATTTAGGGAAACAAATGCTGTTAGTAGCACAAAAAAATGAAGCTTATATTGAAATAACGCGGCAATTCTATGACACTGATGGAGTGGTGAATCCGTGAACACCACAACAGATCCGTCAGTGTTTCTTAAATTTAAAAAAGAAAATGACAAAGAAAATTAGTGTTTTGCGGCAAGAAAACGCAAACTTAAACACTCGAAAAATCGCTTAATGCGCATGTACGGTTAAAACTAACCCGGCAGTGACCCTGGGTCAGGATTTTTTTAACTTGATCCAGAGTTAAGTTATTAACTTGCGATGGTGAATAACGTTTTCGGTGAAACCCAGGTTTCCTTCCTCTAACCGGCGGTCAGGTTAGCGGTAAATATGGGCGTCAGGTGCCAATATGCACCTGAAAAAAAAATTCGATAAAGACATTCTTAAATCCATTTAATTTTAAGAGCTATTATACTTAACGTGTTTCTCATGTGTTTCAGATTCTTTTAAATTCTGTTTAAAATTCTCCTAATTCTGTTGTCTGTTCTTAAATTCTAATAGTTACGGAGATCTTAAGAGGAGAGTTAGTTTGCTGTCATGTATATAGGTATTCAAAACTTTATATATATTAGTGCTGTGTAACCAAATGTATTCAAATTAATGTGAAAATTTTCAATAAAAGTTTCCTATACGAAAAAAAAGTTCTATTTATTTTTAGCAACATTCCTCGAAAATCAAGAATTGGTTTTCACAGAAAAAAGTATCATTTCAGTAGATATCAAAATATTTGCAATGATAACGAATCCGTAGAAAAAAATTACGGAAATGTATTAGCAATTTAGTTAAAGATTATATTTTCATTATTTATTAATGCATTTTCGAATACTAGTAAAATGAATCTTTATGTGTGTGACTGTAGCATACTTTTCAAAAAAAATATTTTACTTTTTACTAAGATGATTTTTTTTTTTTGAGGATAAAGCAAATATGATTTTAAAACAACACAGGAAACAACATTTCAACTTAATACAAGGTTTTAATTTGGAGCTATGGAATGTCAAAGTGTTTCAATATTTGGGGAAATGAAAGCTTAGAAACGCGAGATTGGTCAATCCTCCGTCTACTATTGATTGCATTTTGGCTTACAGGCGTAATAAGGTGTTTCTATATTCGCATTAGGAGGGATATTAAACATCTATGTGTATGTGTGTGTTTGTCTTCTATAACAGCACCGGAGAAACTCAAAGGTTTCAAAGTTCATATCTAAGAGTTTGATTTCGTTCAATAAAACAACCCTAAAATTCTTAGAGAAAAAGTTTTACACCTTTTTCTTAAGAAAGCCCAGTTAAGATCTTTAATTAAAAATTTAAGCTTACTATAAAACTTAACTATAAGCTTAAAATGTGCCCTCCTAAATTTGATTATATAAAATAATTTGACTAAAATTTTCCTTTAGTTTAGTGTATGAATAATTAAATATAGTGATATAAATTAATGAATTTTACTAGGAAGAGCGTTTTTAGATTTCAATAATTCTTATAATAACTAGATAAAACTGATGTTGTACAAGAAAAACAAATTACGATACTCATTCAAGTGGGAGCGGTCACGCGGGGCACAGAGCCACCCCAGGCTCACGAAATCGTTAATTCTGAAAAAACTGTTTATTTGTTACTAATGGATTTAACATATTCTCCTTAGATGATAATCTTTGGGGGAACTAAAATATATTTGTCTCCCATCTCTCTCTTTTTTGAGAATGGCAAACGTTTTTTACAATCTTAAGGTACTTGTTTTGACTGAGTTCCCCGCGCGACCACTTTTGTTCCAAAATATTTTCTATTAACAGGCTACATTTTTCTTCTGTGAACAACTTAGTAGATTTAATTGCGTTGTTGTACAACTTATTATGGTTCCTAAATGTAAATAAGCAGAATATAAAAGAAGAAATGGGCATCTGTGATCTCCGTTGAAGGAAGTTGAAACTGACCAATCAAGGGAAGAAGCTGCCGAAATAATTCCCTGATCATCTTCCTCCCTTGATCAAGGAAATACATCTAGGACATGATTAGACGCCATCTGCATGCCATAATACCTCTGCGTTGAGAAGTCTAATTGTAGAAAATGGGTTAACACCGTCTAATGTTGCAGATATGCAACAGCCAGTCCCAAGACCGGAAGCCTGTGAAGGTAAGTGGGAGAATTAAGATATGCTTTTTTCTCACTAGTTTTTTTGCAAGCATAGGAGGACCCACGTGTGGATCTCATATGAAGACCAGGAAAAACAAGCCTCTTGCTCGGATGCTCTACGTTGGCTGTCACCCCTCAGAGCGCGGGGTTTCAAAATGTAGATTCCCCAAGCCTCAGAAATGCTGGGAGACTATAAAAGCCTTCTAGGTCGGCAGAGACCATAAAGTATCGTGGTGTCCGACGCGATTCAGTCAGACAATTCGCCGAGCCCATTGCCTCGGAGGATTTGTTATCTACGTAACGCATGAGTTTGCGATACGAGTTCAGGAATCACGCTTGCAGTCATATCGAAAATGGGTGACAGGGAATCGAGAACCATCCTACAAGACACCATACGTAATCTCATTGACTGTACCTAGACGTGTTGATCCGTATACAGCCCTCAGGCTGGGACCTTCCGTAACAACCTACGGAATGGTAGTTGTTCTCAATTTGTGTTACGAGTTGGACTTCAAAATAAACATCACTTGATGTTCGTTGCTATTTCTTTCTCTGTTTACCGAGCTTCTTCCCTTTCTGGCCACTCTTTCTTGATGTATTTTCAGTATCACGTAATGTTCATACGAGTACAAAGCCATTGAAGATGAGCTTTTAAGTGTCGAACAGTGATGAAGAGAGTATATATCTTTGATAAATTTACTTATTTTCATATTATGGTAACACTGTGAGGATTCTCAGAGCTGATTGAATTTAGCGTGAAATAAAGTCAAGAATAAAAAAACTAGTCCGGAAAGTCACTGGCAATGAAATTTGAGATTTTAATAACTAGGCGATGGGTAGTCTAACAATGTTTCTATTTTGTGACACATATAGTTCAATATATTCTTTTTTAGGATGCAGTTCAGAGGAAATATTCCTCATTTAGATCTAATTGCAAAAATATGGTGCCTGAAAATACACTGTATTTGCTATTTGGGATATACTGTATACTAAGCGATGTGTTTCGACCAGTGAATCCCAAAGTGGTCTATATCGACTCCTAAGGGTCTATGATAACCTGCAAGGGGTCAACATCAGTGAAAAAATAATTTGGGTGTTCATGAGGTATAAATAAGTGTCTACGATAGTGGCTCGCATTAAATTAAATTGTGACTTTAATTTTAAAAGAAAATTTAATCAAGTGAAAATGAGAATTTGCTTGTATAACAGCTTTATTTACCAAATCTAATGAGTTTAATCTGCAGTTACAAAGTGGCAGTATATGTTTTATTAAAGCAAGGACCATCATTTCAGAGTTTCTTACCAGAGTTAAGCTAAAGGAGTATAATAATGGACGTTGCGAATTTTCCCAGTTATCTCAATTTGTCACAGACAATCTGTCATGTAAATGACGTTTTAACCTACGCGTTCAACATTTAAATACCTTTTATTCAGGTTTTGAAACTAGGTTTAAGAATACTTTGACTATGGTAATACCATAGTAGGGAATGAATTCATATGGTAACACGGGAAAAAAACAAATGCCATATTACAAGAGGAACTGATAGGAATATGCACAAGCGAAGGTCTTAAAGTAAAGTTTAGAAAAGGATGTCACATCAATTTTGGATTTAAAAAGATACACCTGTTATTTTTTTTGCATTTTGGAATATCTTGAGAAAGTTTTTAATTGCGTTTCCTAGTGAGAAGTAGTTTCAGCGTGGTCCTAATTTCTAAAATAGCAACCCCCCCTTGAAAAAAAAAGATTCAATACTATTAGCAAATAAGATTTAAACTTGAAAAGATTGATGCCACATGTTGAAAATTTGTTACTGAAGAACCAGATTCATCCTTCCCATTTAAAGCAATTATTAAAGTTATTTTATACATCAATTACATTTTAGTTTTATAAACATGTGTTTCTTTAGATTTAAACACTATACTTCTCTACCGCTAGAAAATTAAATATTTTAAAAAACTCTATATCATCTGTCAAAAAGACATTTAGGTTGATAAATTCGCGAAAATCGATATTTGGTCGCGCAGGGGACCACCCCAAACCGAAAAACATGGCCAAGGGGTGTATGAGACAAAAAAGTTTGGGAACCTCTGGTTTAGAGAACATAATAAAAACCTTTACATAATTATACAGATTCATTACTAAGCTCATAATTTTTTTTTGAAATTTCGATCTCTCCTTATTTGTTTTATCAGATATGGTATCAAATTATCATCTATGACTGTTTCATCACCTTATATCTTTAGTATACATCTCCTCATTTATACAAAAGAAAATCACAGTACTTTGCTTTAAGAAGTATTATGATATTGACAGCTGATATTGATAAAGTATGATTTTGACAAAAGGCACAAGAAAATATGGATTATATGTTTTTCTCATTCGTCATCTTATGTTTAAAATAAGGTGCTCTAAATAAGAAGTAAATAAGTTAAACAATGATTTATTTCAGATTTTCATATACATTTATGCATGCTATACGTGTGTTTCGAAGTTTGGATAATTAATCAAACCATAGGATATATGACCAAGGTTTTTTTCATAAAATGTCAATGCCTTAGGGTGTTTTAGTATTAAAATCTTTTGTTGCTTTCAGAAGCATGAGAGTTTTTCTCTTATGTTCTCAGGAGTTTTGAACTACCTTTATTCAGATTTCTTTTCGTTGTCTTAGAAGAATTTATTTTTTATACCCTCTGGCAAGTCATCAACTGAATTCCTAAACCTAAAGTTTCTCTTGGTAGAATAATGAAGAAATATTTTATTTTGTGATTAAATGTTTCTGATATATAACAAAGATTTAATAAAAGTCCATAACTGCAATGTTTGTAATATGTCAAATTATACTGAAAGGTAAACCAGGAAGAAATTTTCTGAATAAAAACTTTAAATTGCAGTAGTGAGAGAAAAAATATTTCACACATATCTAAAAGTAAATTCTTGATGCATGTAGATAAACTAATTTAAAAAAATGAAGGAAAACAATAAGAAAAACTGTGACCATGGGATTTTTATTTCTTTGAAACATAAGAATTTAATGAAATTTAGCCAAAATATATTAATCCAACTGTGCTTCAAAAGTTATATACTAGAAAGGCAGGTTCATTTTCTGCATTAAAAATACAGAGATTGAAAATGTACTAAACGTGCAAACAGCTCAATTGAGTGTGTGGCTCCCTCTAATAGACATATAGAGTCTACAGAGAAGTTCCATACTGAAAATGAAGAGTTAACATTATTTAGCTCCAGTCCCATTGTGTTGGGAGAGAGTTTGGAGAGCTTCATTGATCAAATAAGTGCTACAATATCTCACGGTAGAATATCTCAAATCATACAGAACCAGGTTCAAGTCCAGAGAATGTTCTCGACAAGCAATTTATCTTATAGTCTCCTGATGAAGGTGACTCTCTAGCAATCAAGCTCTGTGTGGTATAGTATTATCATCCAGTGAGAAAGAGTTACTAGTAAGGATGTGTCCATTGAAATCTACTATGTTGTTCAGTTCCTACTATTAGCTCACATTCTCTACATATTTATTTATCTTCGTGCAATTTTCCATCGTTAATAAAATACATTTTAAAGCGCTCAATTGAGCTGAAGTTTTATATACATGATTATTTTGGATTACAACGCAATAATTTAATTATAATTAATAAAAATTAATTTTTTTTGATCAAAACTAATTATTTAAAGAATTACAAATACAGCCACATTGGTGACTTAGCAACCATTTTGGCGACTTGTGTCAAAACTTGAAAATGTTTTTTTCTCACGTTTTAAAGCATCCAGTTGAACTGAAATTTTATACACACGATTATTTTAGATGACAATACGATACTTTAATGATAATTAATAAAAATTAATTACCACTTAATGTTGTGATTCTTCATATATTTATATTAATTGTACCTATTTAATAAAAAGTAGTTAAAATAAAATTTTTCTTTGTTGATCTAAGTATAAATTGACTTAAAAAAATTTTTTTTTATGTATTTCTTGTTTTATATAACTTTGCACTAACTGTCCCATTTGAGCCAATATTCAGATCAGCACTGTCAGCAAACTCTCAGTGTACATATACCCAGCATATATTTGTATGTTGGATCTGCCAGATCTTTATTTTTTATGATATGATTGGGGTAATAGAAGGTGTTTGCTTTTCACGAAAATAACAATCATCTTGAGTTACTCATGAAAGGTAAATCTAAACAGCAGTCTGTCAGACTTTGTGCGTCCCTTCATCATGATGCCCCTCCAAACACCTTCTTTAGTATACCGGGTTTTTTTCTAAACGGTTGGAGAACATACAGCAAGTTCATGGCTTTGACCACATGAAGACCCATTGAAAGTCAGGTATTAGGCTGAATCTGGACTTATTAGAGAAAAACGTGGTTCTTTTGTTTCCTACTCTGATATCGATGATCTTTGCTCTGCGCAAAACGACTTCTTCCGTATATAGAAAACAAAAAAGAACGAATCGCAACCAGAATGAGTTATTGCAAAGATATCTTTCATATAGTTGTCTGGAGAAAAATATCGCTTGAAACTTAAATTCTTAGGAGCGCATGAAGTTTACTAGATAGCTTACAAGCTATTACACTCCTTAAATATATCGATGTTATGGAAGTGTGGATGTTGCTATTCCAAAAAGGCACTTAAAATGCTAAATGAAAGGTCTCTTTTTATTGATTATCAAGGTTTAATTGTATATCTAAGAAAAGGGATCTTTCGTTTCAGCAGAAACGCAGCAAAATTTATAAAGATTACCGATGCAATAGTCCACCATCAATAGCGTTGATACAACTGTATTGAGTAGAGTGTGGAAGGAACTGAACTGTCGCAAAGATGTATGCCATATTACAGTGCTTCTCAAACTGTGGGGCGCGCCCCCCTGGGGGGGCGCGATGACCTTACGAGGGGGGCGCGAGCATATCGAAAATAAAAGATTTAAAAATAATTAGTTTACTGGAATGAATTAAAACAAAATACTTTCAGACATAATAAAAAATGCACTTTTACTCTGATATAATTTATAGGCGATATTAAGCCATCAAAAACAAAAACTTCTTCAATACCTAATTAGCTATCTTTGATCCTATAACCAAATAAAAAAACTTTTATTTGATTTGCTGTTATTCCGTGATGAGAGATTTTTTTATTACGCTTTTTTAACCTAAACTTTCAGAGAAAAACCAGATCCCGACCCAGAATCGAAAAACTTTAGGAACATAAAAAAATTCATCACTGTCATTATTTTTGAAATACTGCACATTACAGCTGTAATCTGTTTGACCTTCTAAATTATTGGTACGGTTAGTTATGACCCCTCTCTTACGTGTTCTCTGTTGCGCTTTTTTTTATGCAAAAGAGTTTTATGATATTTGGAAAACCACACACACACACACACGAAGGATTACTTGGCCAAGACATATTTTTAATATGAATATACTTTTTACCCGGAAGTGGCCGCGCGGGACACACAGATTATGAAATCGTTAATTCTGGCAAAACTGTTTATTTATTACCAAAGAAAAATTGAAAAGTCCTTGAAAGTAGGTAAGTTAACTTTCTCTTAGCTAAATTATTCACTGGAATCATGATTTGTATCGTGTACAATAAAATAATTATATAAAAAAAGGATTGGGGTGACTCAATAACCCCGACCGTACCCAGTGCGCGCCTGCTCCCGGGTTAAAACATGTTGAAGTCTTTTCACTTTAAATATTAAAAATAATACAATTATTCTTCATCGATATTTTATATTATTGATCATTATTTAACATCAGTGGCGCACACAAGGGGGGGGGTCCGGAGCCCCAAAGCCCTTGATTTTTTTTTCCGTTTGATTATAATTCTAAGTTTATAGTACGCAAAATTTAGTTAAGTATTTGTTATTAATGATTAATTTTATTCATTAATGCTAATTATTTATTCAAGAATTAGTTTTTTACTGTGTTTTGTTCCCGAAAATCGACAAAATCAAAAGGAACCTGATACAAGATTGGTGAACTTTCGACCCCGGACCCCTTGAAAAATTCCTGTGTGCGCTACTGTTTAACATCAATTATAAATGCTAATTCTGTGAGGGTTAAAATTACAATTCGCTTAAAACTAATTATAATTTGAGCAACGGTTTTAAAAAATCATTTTACGTTTTTGTAAACATTTTCGAGCAATTGGTTTTGCTTCCCTTACAATTCAGCTATTATATCAATAATGTTTTATTTTCTTATAAATGAACTCGAGCAAAGAGCGGGCACTTCAGCCGGTATACTTTTAATGTATCAGAGTGCTGCACAGAATATTTTATAACTAATTAATTAATACTAAATTAAGAACAAGTTGAATAAGTATTAATGACGTCCATGAGCTTGTCTTGGAAAGCAAAGTTTTTGTAAGGATTGCTTATGATTAGAAATTGACCCTCTGAGTTCTTTTTCTATATTTAGCAGATATCTATATTTTGTCTTCTAAGCAGCTACCGCATTTTGTAATATGTACAATTTAAAAATTAGAGAAAGGAAAAATAACATAATAATTATCCTATTATTTTATTTATTTATTTATTTTGCTTAAAAGTAGTATACAAAATTTTTAATACTTATGTTACTAATTTGTATGGCTTATAATTAAGATCGCCTATTGTAACTTTAGCGTCAAAGTGCATTATTATTGCATTCAGTACATTATTAATGTATAAGGGGGGGCGCGAAAAAAATTGTGATCGAAAAGGGGGGCGCCAGTAGTGAAAGTGTGAGAAGCACTGCCATATTATCAATGTTTCCCACATAGAACACCCTTAAAGTATACAAAAAATCTTGAATTGTTTCTGTATTCTTTCAAATGTCCTTTCTGCTGTATTCGTCTTAATTTTTTTACTAAAGCGCTTCGAAACTCCGAAGGGAATTATAAATAAACCTGTAAGAAAAATAAACCTGTATAAATAAACCTGTACTGTTTATCTCTGTATGTAAAATAGTTTGTATTTTTCATTCTATTACATAAAGAGTAAACTGCTTTAAAAGTAAAACATATAAAAATTAACATTTCATGCAAAGTCATTGTTCGGCATTTAAGTTGCTGTAACAGAATTTTCCATTGCATAAAATCATTCCAGCCAGACTTACATTAAGAAAAACGAAAGGTTTAAAATTCCACAAATAAAAGTGAAATACAATTAAAAAGCACGAGAAGTTTACTATAAAAAAGAATCATGATAATTTATACAAAAGAGAGTTTAAAACTAACTAAAAAGACCAGAGGAAATTTTTTTAAGAAACCTGCATAAAAACTATTACAGCTAAAAAAAAAGTTATGCTTCAGTTAAAAAAACATAAGTTTCTAATCTTTCTATTTAAGCATAGTAAAAACTGAAAAAAATGCATCCTTTTTCAAAAAGTCACTTACAAAAGTCATATCAATGCAGGATTATGAGGTCTCTAATCCCTCCCCGTAGGGAATTTTCGTGTATTTACTTGAATAAAAAATACATAAGAGTTTATTTTACAATGGATTCTCTCGAATGAAACGCATTAAAAAAGCTTCCTCAGATGATCGATTCAATGAATTTCTAAAATGATGCTAAAAATAACGCATTATGTAAAGTTTAAAACTTTTGCAACTCTGAAAAGTATTTTTTCAAAAAGAAGTTATTGATATTCTGTAACTGATTTCTTTATTTTATTTCCCCGAATTAAATAAATGCTTCTATTAATAAAGCTCTTAAAAATATTTCTTTTAGAATAATCAAACTTCATCCTATGTTAATATTAGCCATTACTCACCCACTTCGCTAAGTATTTCGGGATACTGTATGACTGCACAACGTTTTAAAGTTACTAGATATATGTATCCAAATCTTAGCATTTAGCTCCGAAGGTATGTAAAGGCATTCATATAACCGCCATATTTTAATTTTAAAAGGAAAAGGACGATTTTATAATCCGGAAGTCTCTCACTGTAAATCGATTTACGCAAAACGCGTTCTTATCGCATCACTAGTCAACGGAAGAAAGATGCCTGCCAACTTTCAAGCTTTTTAGGTCTAAGAGTTCAAAAGAGGGAACTTTTTATACAACTCCTCCTCCTTGGGAGTTCATTTCCGAAATACCCGTATGAATGCCTATCATCAAAATTACTTGCGCCTTTTAGTATTCCACCTATATGGTGCAGCGTTCAAGAGAGATACCAGCTCCCGGGAATTGTAGTAGGTCTGCAATGGAAAAATACCAATTTGTAGCTTCATTAGAAATAAAAATATATACATATTTTAACTATAGTACATTAGTATTATATACATATGAACTTATTTTATGCGGTGGATAGGGACCGTATAAAAACAATCGCACAAAAAATATTCAAAAATGTCATAAATTCTTACATATAACAAACTAATTCGTGGAAATACTACAAAAACTTTTTTATGCGGTGGATAGGGACCGCATAAAAAAATCGAATTTATAAAATATGCCAATTATTCACGAAATTTATGTAAGAGTGTATTTCCATAACAAAATAAATAATTAAATATTACACATGGAAACATTTTAAAAACATATAGTTTCTCATTGTATATACGGATAAGTCTTTAAAATGCACATACATAATTCATTGCAACTCATCGTAATCCAAAGTCCTGTAATGAATAAGTTCAAAATCACTTTCGTCACTTGAAGGCTCAATTTCAATTGATTTATTTTTTGGCAACATAAAGTAAGAGATAAGTTTTTGTTACGAAGGGCGGGTGGTCAGTTGCTTGTAAATGTCACGATAACCAACTATAATACATGATTGAAGCTCTTTTTGGAATTTTATATACTCCTTTCTTAACTGGTATCTATTTTAAGAAAATGCTTTACCAATTTGTTGGAAAGCTGGATCCCTGCATATTTTTATCCGCTCTCAAAGAATCTGGCTTCTTGTCCGTCTTTATAATTTATCAAATTAATGATAATGTCACTGTCATTGAAAGTTTCGTCTTCAATAAAGAGCGGGCTGCTGGAGCGTTGAGAGAAAGCAACTGAATGCGCATTGTCGGGAGACTATTTATAACAAACATTTGTGTCTACATTTCAGTGGCGTAACGTACACCGCCGTATCACGGGGGTCAGGGGCTCTAGGAGCCCAAGGCTTGAATAACGCTAAATATGTATTTAGCCAATTTGTAAAACATTAACGTCGAAACCGGACTTTCAGGGGGAGGGGGTCCTAACATTCTGCGTTACGCCACTAGTAAATACACTGCTCGACAGTGAAAATGCAACACCAAGAAGCAGAGGTTCGAAAGGGATGAAATTTGAGGAAAAGACAGACAGCGAAGAACAATAATTGATGTTTATTTCGAACCGATATTCAGGTTACACAATGCGCACAGCATCGACTCAGTAGGATGTAGAACCACCACGATGCACGAAGAAACACGTCTAGGTCAATAAGAGTGCGGATGGTGTCCTGAGGGATGGTTCTCCATTCCCTTTCAACCATTTGCCAAAGTTGGTCGTTCGTACGAGGCAGGGCAGAGTTTGCAAACGGCGTCCAATGACATCCCACACGTGTTCGATTGGTGAGAGATCAGGAGAGTACGCTGGCTACGGAAGCATCTGTACAGCTCGTAGAGCATGTTGGGAGATGCGAGCAGTGTGTGGATGGGCATTATCCTGCTGAAAAATAGCATTGGGCAGCCCCTGAAAGTAAGGGATTTCCACCGGGCGCAGCACATTCTGCACGTAGCGTTAGGCATTTAAAGTGTCCTGAATACGCACTAGAGGTGACGTGCTATCATACGCAATAGCGCCTCAAACCAAGATGCCGCGTTGTCGAGCGGTAGGGCACTCCACAGTTACTGCCGGATTAGACCTTTCTCCGCCACGACGCCACACTCGTATGCGCAGACTATCATTGAAAAAACAGAAGCGTGAATCATCTGAGAACACGACGTTAGGCCATTCCGTCATCCAAGTCGCTCTAGCGTGGCACCATTCCAAGCGTGCACGTCTACGCTGTGGAGTCAATGCTAGTGTTCTGAGCGGACGCCGTGAGTACAGGCCACTTTCAGCCAATCGACGGGAAATGGTTCTGGTTGATATTGGAACATCCAGGGTGTCTTGCACATGCTGAAAAATGGAGGTATACGTGGCTTGTGGGGCTGCCATCGCTTGGCGGTGGATGCGCCGATCCTCGCGTGTTGACGTCACTCTGGCTGCGCCTGGACCCCTCGAACGTGCCACATTTCCCTGCGCCAACCATCTTCGCCACAGGCGATGCACCGTGGACACATCTCGGTTGGTATCAGCTGCGATTTGATGAAACGACCAACCTTCCCTTCTCAGCCCGATCACCATACCCCTCGTAAAGTGGTCTGTCTGCTGGAAAAGCCTCCGTTGACGGCAGCCTGGCATTCTGTGCTATACACGTTTCCTGTGACCCAAGACAAAAATTTTTGCAATCACTTTCCGCTGAGAAATCACGGAACGAAGTTGGCCATTAGCCAACTTCTTTTCCCTTTTATCGTTCGCCACGTGCGCAGTAGAGCTACGCATTTAACATCATTAGCATAACTCAGTAACGTCAGTCTACCCTGAAATTTGCCTAAATTTCTGACCACTCCTTCTTGGTGTTGCATTTTCACTGTCGAGCAGTGTAGATAGAAAACATTACAGTGGCACCAAAGCCACTGAAATTCATGCACCGCATAAAAAAAGATCGCAAACAAAAAGTCGCATAAAAATAAAAGCGCACAAAAAGGAAATCGCGTATATAAAGACCGCACAAAAATAGGTTTTACTGTATTTTAAATAATTACTGGAATTGGATAAAGAATTGCGCACAAATATATTAAACTAAGATTAGACTATTATATTGCTTCTCTTTAGTTAACTCATGTATGATGCAATTGTAATAGTTAACAATTATTGACAATCGAAAAGATGTTTCCAAAAAAAGAGTTGTTTACATTTTTGTAAATAATCTGTAGAATAACTGAGTAATACATTACAAACACAGAATTCAAGTTAATAATTGCAGAAATGTTCACTTTGCTGCCCTTGAGACGCGTAAAAATATTAGTATTTCATTTACATATTTATTTTATTTAGTCTGCACAATAGATTGAGTAGATAATCATGAAAGTAAATATTACTTAATTAAAATTATGCATTTAAATAAATTTTTAATTTCAAAATTACTCGTTGTATATGTTACACTTATTGGTAAACTAATTTAAATTTTGCAAAGCTAGCAGTGAAATTTATGTGTCGAGGAGGCATGAAGACGAAAAACAGTTTCTTAAAATTGGCCTTTAATAATCAATCATAAAGTCACTGCGCTCGTTACTGGAGCGATGAAAAAACAATAAGTTCAAAAATCAACATTACCAGAGACATCCGATTCGAACCGTCTTCTAATATTGTAAAATGAATTTCTAATCTAAAATGGTGATGCAACCTGCAGTTGCATTGCCAACCAGCCGTTCTCTCCCTCTAAGAGTTAAACCACTCACACACTTCTTATATTTCTGTTTCTCCTTCCTTCTTGGAAAAACTAACACGAGCCCAGTTTAAATACTCGCTCGATTTGTATGGCAGTTGCTGCCAACCACAAATCACGAAACTCAAAAAGATCGGGTTCGAATCGGTGTGCTTACTTTCATTGAGATCATGGAACGGGATTGGAAAAACAACACAAGGAGATCATAAAAATTTGGATTCGACTTTTTAAATGTCTAACAGTATATACAATGATTTTAAATGTTAGAAGAAAAAGCATTGGATATTATATTAAGTCTAATATTTAAGGGAATTGGGAGTTTTGAATTTTTCTGTTCAATTAAAGTAATTGAATTCAATGAGAAACTCAAATATTTGAATCATCCTGTTTTGTACATCACAATCAACGAAATATCCTGTGGTAAATTTTATTGATGCTTTAATTATTAAATATTAAATTAAATTATTAAATGTTAATTTTTTTTGAGGACACGAAAAAAAAGTGCCATTCAAAGCATAAAAGTATAATTTTGTTTCAGTAAATCTAACTTTTGAAATATTTTTTCATGAATTTCTGGTACGAAATGGAATAACTAAATTTAATCTGATTACTTTTCTAAGTAATTTTTTGAGCAAATAAACACTATATATATCTCTCTCTCCTTCTGTGTGAGTCAAACAAAAAAAATAAGATAAAAAGAACTATAAAAACAAATCGAAAGCAAAGAAAAAAACTAGGGGAAAAAATAAGAAAATCTTACACCAATAACTTTGAATTTGTTACGAATATAAGCATTTAGAAAATTGATAAGTAGTCATGTTCCAATCAATAGCTAATAATTTAATTATTAATCTTGTTTCTATTTTTATTAGCTACTAGAGGGGATACCCCCTGTCTGCCTAATGGTGGACCAACCCCATTGTACAAATTATGCTCAGATTTATATTCATTGCTTAAATTTTAAAACTGTAATTTGCATGTGTTATATAGTTCTAATTTGCAACCATAATATTGAACAGCTCTTACTGCCTTTTTATAATTGTTCTCGTGCACGAGATAAAACAAATAAATTTATTACATCATCTCACGAATTTTTTTTATATATAGAGTGAAAATAGTGACAAGGCAATGATCTCATCCGGAGACAAAACACGTTACGGATACTAAATACATAAACATGTCTTGCACTGTCTTTTTTCACGTAGAGTATTTAAAGACGTAATGGTAAAAACAGCTTTATCAGATTTAGTTAAAGGTCAAATCGTTACGGCTCGGAATGTGGGAAAATTGGTATCAGAAACGGTGTGTTTCGTGGACTGCTCACGTGCAGTCGTTGTTACTAATCGAAAATGGTATATGGATGGAGAGAGCTACATTTATGCAAGTGAGGTTACGGTATAATAGTGACCACGCTTGACCTAAAACAAACGAATACATACATACTATTACGTTGATCGAGGTTCGAGGTTTTTGTGCAAATCAGTCGCAACGAACATGACAGTTCTTCAGAAGCGATGGAAATTTATTATTGGAAAACAATCCTTGAATTACAGGATTCAACAGCAATATTCGCAAAACAAATCTCAAAAGGTCTTCACACCTTCAACAGCGCTCAGACACAATGTACTTGTGTTTTAGACACTGAGAGTTGTGCTGAGCGCTGAGAACTGCCTAGGCTACCACTAATCGCTGGTTGTCTCTTCAACGGTCAAGACAAGATTACTAATCGCTAGTCAAAACAATACCAACCCAGTTTCGGGGAGCGTCTCCCTATTTAAAGGCCTCGCGGATTCTTCGAGAAAGATCCGCTTGCATCATAGATCGTGAAATTAGTTTAGCTCTCCACTAATTTAAAGAAAAATCCTTAGGGTTCCGAATTCGCCAAAAATGATGCTAACTTGGTTCTATCGCCAAGTTCCCATTGAATCATCATTATAACGTAAGGAGCAGCGTTGCTTGAGAATATTACAATTTTAACTTAAAATAAATATAACATAGAGTAATATAAATGCATTACACTTCCAAATACAAATTTTTTACACTATTTTACACAAAATTCGTGACAATACAAACTAAACACATACTTCGAATACACTTGACGTTAACTTATTATCACTGTAAGACAGTTTACCATTGCATTTAGTTTGTGTGATGCCATCAAACTGCAATGACGTAAGTACATATTTTATGAAATAAAGTGTGCGTATTCTGTCCTATTATGGTTATTTTTTAAAAAAAATTACACAAATGTGAGTGCATTCATTTCGGATATTTTTGAATACGCAGGCGACAATTTATCTTATCGGCGAGATCCAAGTATTGTTTCACACTAATTAATTAATGCTCTAAAACTTTCTACTTGAAAATTTAGCTCTATCTCTTTTAAGGTGACTTGGTACCCCAAAAACCACAAACCTATCATTTTTTTTATATTTTCATTCAATTTTATTTTTTGCATTATTATCTTTTGATTGATATATCACTTGTACATGTCGGAAAGTTAGAAGTTGAATAAAACTTCATTTGAAAACAAATTAGGCAATTCAACCACATCCTCCTTTTAGAAAAAAAAGCTAAAAGTTTTGATAAAAAAAATCTATTTTATAAAGAGAAATAATAACATTAAAAAAAGAATGTGCAATATATAAAGCAGAATATTTCCGAGGCAATACAATAATGTAATTTTTCTTCCTTGTGAAATGTGTGCATGTAAAATTTTTAAATTAAGGCATTTTATATTAATAATTTTATAATTTCAGTTCTTATTCCTGATATATTTTTCATACAAATGTAATACTTTAATATTATAAGAAGAAAAACAGCTAAAAATTTCTGTCGTGACAGAAAAAAAATTTTTTTTAAAGTTTTTCTTGAGTTTTCTTGTGCAATTAGTACTCTCTAAAAGTTGATCATTTATAAAAATGTGTGGGTTGAAAAAATATTAAAATGCAATTATTTTAAAGAAAAATGTATAACTAATATCTTAAAGTGGTATTTTAGGTTTAATTAAGCTTATAATAATTATTTTTTCAGAATTATAAACTTTTAACTTGTTTTTCTCAGTTTGTGTTTTTCGAAACCTTAGTGCATTCAAAATGTGTTACTCCTTCGACAATTATTTACCAATCACTTCCATTTTTTCTCCCTGCGTGTTAAAAATAAAGCATGTAATAAAATTAGGGATCCGTTTTGCTATAAACTGAATACTTTTTTTAAAAAAAAATAAAATGTAAGACATGTTGGCTTTTTCTCGTTGATTTTTAGCCTGTATAGCCTGTACGATAGCCTGTATATGCGATTTTCTCGAAAACGAATGAAGTTATTCTAAATCGATCCCTATAGTGGTTTAGAACATCCATAAGAATATTATAAAAAATTTCTGGTCAAAAAATTAATTTTTACAAAGGGAGTAGAATTTTAAAATTTTCCCAATTTTCTTCAAAAAATTTAAATTTTTAAAATTGTGTGAATAATATATGAAAATTTTCATCTGATATCATTATCTTGAATAGATACATTGCATAAAATGCTAAAAGATAATTTTTAAATACGTAAATAAAGAAATTTGCTCAAAGGGTACCAAGTCTTCTTAACTTTCGATTTGCAATGTCTATCTTCCAAATTTTGCCACTAGGAACGCTGCTGTCATTTGCATTAGGTCGGGCGTAATCGCTTTATTATACCGTGTCTCCTCTCGAATAGCTCTCTCAGTTCGCAAGTATTTACAGGTTAAAGCACCTGAACACGTGTATGCGTTGCACCCTGAACAGATGTATGCGTTTCTGTTTTGGATCGATGTAAATATCCAATAATCATAGTTAATTTGGATCATAATTAGGAATTAAGTCACATACCTTTCCCTCTAAATCCACACCATTTCAGTGCGATCACATTGGGATTACCGAGGATTTAAGTTTGTCAAACAAGGGTGCAATACGTTTATTGCTTGAAATTACGAGTTTGCCGTTCACTTGCGAGACCACTTCCCTCCCTGTTAAGTTACCAGTGTTTAATACAATATATCACACGTTATTGATTGGAGATTCAAATTATCAAAATTATGGACAACAAGTGTCTTTTATATTATTCCTGACAAATTTAATTATGTTTATAAGATAGAACTAGAATATTAGTACAATTTCTATGTAAATCTATTTTTACTGGTTTTATCATCAAAAAGGACAATTTAAATGATTTTAAAGGCTAGAAACAATTTTTTAAATCATATAACTCAGATTTTTTTATGCAAATTTAATGTCGTTCAATGTTTATTTATAAATGTAAATACAGTCGAACCTCCATATTACGAACCTCTATATTGTGAATTGTTCTATAAAGCGAAATTTTTCCAGGAACCAAGAACATTTCCCGATTTTCTTCGTAAAATAACCTCCCAATAGCAAAGTACTATTTTCTACATAACGAAGTATTATTTTCTATATAAAGAAATTTTTTGCTTGTAATTCAATTTTTTTTCATCCGATTTTAAAAGTATTTCTGGACATTTAAAGCTATTCTCGCTTTCAATACATTTTGTGGTAGTCATAAATCTTGAGCTGGTTCTATTTGGTGCCTAACTCGCCGAAAGGAATAGAATTCTGGGTGTTTCATCGAAGAAGTACAACATTTATCTTTCATTGTCCAGTTACTAGAAAAATTTTCAATATTCCTTTTCACACTCACTGCCGTTGTCTCGTGTCCCCGTGTCATTGAACTAGTCTCCGTTCATTTGTAGTGTTGATCAGTCGTACTGGTAACTTCGTTTTTTGTCGCTCGAAAATGTCGGAACATAAGTGCTTGAGCATCAAACAAAAAATTGAATTCTTCTGGATGTGGATAAAGACGTCAAGAAAAAGGATATTGCTTTAAAATTTGGTATCCTCCAAACAGCTTATCAACTATCATAAAAAAATCGAGATAAGTACAAAATTATGACTCATCGAATATCTTGTTCAAGTCGTTTAAGAACATTTGTCTAAGAAGATGCTGACAAGGCAATTTTGATGCGGATACACACAATGCGAGATAAAATTTTTCCCATCATTGAACCTTTCGTAATAGAGAAAGCTTTTCAATTTGCGAAGGTATTGGGGTACGACCAATTTCTAAGTAGCAATGGATGACTAGAAAAATTTAGGAAAAGATTCGGAAAAGTACCCCTGAAGGGATTTTTGGTGCATTGTAAAGATGTGAGGCGTGTCATGAAACAAAAAGTTTCTTCAAACAAAGAAACTGAAGCAAAATTAAAAGATTTTATGAGTAATTAAATTTAAGGACGCATGTGATAGAGTGTATGTTTAGAATTTCTAGTTATAAAATAATGCATGTTTAAAATTACTAGAATGCTTTAAATTAGAAAATGTACTTAAAATTCATTAATTTTAATATTTAATAATAATATAAATATTAATATAAAATAATTTTTATAATGTAATTTTATATTAAAATTATTGAATTATATTCAATTTTAATATAATACAAATTAATTTTATTAAAGCCTTTTTTTTATTCCAATTAAAATAAAACATTTTCTTAATGTGACGGTTAATCCCAGTTTTGTAAAAAAATAGTTAATTACCATTTGTATTCAAATTCAAATTAAAAAAAAACAATCCAATCTATTGAATCTATTGTAAAAAGGATGATCGTGTTCCAAATTCAAGAAAGATCCATACAACATGTAATGGGTTCTTTTCGTGTATTGCAACTAATCCTCCAGGGGAAATTCTTTTAATGAATCCGACCAAGTTCGGTACCGTGATTTTGCAAAAGCGTATAAATCGATAACATTTATTATATTTAGTGTCACTTAGATTAGAAAATGCATATAAAATTGTTTTAAGAATATTATTACAATAAAAAATCATTTAAGTACGATATTTTGACAAAAAATGAACATAGAATGACCCATTTTCAAAATATTCTCCTTTCGTGAAAAATGCTTCTATTATAATAATATTTTGCCTGTCTACAGTTCAGACCTCTCTTCAGAGGCTCAACTAGAATTTTTGAAATATATAACTTAGAAGTGGGTTTATCCATATTTTACGACAACAGAGAGGAGCAATTTTAAGAAAAAAACGCCGATAAATATTTCAAATGGCGGTAACTCTGAAAATAAGGTGAATTTATCAAAAATCCTAGTTCAGACTCTCTGGAGAAGTCTTTACTTTATATAAGCAAAATATTATTTTTTTCGAAACATTTTTTATAAAAGGAGAACATTTTGAAAAAAGATTATTTTAAGTTAATTTTTTGCCATAATATTGTATTTAAATACTTTTTTTGTCAAAATGTCCTTAAAACAACTTTATAAATGTATTCTAATCTAAATGACACTAAATATCATAAAAATTATCGATTTATGCGCTTTTTTAAATTCACTGTTCCGAACGTAGTCGGATACCGTAACTGAGACGTGCTGTTAGTGCTGATGAGGGCAACCATATTTGAATCGATGTAAATAAAAGTTGTTGATTTTTCGAAATGTCGCTTCATTTAGTTAACCTTCATATTAACTTAAACTTCGGCTCGCAACAAAATAACAAATATAAATTTTTCGGAATGAGATTCGTAAGTTATTCTGGATATCTATATAATAATTACAGAAGATTTTCTGCTAATAGGAAGCAAATAACATAGGCGTATAAATCTGCAATAGCAGATTCAAAAATCAAATAAATACCGTATCTATTACTCGAATCTAAGCCGCAATATTTTTCTAGTGTTAATGCTTCTGAAAATCGGGTGCGGCTTAGAAACGAAGGCAAAACATTTGTTGGATGAGGAAAATGGACTCTCTACCCTTTTCAAAGGGAAAAATGTAGCCTTCCTTTCTGGATACTTGCATCGATGACTTATCCCGTTCCACTGTTTATCTCCAGTATTCAGTCTATCCTAAACATTGCTTTCTTCTAGTATTTAGTGGCCGCGGAAGCCGAGTGGTCAAGGTATCGGATCTTAGCTGGCATGTCACGAGTTCAAGCCCAGTACCACTAAAGACCCACCTTGTAGTGGAGTGATGCACGTTAAATCTGTCGAGATCTCGAATGTCCTCCCGTTGGTGTGGTTTGGTAGTTAGCAGAGGGTGGTGCCAGCTCAGATGTCGTCCTTGTCACTTGACCATGGTTCAAAATTACGTGGGGGACGTGGGTAGTCTAGTGGTTAGAGCATCGGACTCCAGACCGGAAGGCCTAGGTTCGATGCCCGATGCCACCAAATACCCTCCGAGTACACACGGAGTATGTGCTCTTTAAATCAGTGGGTCCGAAGTTTTGTGGGCTGAGTCACGAGCGCAGGGACTGGATAATATTTCCCTCCCCTTCAGTTCCATGCAGAAATTGTGGAAGTGGAGATAGGTGGTGTCGCCATCTATCATTCCTTCGGGGAATTTCGCCGAGCTAAATCGTACTGTCATCTGTATGGTGCTCAAGGCCAACGACAAGCGTACTTCTAGCCCCTTGCCACGATGAATTTCGTGGACCTCGATCTGACTACGTCAGACAGGTGGCATTAGAAACAACAACAACAACAAATTACGTGGTCCGTCGTCAAAAGCCCTCGTGTAGCTAAGCAGTGTGACCTTAATATTCACCCACTCACTCACAGCTAGTATTTAGGATTTTTTTTTGTATACGTTTCCTTCTAATCACCTAAACATGAAAGATAGCACTTAAAGCATCAAGATAAGTTCACTAGGACGCAAGTATGATGAGGGAGACTCATTTTATATGCAGAAAAAAAAACAGAAACAAAGCATCGTCTACTGAAAATTTGACACAGAAGAAACAAATATACATCAATGGCACACACACACAAAAAAAGGATGCAATTTTTGTTTATAAATGTGTTCAACAGTCTTTAATAATTCTTTTACATTCTTTTAAAAAATATTGCATAACAAATGCATTGGATAGCATGGGACACGACATCCAGTGAGAAAATGGCGAAGATTGCATGAGTTCCGAAGTCAGCTGTGATAATGGGAGCGATAAATCATTTTCGAAACGTGATACTGACAGTGAGAGTAGTTATAGGTTCAGATATGTATTTGAAAGTTTTTAATACGGGCAAAATAAATAAATTATTAATTTATTATTTTTCAATAAAAATTCCTTTATGAATTTCTGAAGTATCGGATATATCTAACGATTTTTTACTCAAAAACTTTTAGATAATTGGGGGTGCGGCTTAGAATCGATGACAACATTGTTTCTTGAACACATTTTGAGAATTTGAGGTGCGGTTTAGAATCGATGGTGGCTTAGATACGAGTAAATATGGTAGTTCAAATTCTTAATTAGAATTTCGCATAAGATAAACGAAACAAGCAGCAGCTATTAAATGTTTCATTCAAATATTGCTCTTCTGCATTGTTCGTATATAGGCTGGAACGAATCATCTAGGAACATCTAGAGTTTTCTCGTCAGAAAATCATCTTAAATCACTGAGTTTTCAAGTTGTGTTTATTTTTGTCGATAAACTTGGTGGTTTAGCGACATTTGGCAACGAAATTTTTCGCCTGGGTCACTCTTGCTTATTTCGCATTACTCACTGGACTTATTGAATTGTATTTATTCTTGACCTTCAAAAGATCTTTCTAAACCAGTGCTTTTCAACATTTGCGACCCAATATTCAATCCGAATTTTCATCACGCTCCCCCTTCCAACAACAACAAAGTTTTGAAATCAATAATACTACACTTTGATACACAAAGCTACAATACGATTTTAACTTATTAAGTGTCATTGGCGTATATATACGTCTCGCTAAGCCAAAGCGTTTATTTCCACGAACGTATGTATACGTATTTCCAAAGAATGATCTTTTCTGTGCACTGCTATTCATAAAATTATTCCGAAGGCTTTGGAATGCAGTAAAAAGATTTCGACAGTGTTTACGATGGATTTATTTATTTCAGAGTATTTGTTTATTTTTATTGCTTTTCTTCCCCCCAATACATTACATATGCACGCCTGCGTGCCATTGGGGAGCGAACCACGTAACTTTTAATCGGCAGTTAAAGAATTAATTGTAAACAGTACGAATTATTAAGATAATTGTTAATTTTTGAACATAATTTTATATACAAGAAGTCCATGAGGGCATTGGTGATTAATTAACTTGTTCTTAGCTTAGCATTGCTAAATTAATTATAAAATACATTGTATAGTACTGATACATTTATAAATGTGTTATATCAGTGTAAATGTGTATTTTACTTTTTATTATGCCAGAAAGTTTTTTTTTTGTTTTCTTTCAGTAAATTAATAATTTTTTAAAATAATCTTTTGTATTTGACTTTTCAATATGCTCGCGCCCCCTCTTAGATTTATCACACCCGCCTACGGGGGCGCGCCCCACCGTTTGAGAAACGCTGTTCTAACCACAATACCTTTCCAAAAAGGACGAGAATAAAAGACCAAACTTTACATAATGCAAAATTAAATAGACGAAAATGCAAGCATATGAAATTTTTATAGACTGGAACTTGTTTATTTTTGTTTTACTTCTCAAAATAAACGAAAAATCAGTAGTTAATTTGATCTAAAGTAGAGCTTTGATATTTATACAGTGTGACTAACGCAGCTCTTTTGTTTCTTGGGAACAACCTTGGTTTAATTCCTGTAGACATTTAATACCATTAGCAGATTACTTCGTCGAAAGAAGCAGATGGAAGGTTCTTGGAACAGATTAAGCTCTGCACAGAGTTAAGACAATTTAGATTTAGTTTTCTAACAGAATGCTTACTTGGTTTGCATTTAACTGATTAAAAGTATTTTAAAATGCTCTATAAATGTCATTGAAAAGTATTCGCGAAATATTTAATTGCTCGAAAATTTAGATTTAAATAAGTGGATTCCCATTTGTCATGTAATTTTAAAGATAATTAAGGACTAGAACTCTCAACTGCTCTTAAGACAAATAGGATTGAACAATTGTTTGGGGAATGTGTTCCCTAAAGTTAATTCACCTTCATTGTACCCTAGATTTGTTTTATTAAAGAACGGAAATGCTATTTACTATGAGGAAAGTTTTAACTAAAATTAAGTATAACGAAACACGTATTGGGGATTTTATTAAAATTGACAGATTCAGATCCACCTGTAGCTCGATCTAGTAAAAGTAATATAAGTTGAAGGGATTTCGGCGTGCCTGTTCCCTCCCCCACCGCAGGGGAACTTAAATTCTTATTTCGTGGACTTTGAGTTACATGAGTTCGGCTTTACCTTAGCCCATTGCTGCATTTATTACTAATAAAAAAAACTTTAATTTAAGAGGACTTGGTACCCTCTTTGAACTACTTTCTTTCTTTATGTACTTAAAAATTTTATTTTAACATTTTATATAATTTTTCTATTCAAGGAAATGATACGAGATGAAATTTTTCACATATTATTCACACAATTTTAAAAATTTAAATATTTTGAAGAAAATTTGGAAAATTTTAAAATCTTACTCCTTCTATAATTATTAATTTTTTGACCTGAAAATTTTTTGTAATATCCGTGTAGATGTTACAAACAACTTTAGGAATCAATTGTATAATAATTTAATTCGTTTTTGAGCAAAAAATAAAATGTTGAGATGCATGCTAAAAATCAATGAAAAAAGGCCAATATTTCTTACATTTTAATTTTTTTTAAAAAAAATATTCAATTAACAGCAAAATGGATTCCTAAGTTTGTTACATACATTATGTACAACACACAGGTAAAAATGAAAGTGATTGGTAAATAGTTGTGGAAGGAATTAATATTAATCTTATTTTGAATGCACTAATGTTTCGAAAAACACAAACTAGAAAAACCACTTTAAAGTTTATAATTCTGAAAAAAATTACAATATATTTAAAATACCCCTTTAAGATATTAATTATATATTCTTCCTTAAAATTATTGCATTTTAGTATTTTTTCAACCCATACATTTTTACAAATGATCAGTTTTAAGAAGGTATTAATTGCACAAGAAAATTCAAGAAAAATGTTAAAAAAAATTTTTTTCTTTCACGACAGAAAGTTTAGTTTTTTTCTTCACATAATATTGAAGTATAACATTTGTATGAAAAACATATCAGGAATAAGAACTGAAATTATGAATTTTTTAATTTAAAATGCCTTCAAAAATTTTACATGCACACATTTCACAAAGAAGAAAAATTACATTATTGTATTTCCTCGGAAATATTCTGCTTTATATATTGCACATTCTTTTTTTTATAGTTATTACTTCTCTTTATAAAATAGATTTTTTTATCATAACACTTTTGTAGCTTTTTTGTTCTAAAAAGGGAACGTGGCCGAATTACCTAATTTGTTTTCAAATGCAGTTTTATTCAAATTCTAACTTTCACAAATGATATATCAATCGAAAGATAGTAATGTAAAGAATAAGATTAAGTAAAAATAAGAAAAACGATAGGTCGGTCATATTTGGGGTACTAGGTTAGTAATGTAAAGAATAAGATTAAGTAAAAATAAGAAAAACGATAGGTCGGTCATTTTTGGGGTACTAAGTTCTCTTAAGTGAACTTAGTTAAAGAAAAAATTTACATTAGATTTTAAGAAATTAAGAATTAAAACTTAAAATAAAATAAAATTTAGTTGTGAGTGTGGGGATAATAAAATTCTTAATTCAAATGTGTATGTGTAAGATGTTTGTGTTGTTATGCGTGAATGATTCTATACCGGCTGTGAACTGACCCGGCAAGCCAGAGCTCAGAGCGGTCGACTTGGCTTCATTTTGAAGGATAAGAAAGCGATCAACGCAGAGAACCAGCACCGTCACATTCTCCCCTTTGTCTGAAAGGTAAATAAACGTAATGACATCAAACATAGCATGAATATTGCTACGTAGATCCGGGTTCGTGGATTTTATGCAAAACAATCGCAAAAAGAAGGTAAACATTTCTTTAAGAGCTATGCGGATTTATTATCAAAAATCCAATCCTTTAAATACAGGATTCAGCAGCAATATTCCCAGAGTAAATCTCCGAAGGTCTTCACACCTTCGAAAGCATTCAAACAAAAATGGCAGTGCTTAAAAATACACGTAAGTAAAGATTATTCACAAGCACAGCCGAGCTAATCGCTAGTTAAAACAATCCTCACTACTCGCTGGCTTAATCAAGACTGATCGCCGTACCGGCGAGCATCTTTTTATAGGCGTGACAGAAACTTCCAAAAATATAACCGCTCGTGACATTAGTGGAGAGATCTTCTATTTTCTAGAAGATTCCAGAGGGTTCCGAACTCGCCAACACGGTCACCAATGACACCAAAACGGTGGCCAAAGTCGCCAAAATGGCCGCCAACTTGGTCTCCAAAAATGATGCCAACTTGGCTCTACCGCCAAGATTTCGCCAATTTCTCATTGAATAGCCATTATAATGTAAAGGGTGGCATTGATTGTGAATAGTACAATTTTAACATGAAATAAATATAACATAGAGTAATACACAAAATTCGTAACAATATTAATGATGGCAGAGGAAGTAAGATTCTGAGATAAAAAATAAACTAGTTTAAAAATAATTACCAATAGATATATTCATGACCAAGGCCGATCATATGGTGTCAGGCGTCCACGAGCAAAGACCTAATATGCCCCCCTTTTAGAGAATTTTTCATATTTTGAGTGATACTTGACGTTATAAACTCATCCACCCGAATAAGAGTAAAAAGTAAAAATTGATGAAAATGCAGGCAGACACAAAAAATGATTTCTTTCCTCAATTTTGTTTTTCTAAATTGTAAGGATATTATTAAATTGATGACTTTCAATATCCCCAAATACTTACTGGCTTTAAACCCTCCTATGCCTTAAGGTAATATTAACCATATTAGATATTTTCGAAAACAACTTTCGGAAAAATATTTCCTGAGCAGCCTTTGTTAAGCATCGATCCACAGTGCCAGTGCCACTGAAAACCCCCTCCCCCCTTTTCTTGCGATATTCCCGGCTTTGCCACGAATTTTAGTACCAAATGAAGGATGTGTTTAAAGGGTAGACATTAATAGACCATTATGTGTGGACCGACGCCCTGTGTGTGTGCACTCCATTTTCCTTAAACTGTTATTTATTGAGAAATCGGGATTTATTTTGTGATTTTTCAATAACTGTTTAAAATTCTGCATAATAATTCGACTTATTATAAGTTTTACTTTGAGAATTTCATAAAAGAATTGCTTGATTGACAAAACTACGTGTGGCCTACGGCTGCCCTTTGCTTTGGCCGCCCGAGTGTGGCGCACGCACAACACACCTGCTAGGATCGGCCCTGCTCATGGCGCTGTTGTAGCTTACCAAATCTAGAATCAGCACAAAACAAGGGTATCAAAAAGCTGAATCCAAATGTATGCTTTCGTATACGACATTTTGGTTATAAAAACATGTGTGCAGCTTAGAAAAACAAAATTCTCAGCTCAAGTGAATATGTGACTCACATTATCAGAACGCGCATTACTGCTAAAACTTTACTATCGTAATCATCCACAGCTCTTCGGGAGCTTAAAACCCGTCAGGAGCTGCGTGAGGGGGCTTTATCGCTTAATGCTTCGAAAGGAATGTTTAAGAAGTTCGGAGAAACAGTCACTGACAATGGGCTCAATTCATGTGACGTCGTAGTCACGATAATAATAACCACGTGATTCTAGACAATCAATTCAGAAACTCATGTGACGTCATTGTATCCCGATAACAGCTATCTTGTGTTTTTAACTATAATCAATTCACACGCTTCAGTACTGCCAACCTTTGCTCCGTGAAGAAGCTTTCTCTTAAAAAGTACACATGTATACAAAATACATTAGAAATACATGCATAAATCAATTTTTTTTAATTTAAAAGAAATCTTCTGGAAGAAATTTTTTTAAATAACTTTTAAACATCTTTACCCAATTATGAAATTTGAAATTTTGTCTAAGTTTTACCAATAGCACAACAAGTACAATTAGTTTAATGCCTGTTTTGAATTCAATGGAGAACACGTGTTTGTATTTATTATGTGACCGTTATGAATTGAGCCTATTAGCTGAAGCAAATGACGTAATCCTGTGTCAGAAGAGGGGATAACAGATGTTGCAACTGCAATCGTTGACGTTTCATCATTGTTGGTACACAAATCACAGACGGTGTGGAATGTTCCTTTTGGAATATTGTTACACACGGCACGGTGCACGGTTACAGACTGCACGGTGTATCTGAGAACAGCGGTTATATTAAATATGGTCAAATTCTATGCCGGAGAAGTGAACGTAGGGAGTAAAACTTAACATTTCCCTATTATTTTATATGTAATATTATTATTTTCTGTGTACCTCTTTTTGCACTGTCTTAAATATCGGTGATTTTTGGATCTGAATTTTTTCTCCTGAAATTCTATTTTTATGTCGTCATTTGTTTCCTTACCAGTCATTTCTGCTGCTACATCGAGCTACAGGTGACTAAGAGTAGTTAAAAAATTCACTCCGTATAATAAAAATTTATTTCCTTTCAATGGTCAAGTGACGAGGATGATGCTTAAGCAAACACTCCCTTATCTTAACTTCCTCGCCACCCGAACGTAAAGGCTTTGAGTTCAGATAAACTTTCATCAACCACATTACATGAAGTGAATTAAGGAAATCACAGATCTCGATTGCGCGGAGGAATGAAACATTTACGGACATGAGCTCGTGGCCCTGACCCTTGTTTCGTATGACTGTTTCATAAAATTGAATTACAAAATATCTAGTATTATAAATGAAACACAGGGTCATTCGGGACAGAAAGCTGGTAGAGAAAATATTAGAATACTCATAGAAGATTCTAAAATATGTAGAAAACAGTATCCTTTTTCACTTGGAAAATACAAACTACTTCCTGATCGATAAATTTAGATTCTGAAAGCTTTAATTTTGGCAATAGGACTACTATAGACGCATGGAGGTTCAAAAGCTTCTCATTGTTGGTGGAAATTGCTGGTTGCTTTAATATTAGGATTGAGATTCTTATCCATGCAACATAAAAAATGATGACCATCAAATAGCGGAAAATTTAAAATTTTAGAATAAGGTGAATCATGGTTAAATAGGTTGCAGTTAAAAATATTAACTGGAACTTACTTATGAGGAAAAAGATATTTTATGGATAATATGAAGATAAAGTAAAAAATAATTATATAAGAATAATTTTAAACTTTAATATTGCCGCGAAGAAATTGAATTTGCGAATAAATGGAAAAATACTTAATCTTGGTTAGAGCTTAGGTTCGATACTAAATTATTTTACTACAATATAAATAATCAAAAGCGATAGTTAATGATGAATGAATATTGAGTAGTGAACAATGCAATGCACATTACAATACTTTATAACCTCAACTCTCTCTACAAACCATCGCATCTGATTGATTCCAGCCTTTTCTCTGTCTTCGGCTTTATCGTGCATTGTAATTTCAACAGTAGGTTTTTTTTTTTTTTTCAATTTCTACTCTATTAGCGCTCTCTCTCTACATATATTTATATATTTATCTTTCTCAATTTTTCAATCGTTAATAAAATACTTTCTATTCATCCAATTAAATTCGAATTTTTTAAAAAACTTGTAGTGGATGACACTTGATGTGAACACAGTTTTTTCAAATATTAATTCATTTAACAATTTTAATTAAATTAATTATCGGTTTTTTACACCAACTTAGATTTGTCTCCATTGTTATAACAATGTAACTGTTGATTGATTGATTTATTATTAACGTCGCACTGTTTAAGCTACACGAGGGCTTTTGGCGACGGACCACGTAATTTTGAACCATGGTCAAGTGACGTGGACGACACCTGCTAACTACCACACCACACCAACGGGAGGACGTTTCAGCTCTCGACAGATTTATCGTGCACCGCTGCCCTACACGGCGGGTCTTTAGTGGTAACAATGTAACTGTTAGCAGGTAGCTCTTTTTTCAATTCCTACACAATTAGTTCATTCTCACCCTATATATATATATATATATATATATATATATATATATATATATATATATATATATATATATATATATATATATATATATATATATATATATATATATATATATATATATATTGTTCAAATTTTCAATCGTTAATAAAATACTTCTATTCATCCATTCAAAGTAGGAATTGACTAGAATTTATTTTACATTACTTGTTAAAAATTACTACTAAACAGCTATTAAATGTATCTGATATTTGTTTCTTGTAACTATTTAGTAGGCGCCTCTCATCATAATAACTGCTAAAAAGTTCCGAAATGAATGCTTTTGTGTTTAACAAAAATTACTTTGAATTCTTACCATAAAATAGCACAGACATTTAAACTTCTTGCTTTTGGCATTACGTCACTTAAAAATTAAATTTTACAATATTTTTTCCCCATCATATATATATCAGATAACATCTTTTCCACATAGGTTGGTTTTGAAATTATGAAAAATAATGATACACACACACCCTACTATGCAATGCAGTTCTTAGGAGTATTAGAATATAGAGAAATTGTGTGATATATAATACTGATACTAGAATGCATTTTTGAGAATGAATAAATTTATCGAATAGTCTTATTTAAAACACATAAAATTCACTTAAGTGTTTTGCTAACAAATTTTTAAACGATTTTATTGAAGAAGAAATTAAATTGCATTGAAAATTGATGCATATTAGTGTTGTTAATAAACACACAAAAGAGAAATTTTATATCAGTACATCAAATTTAATGATGTAAAATTTTTAAACATACCGATATAATCAATTGATATATTATACAATATATATCAAATTATTTATCACGTATGAACTCATGTTATTTTACGTTAAATAAATATTTTTTAAATATCTTAAAATATAACTAAACAAACTGTGACTAAAGATTCACAGACGTTAATGTGTGGAAGATGAAAAATCTTAGAGTTCTTAACTTTTAGAATTTTCTAGACCAAGAAACGTGCAGCAGACAAAATCGTTTCAATACTTTTTTCCCCCCAAGGGAGAGCGAATTGATCCAAGAAGGGTTCAAAGGAACAGAACTGACCTCCAAGAATATTCAAGCATACGTTGAAAGCTTTGCAGACATAGCTACTACATTTCAGATAAAAATAATATTTTTAGCTTCTATGAAAACTTTTGACACAAGAGTTTCAACACATTCTGAGAAATAAAGGGTGTTTTTTTAGAGGTATAGAACTTTAAATTGCAATAAAACAACGATGAATTATTCGATTGACATGAATTTTTTTTATTCGAAAGATAATCTTGTGGCATTACATTTTAAATATGACTTCTGGCATAGGACTGCCACGGCTGGCTCGGATGTAGTCCAATCTGGACGTCAATTTTCGATGACTTTTTCCAACATTTGTGGCCGTATATCGGCAATAACACGGCGAATGTTGTCTTCCAAATGGTCAAGCGTTTGTGGCTTATCCGCATAGACCAATGACTTTACATAGCCCCGCAGAAAATAGTCTAGCGGTGTTAAATCACAAGATCTTGGAGGCCAATTCACAGGTCCAAAACGTGAAATTAGGCGGTCACCAAACGTGTCTTTCAATAAATCGATTGGGGCACGAGCTGTGTGACACGTTGCGCCGTCTTGTTGGAACCACAGCTCCTGGACATCATGAATGTTCAATTCAGGAATGAAAAAGTTAGTAATCATGGCTCTATACCGATCACCATTGACTGTAACGTTGTGGCCTTCATCGTTTTTGAAGAAGGATTCCACCAGCCCATAAAGCGCACCAAACAGTCAGTTTTTCTAGATGTAACGGTGTTTTGACACACACTTGTGGATTAGCTTCACTCCAAATGCGGCAGTTTTGTTTGTTGACGTAGCCATTCAACCAGAAGTGCGCTTCATCGCTAAACAAAATTCGCTTATGAAAATCGGGAACAACGGCAATCTCGTTTTGGGCCCATTCGACGAATCTACGCCTTGATTGATCATATTTAAAATGTAATGCCACAAGATTATCTTTCGAATAAAAAAAATTCATGTCAATCGAATAATACATCGTTGTTTTATTGCAATTTAAAGTTCTATACCTCTAAAAAAACACCCTTTATAAATAAGGAGACTCTCTCTTCCATCATTTCAGATACAAACATTATTTATAGTGTCTTTTAAAGCTTTTGACAGAAAAAGTAAGATAAAATTTTTTTTTTAAAGTCAATTCCTACTTAGGTCAACAAAGAAATTTTTTTATTTTAGTTAATTAAATTAAATTAATGAACTAATGTTTGAAATAACTGTATTAACATCAAGTGTCATACACTACAAGAACAAAAAAATATGTTTGAAGCCAAGAAAAAATTCGCTAGAAAAACTTACTGGCACCATCTGTTGGTGCTAGTTCTAACTTCGTCAGAAATAACGCAGAATAGATATAAAATTAAAAAATAAAATTTAATCAATGAATTAATATTTGAAAAAACTGTATTAACATCAAGTGTTTTCCATTACATATATTAAAAAATGTATTTGGACTTCAGAGGATAAATTAAAATTATTCCATTAACGATTAAAAATTTGAACAAGATTATATATATATATATATATATATATATATATATATATATATATATAGTCCTAAGAAAGCTAGGTTCTTCTTTTTGTACTTCTTTTTTATTTCTCTATAATTTTGTTTTTCATGTTCAGCTTTCATATTTTTATAAGTATGATCTATATTTCTTGTTTTGAAAATATTACATATTTCTTTTATATATATAGATATATATATATATATAGGGAGAGAGTGAACTAATAGTAGGAATAGAAAAAGAGTTTCGATAAACTCTGAGAAATATAAATAAGGAGAAAATAAGTCACGGAGTATCAATAAATATCGCTCTCTAAAGCAATACGAGAGCTATTGGCGACAGAACTCGGAATTTTGACCAATGGTCAAGAGACGAGGACGAAACTTGAGCTAGCACCCTACTCTTCTAACTTCCATACTTCGTGAATATGAGGACTTTGAGCCACGATATACACTCAGGAACATTGAAAATAGTGACCCAAGAAGAAAGCATCTGATTGAAATGAAATTTAATACACATAATGACACAGATGAGAGATTCACTTGATCTCAAAAACAAGACAATTAAACGAATACAGGGTGTGCAACGACACAAATACTGGACAACTTTAATAGCGCGTTGGACCACCTCCAGCTGCAATACATGCCGCCATACTGTCCGGCATTGAGTTGATTAGACACCTTATGTTGTCTTGAGGCCGATGGGAACACAAATCTTGAACAGTTAACTCTAAATCATGTACAGAGTGACACAATGATATTTGCCGTTTTAGCTGATCCCACACGTGCTTTTCAGGGTACAAATCGGGGGAGCGGGCCGGCCATGGAAGAGTCTGAAAATGACGTAGGAAGTCTTAAGCAACTCTTGCTGTACGCGGACGAACATTATCTTGCTGGAAAATTGCTCCTGGGAGACCATTTAGGAAAGGTCCTACATGGGGTCGAAGAATATCATCAACGTAACGTTGGCCCGTTAAGGTTCCACGCATCACTGTTAAAGTGGTCCGGCTATCATAGGCTATGGCCCCCGAGACCATTACACCAGCTGTGCGGGCAGTGTGACGTAGGACAGTGTGGGGGGAATTGTACCGCTCACCAGGGCACCTCCACACCCGTACACGGTTATCATCTGTCCCCAAAACAAATCGGGATTCATCACTAAACACAACCTTTTGCCAATCTGAGACATTCTTTGCCAATCTGTGTGCATTGGCATGGCACCACTGTAGACGCAGTTGCCGATGTTCCGGTGTTAAAGGGAGTGCACGGAAAGGGCGCTTGGATTTAAGATTTGCTTCTGCATGGTGTCTGGAAATTGTTTGTGAAACAATTGCTACGCCTACGGCTGCTCGTATCGTTGAACGAGTCACTGTGGGGTCCACAAGTGCTTGCCGCATGATCCTTCGATCCTCTCTCCTCGTGGTCTTCCTGGTCGCTCCAGACCCGGTTTTCCACGCGTGGATACCTTCACGTGTCCACTGCTCCCAACAATTTCTAACGGCACACTCCGAACGATCCACCTGGCCAGAAACACGGCGCGTCGACCAGCCTGCAGTTTTCATCCCGATGTTCAGGCCTCTCTCAAACTCGCTTAACTGTGAGAAATGTCTTCTAGCACGTTACCTGGCATGTTTCGCTTACCAAAGTCTTCTTACAATCGCCGTGTAATCGTCACGTTTATGAATCTTCGAATTTGCGCTGGCTTATATAGCACCCTCTTCCTGATTGTAGCGCCACCTCGGCGTGTATGAGTATGCGTATTGGCCCAAAACTTGGATCATTTTCATATCACTTTACGCTGTACTTATTTGCAAAGTTTCGTGGTTGTACTTAGCTTCCTTCTTGGGTCGCTAATTTCAATGTTTCTGAGTGTATTTAACGTGCATCCGTAACTTTACACGGTGGGTCTTCAGTGGCAATAGGGTTCGAGCTTATGACACCCTGGCTGTAAGTTCGTGACTATGACCACTACAGAGACTACAAGGAGATGAAAAATCCAGTTAAAGGGAAAAGTGAAGTTCGAATTCACATTCAGCTCTAGAACATCCGGAAATGTGATTTCAACATTGAATTATATAAAAATACTTTTTAGATATAATTTAAAACTAAAATAATATATTCTATTAACTGTTTTTGTCTCTTTTGTTAAAGTCTCTAAGCAAACATGAGCGAGAATTTATTATGTTCAACTACCCACTGCTGTCTTAATCAAATTTATCTGTATTGAAATCTTTAATCCATTTTTTTTTAATTTTTACTTCCTATTCCTTAAGGTATTCGACCACGTTCGGAACCGTGATTTTGCAAAAGCCCATAAGTGGATAATTTTCATGATATTTAGTGTCACTTAGAGATTAGAATATATGCATAAAATTGTTTTTAGGATATTTTGACAAAAAAAAATTATTTAAATATAATATTTTGGCAAAAAATTAACTTAGAATAATCTTTTTTCCAAATGTTCTCCTTTTGTGAAGAATGCTTCTATTATAATAATATTTTGCCTGTATATAGCTCAGACCTCTCTACAGAGGCTCAACTAGAATTTTTGAAATATATAATTTAGAAGTGGGTTTATTCATATTTTACGATAACAGAGGGGAGCAAATTTAAGAAAAAAAACACCAATAATTATTTAAATTGGTGGTAACTCTGAAAATAATGTGAATTTTTCAAAAATTCTAGTTGAGCCTCTGTAGAGAGGTCTGAGTTACATACAGACAAAATATTACAATGAACCATTTTTCACAAAAGGAGAACATTTGGAAAAAAGATTATTCTAAGTTAATTTTTTGTCAAAATATTATATTTGAATAATTTTTTTTGTCAAAATGTCCTTAAAACAATTTTATGCATATATTCTAATCTCTAAGTGACACTAAATATTATGAAAATTATCCACTTATGGGCTTTTGCAAAATCACGGTTCCGAACGTAGTCGGATACCTTAAAACACAAAGAGAGAGAGAGAGAATAATAAATAAATTCATTTTTAAATCTTATACAATGTATTAATAACTAAAATCGAACGCGAGATGTTATGGAAAAATTCCAGAAATTCAGATAATATACACGAACAAATCATTGAACAATATATCACTGGAAAATTTTTAATTGGGTTTCCAGTTTTGTGATTGTGAAAACACAGATAAGTACAGAGTAAGCTGAAAATCTTGTATGTTTACTGATTTTTGTAATAGAGCTAGCCATAAAGAGATAAAATAGCAACTAAAAACTACCATAGGATGTTTAAAACGTTTGGGGCGGAAACTTTAATGGTACCAGGACATGCTTGAAAAAGCAAAATGTGAAAAATAAGACTTTTTGTTTATGGGAAATATATTTTTAAAAATTTCCAATAGAGCTTAGATTTTTTTGTGATCTGTATCAAGATATATTAATCATTCTGCAAAAATTTCAAAAATAATTTTCCGTTAAACATTTGTTTCTTTTGACCTTTGAGATATCATAATATATGCTTATGTTTGGATACCATTTTTTTTAAAAAAGTATCTCTTAAGGTATCTGACTACGTTCGGAACCGGGATTTTAAAAAGTCGCATAAATGGATAATTTTCATATTTAGTGTCGTTTAGATTAGAATACATGTATAAAATTGTTTTAAGGACATTTGGACAAAAAATGTATTTAAATACAATATTTCGGCAAAAAATTAGCTTAGAAAAACCTTTTTTCAAAAATATTTCTATTATAATAATATTTTGCCTGTATATAGCTCAACTATAATTTTTGAAAAATTCACATTATTTTCAGAGTTACAACCATTTGAAATAATCATCGGCGTTTTTTTCTTAAAATTTTCCCCTGTGTTGTAAAATATGGATAAATCCACTTTTAAGTTATATATTACCAAAATTCTAGTTCACCCTTCGTACAGAGATCTGAAATATATACTGCCAAAATATTATAATAGAAGCATTTTTCAAAAAAGGAGCACATTTTGAAAATGGGTCATTCTATGTTAATTTTTTGTCAAAATATTGTACTTAAATAATATTTTATTGTAATACTATTCTTAAAACAATTTTATATGCGTTTTTTTAATCTAAGGGACACTAAATATCATAAATATTATCCATTTACACGCTTTTGAAAAATCACGGCTCCGAACGTAGTCGGATACCTTAAATATGTAACATAATTTTTGCACATATATAAAACAATACACAAAATATAGTGAATTTATTTTTTTAGAAAAGTATTAAGATAGTTTCTTTAAAAAATTACAAAGCTTTGTAATTTTGAAACATTTTTATTTTCCCCCTTTTTTTATTCATAAAATTATTTTTTAAAAAACTGTGTACTACTTCGACTTAAAAAAAACAGGTTCGCTATATGCACAGGTATCTTGCATAGAAGCATACAAAATTTGGAAATATATTGCTACGAATTTTGTGTAAATAGTGTATATAATTTGTATTTGGATGTTTAATGCATTTATATTACTTTATGTTATGTTTATTTCATGTTAAAATTGTACCATTCACAAGCAATGCCGCCTCTTACGTTATAATGGCGATTCAATGAGAACTTGGTGAAATCTTCGCGATAGAGCCAAGTTGACATCATTTTTGGCGATAGAGCCAAGTTGGCATCATTTTTGGTGACCAAGTTGGCAGCCAATCTGGCGACTTTGGCGATCATTTTGGCGTCATTGGCCAGTTCGGAAACCTCTGGAATCTTCTAGAAAGTAGTGGATATCTCCACTAATGTCACGCTCAATGACACGAGCGTTTATATTTCTTTAAGTTTCTGTCGCGCCTATAAATCAAGATACTCGCCGGAACGGCGTGCAGTCTTGATTACATCAGTGAGTAGTGAACATTGTTTTGACTAGTGATTAGCTCGGCTGTGCTTGTGAATAAACTTTTACATACTTGTATTCTACACACGGATAATTGTGTTTGATTGCTGTTGAAGGTGTGAAGACCTTCGGAGATTTGCTCTGTGAATATTGCTGCTGAATCCTGTATTGAAAGGATTGGATTTTTGATAATAAATTCGCATCGCTCGTAAAGAACTGTTTATTTTCTTTGTGATTGCTTTGCATAAAAGCATCGAACTCGGATCTATGTAGCAATATAGTGCCTTAGTTTTCTTTTGAAAGTGAACCCAAAAGCAAAAAATTATACTTTGGTGAAAAAGTGAAAAAATTAAGCATTTATAAACGTTTGTTTACACTTATGTCATTTTTTTCATATTTTAAGATTATTTTATCAACGAACATGAAGGTGTTATACATTTTTAGATTCAGGGAAATATGCATTGTTTTTTATTACTAAAATTGAAAAGTCAATTTTTTGAAAGTGTACGATGTCCTGGTTCTCTTAAGACCTTTTGCACAAAGCATTTCTTATCCCATGCCTGTTTTCGATAACAAATCGACGAGCAGTCTAATACAATAGAGTAAGGAAAAAAAAATAATCACCAAGGGAACAGTCAATAACATTAAAAAAGAAACAGTTTAGAGTGTATACTGAAGTGATTACCATTCACGGGTACGCCATGGTCACAAAATGGTCAGGAATCTGAACCCTATACAGATAACTCTGTAAAAAGTCATTACTAGGGGCAAATTTGAAGCAGGTCGCTCTTTCTCTCGCTGCTTCTATATACAAGCAAATAGAAATTCTTTACTCAAAGGCTAGTTCTAGATGCCCTCTCTAAGCTAACAAAAATAAGTTGAGTAAAAGTTGAAGCCTCTCAAGGAAAATGTTATAGTATGATTCATTACAGTAGTGCACATAGGAATTTTTCAAGGGGGGATCCGGGGTCGAAAGTTCACCATTCTTGTATCATGGTCCTTTTGATTTTGTCGATTTTCGGGAACAAAACACAGTAAAAAACTAATTAATTAATAAATAATTAGCATTAATTAATAAAATTAATCATTAATAACAAATACATAATTAAAATTTACGTACTATATACTTATAATTATAATCAATCGGAAAAAATCAAGTGCTTTGGGGGTCCGGACCCCAGGACCCCCTTGTGCGTGCCACTGATTCATTATTGTGGCTTAAGTCTAAGGAATATTTTATTTAACCCAATGAAAACATCCTAAACAAGATAGACAAAATATAAGGGATGCAAAGTGAATTATTTCTTAGTTGTTTGCATTAAACAATATTGTGTTAACAAATAAAAATTCTGGTACTAAAACAAATTGGAATTCTTATTTGTGTTAAGTTATCCGACTACTTGCGACAACTTGTTTTTTTAAAAAAAAATATGGAGATATGGGGATTTTTTATGGGTTTTAGATATATTTAGTACATTTTGAGAAAAATATGCTAAAATTAAGAAAAGAAAAAGAAATTATTATTACTAAAATGGTAAAAATTTACAAAAAATTATATAAACAGGGCCCAATCTGTATAAAATATGTTTATGAACAAATTTTCAATTTTGATGTGTTGCTTTGCTATTCATTTTTGAAATGACATTCAGGATAAGAGATATAAAATTTTTTACAAAAACTAGAGGACTTTTATCTTAGTTATTACATGAAATTGACTAAAAAAAACAGGGATTATGTTCCCATAAGGGGCTGTAAATTTTGTAATAAAACAGTGATTGATAAATCTGAAGGCAAGGACACTTCTACTAATATACAGAATACGCACAAAAAATTTCATTTAATAATTTTTAAAACTTTTTGAGCAATTGCTGTTCCCGTCTGAGTTTTTTTTTAAAAAAAAAAACACATTTCGAATAAAACACATTTTAAAGTATGACATCTTGTTTAAAGTAGTCTTCTTAGTCACATCTTCTTTTACTTAAACATTTGCAGTTTTTGCTCTAATGAATGGAAAATAAAAAAGCTTGTTATTTTTATAAAGCTTATAAAATGGCCTATAAAATAAAACCATGAAACAAAATTCACGCTTTTAGGATAGTTGGATACCTTAACTCAATGTAAAAAATTCTAAATAAGATAGACAAAATATAAGCGATGCAAGATGACTCATTTCTTATTTGTTGAAATTAAACAATACTGTGTTTACAAATAAAAATTCTGATACTAAAACAAATTGAACCCTTATTGATGTTAAGCGGGGAAGAATCAACGGACATTGTCTCTGTGTGTAACACTGAACTTTTATTTAATTTAGTCCCAATATCTCAATGGCAAATGTTCATCGAGAGCCGAATAATCACTGAATTCTAACTAAAACAATAAAAATTCATTTAACTTTAAAAACACTGTTTCAAGGCACAGCCAAGCATGTTCAAGCTTCAGAATATATTCGGACACCAGCTGCACTTAAACGACTTGTAGGTAGTTTTCGAGCTCCATTCCAACTTGTAGATTCTAATCAAAATAGCTTGTTATCTCCAATTTGCTTTTATACCTTACCATTTCAAACTCGTCTCCAAACAGTTACAATCTCATTATCCTCTACTTTCTTATTTTAGATTTCTTTGAATAGCAATTTAATCTTCGTCTCACGATTCCTTCTAAAAGCGAGGTTTTGAAATCAAGAAAACAACAAAACAGATTCCCCCAGAGGTTAATTAAAACGCTGGAGAACCCACTCCAAAGTTTAGGTGGACAAATGTTTAATGAATTTGTCCATTTATTGTACTAATTAAGAAGATTTTTGAGGACAGCCATGTATCAAACATGCTTTATCCATATTTTAAAAAGTTGAAAGAAAATCGTTTTGCTTACCAGTAGTTACATGTTATGCGTGTTATCATTATCATACAGAATTATTATTTTTATGTGCCATACAAGCCATTACCTACTCGCTTCACTGGGTATTTCATGACGCTGTATGAATATATTCCATTTATATATAAATGAAATTGGTACCTAAGTCTTAGCATTCTATTGTACAGAAAAGCATTCTTATAACCATGACCTCTTGATTTAAAAGGGATAGGACATGAATTTTTGTTGGATTCTATTATAGTCCACCCCTGGTTTTTTAGTTTTTTTTGTCGCCAAGCTGGGCGATAAATTCACCAATCTATCTACCCTTCTTTTTAATTCTTTAAACTAAAAGACTTTAATTAGTGACCGTTAGGTATCTGTGATTAGTTATTTCCGTTAATTAAGTTTGCTTCGGTAACCCTACAAACTATATACGAGTGGTAACCATTTCTTCGACGCTTTGCTGTTTGTTATTCGAATAATACGTGCGATTACCGGTCATTGTTTATGAGACAAAACAGATGGTTACATTTTATAAGGAACTGGGATACGTCAATCCCTCAGTCCTCTATCTTGTTTTAGAATCGGCTTTTTTTGCTCCTTGGCTGGTGATGGTGGGCGTGGAAATCGGTGTCAGGAACGAATGGGATAGCAGGCGCATGACTTCTTATGAGGGGCTTTGATTGGATGATGGGAGTGAGCTTCGAAAATTGTACTCGGGAAAATTTTTAAAGAGTAGCTATTGATGTTAAAGTTTAACAATTGATGGTAAAATATTCAAGGAAAAAAATTATGAGACAAAATTTGCGGGAATTTATTCGGGCACCTGGGTTCGAAGAACCCTTAATCCCGTATCTGGCTTGATTGATTGAATATTAACGTCGCACTGTTCAGCTACACGAGGGCTTTTGGCGACGGACCACGTAATTTTGAACCATGGTCAAGTGACGTGGACGACACCTGAGCTGGCACCCCCCTCTCCTAACTACCACACCACACCAACGGGAGGACGTTTCAGCTCTCGACAGATTTAACGTGCATCGCTGCCCTACACGGCGGGTCTTTAGTGGTACTGGGCTCGAACCCATGACAAAGCAAGCCACGTTCCGATACCAATACCACTCGGCTACCGCGGCCACTCCCGTATCTGGCAAAAGTCTCTTTAATGATATGGCTGATCGTTGAGTTTTCATGTTTGGTAGTAGATCATTGGAATTGGACGAGCGGTGGCAGGCCAGTAGGTCGAGCTTCGAGGCATGGATCTTGACATCTCGGAAAGTTTTCAGTGAGGAATCTGAGTGGAAGAGCGAGTCTTCCTATTGGCTGTTGAAAAGTGAGGATAATGGCTCAGGAAAAATGGCTGCCCATGTGTGTGGGGGTGTGGGGTGTGAGTGGTGTAGTGACGGATGTCCAGTGGGGGCGAATATTTATGAGGTAGAAAAGTAAACAGCCGGGTGGTTTGTGAGGCGGTCACCCTCCCTCGCATTGACCGCTCTCGGTGTTGCTGCAGTTTTAACTTAAGTACGGTGAGCGCTCAGTGCGCTCGACCGTTTATGAGACAAAAGCAAGATTTAATTGTTAAAAAAAAATTTTTTTTTTGAAAAAAAGTGGTAATTATAGATAGATGTATATATTAGACAATGCTTACGGGGAAAAAAAGTTAAAATGATGGAGATACCGTTCGAAAGGAGGAAATAATGTGCATGATGTAAGGAAAAGTACGTGGTTTAGCAAAAATCGTTTGAGTAATGCATGAATGTGTTTAATATTTTTTAAAGAAGCTTAATTAAACAAGAATTTGTTCAAAAAGTTTTTAAAGTAAATTTTTCTCCTTCAAACTTCAATTTCTTCTTTTCAAAATGTTCTTAATTTTCTATTTTTCAACAGTTGAAAAGAAATTTGCATTTTTATCTCTCGTTCGGGTATCTTAATCTTTTTCTTATTAGAATGTCCTTAATTTCCTATTTTTAAAAGCCGAGATTTTATTGAATTTGTTCTTAATGTCGAAAAAACTTCTCTTTAGAACTTCAATTCCTTTTTTTCGGAATGTTCGGCATTTCCTATTTTTGAAAAGTTAAATTTTTCATGGAATTGTTCCGTAAGTTTTAAAAAGTACCTACTATATTTAGAAGCTAAATTTTACATGAATTCTTTCTTAAAGTTCTAATGTTTTCTAACTTTCGCTCTTTCGGACAAAATGTCATGTTTTTTCCAGTTTGCCTGGACTCGACTTTGAAAAACGTGCTTTGGTGCCCTTTTGTCACGACTCGAAAAAAAATCTTTGCCAATGGGTGGGCTATAATAGGAATTTACCTGAATTTCTAAAACTGAGGTAGAATTATATTTTACACTTTCACAGCCCGTTCCCTCAAAGTGAATTTTCACAAAACCCATTTTTAGTGGATCTCTACGTAACAAAATAAACATAAAAAATTTCAAGTTTAATTCTAGTAATTCAAAAGTGGAAGTTTTTTCAATCAATATGCCGCCCCTCCCTCTCCAATAAGCGATTTCCGGAAATCTCTTCTTAACAGGATCTTTACTCAAGTAAAGGATCTTGCTTATCAAATGTCAAGTGAGTAGGTCTAATATTCCAAAAATAAGTGTTTTTATCTATAATGCCTCTTTAACCTCTCACAATCCCTCTTATCTATACCGCAACCGTTCTTAGCGGATCTCTACTCAACAAAATAAACATGTCATATTTACCTTTTGTAGTCTAATAGTTCACAATAAGGAAATTTTGTCCTCAACATTCTATTAATTCCCCCCTTGGGTGTCAATTTCCAAAAACCCCGTTCTTCGCGTATCTCTACTCCATGAAAGAAACATGTTCAACAAATTTCAAGTCTGTAGGCTTAATACTTCTGGTGCTCTTGAGATGAATGAGTGAGTCGCCTTTCTCTTTTATATACACTGAAGAGCCAAAACGTTATGAACTCCTACTCAATATTATGTTGCACAAATCTCTGCCTGCGAAACAGTTTCAATTCGCCTTTGTATGGATACAAGTTCTTGGTAGAAAATTGGAGACAGGTTGTACCAATTGTTTAAGCAGTGGTCGCATAAAATCAAAGATATCTGAAACGAAGATATTTGATCTCTACGCTGACTTTCTATGAAAACCCGAATATTTTCTATACGATTAAGATCCCCCAACTTAGGTGAACAGGACATTAATTGGAATTCACGTTTATGTTCCTCGACCCATTCTAACACAATGCTAACCTTTTGACACGGGAAGTTATTCTGCTGGAAGATTTCCATTTCCGGTTGGAAAAACAGACGCTATATAAGGGTGTAACTGATCCAAAACGATGCTCAGAAAATCAACAACTTTCACGGTCCCTTCTACAGAACTAAGGATACAAGAGTCCCCCATGAGAACTTTCTCCGAAGCATAATATCACTATCAGCAGTCTGTGTACATGGATAGAACAACAGTTCGACTGTGGAAAATGGCATACCCTCACACAACCATCGACGTGATTTTTGAGAAATCATGATTCATCCAACCAGGAAATTATCTTTCATTTATTTATGGTCAAGTCTCAATGTTTCTGAGCCCACTTTAGGCGTAGTTGACAATGAAGCTTCGTCAACAGAGGCCCATGAGGGGGACGTTTGATATACAGTCCCATATCTGACAGTGTGTGCTGAGCTGTGTGTTCCGAAACATTTGTACTTGGACCTGCGTTGTATTGGGCTATAAACAGACATACTGCATAGCACCAATTTGCTTTATGAAGAGGGATAGTCTCAGACGTTCTTTTTCTTTTATGAAGCGTGAACATCAAACAGTAAGGTGTCGACTTCTGGTTTCACATTCATTTATCCTCTTTGTATAAATACTAGACACAGTAGATCACCGACAACCTAACAGTCATGCTGTTTCGGAGATACTCGTTCTTTGTCTTCGGACCATTACAATATGCCCTCTTTCAAATTCACATAGACCAGCCACCTTTGCCCCCACTCGTAAAAATAAGTGCAAAAATAATAGCTTACCTTCTCCAGCAATAATTAAATACCGTTCTCCCTTAATCATGTAGATTCCATGTCATCTAGAAGAGTTCATTGAAAAAAATGGAGGAGTTCCTAATGTTTTGGCTCGAAGGTGCATATAGATTACTTTCAAGACATAAGTTATCTCTAGGTAGTTTCTTAAATCAAATAATCCGAATTTAATAAAACCCTTCAATAAATATCCCCATATTTAAGCACACACAGCCCTCCCTTTTTATCTATTTAGTGTAAATTAAGTTTGATTTACTATAATGTAATCATTTCTAATACCCAAATACTTTTTCAAACATTTTAATCCCTGTCTTACTAAAACCAGATGATTAGCAAGCCGTGGCCGAGGAATTCTCATGAGTTCACCAACCCAGTGTTGGGAAAGATTTAGAAACTATTTAGTTTTTTATGAGAAACATATGCACCGTGGTACAAACTACTTTCATTTGAATTTTACAACTCCAATTAAAATTTATGATCACTAAAAGGCGAAATGACTTTTGCGCTACTTTCCATAAGCAACTCGTGAGATCATAAATATTTAACGCAAGTACTTTTCTTTTCAAGGTTCTTTTTTCTTATTATTATAACAGACAGGATTCAAACCTCGAGATATTCATACGGGAAAAGCTGAAAATTAATATCATATTTTGACATCTTCATTGTTAAGAACAGTAGAGTATTTATTGTGTACGCTATATATCCTTTTCCACTTAAATCTATCATTGTTTTTTCTATATATGCCTCTGCGATATGTAGCTTTATATAGTTATGGAAGATGGAAAATGGATTTGTTAATTTTAAAATATTAACTATAATTTACATGCTTAGGTTAACAAATCTACTTTTATTTAAATTAAAATATTAATTTGTGTTTAGACTGCACACACATGCGATAAATTAGAAGTGCGATACTAATATAAATTTCATTGATCTTCAAACTGTGTAATAAGGAGCCCTGGGGTTTTATAAATTAATTCCAGGGGTTCTGTGAGTCCAAATAAATATTCGAAAAGAAAATTATAAATGTGTATGCAAAATAGTTTCACGTTTTCTCTAAAGATTGTATGACCACGAGTATCTAAATACATGTTTTCCAACGTAAGTCCCACGTTCCACAGAGGTTGAGGGCACTTTTAAATAATATGTTGGTCCCGGGGTATCCTCTTTTTTCAATTTCTATTGTTAGTTTACTCCTCTCCCTTTATATATTTATTTACAAATACATATCTTGTTCAAATTTTCAATCTTTTATAAAATACTTTTTATTCATCCATTCAAGTTCAAATACATTTTTTAAACTTGTAGTGAATGACACTTGACGTTAATGTAGCTTTTTCAAATATTAATTCATTAATTAAATTTTAATTTTAAATTTATTCTACGTTATTTATTAAATTTATTTGGCATTAATAGATAACACCAGTAAGTTTATCTAACGAAATTGGAATTTGCTTAATTTTTTTATATTATTTGCTTAAGTAATTTCCTGTAACTTCTGCTTTGCACATGTGAGCTCGGGAGCTGTTACAAGAGATACACTATGAAAGAAGGTAGCCTCAACAAAAGTGGTAAAAAGCATATTCATGTTTCATGATATGTTTTAAAGGGAAAGGGGTTGAAAGACTGAAAAAAAAACCTTTGAAAAATAAACTGGGAAACAATTTGACTTTGGAGCTATTTATTTAGTTCTTGCATTTATATAGATGACAGAGAAACTGGATAGTCTTCATTCCGTTTTTAAACATCAACAGTTAACTATATCTTCATTTTAGAAGCATTTGGTAGTGCTTTAATGCACAAATATTGTGAAGGTCTCCTTGGACCTCACTTTGAGAACGAGAATAAATAGGAGTCATGTAAGAACCAGATGCCATTTTTATAAACAACTTTCTTTATTTGGTTATCTTATCCAAATAGAATCAGACTTATTAACAAATATATCTAACTAGTATTATGAGGTTTTAAAGGTAATATCCTTTACATTAACTTAATTAGTGATCCAATTAATTAACAATTAAATAACGATCACGCAGAGATTACCACGATAAGAGATCCCAGAATTATATTTAATAATGTTCCTATTGAACATTTAACTTTAATCTCACTCTTAAAGCTTTAATGAGACTTTAATTATAAATCAATAATTACCAACGGAATCTCAACTCTTCTTGAGGTTAAATTATCTCCAACAAGAAATCTTCAATTTAACTTCACTATAACTTTCTGCTTCAATCTCTATCTCCTACTGCCCCCACTTTACTATTCCGTTTGACTTAAATACTTTATCTAATCTGCATAACAAGGAATCCTGTCCGCTTTTTGGAGTTGATTGGAAATAGGTAGGGAATTAAATTTCATTTCCCTAAAAGGACGACTCAGAAGGTTAGTGATAAAGTTCCGTATAGATTTGTCACAATATAGTAATCAGTGCGCAAGAGGTAAAGTGAAAAAAATTTGTATTGCGTGTGCTAGTATTTATTCATTTATTCTCTCTGCCACATGGTAGATGAATGTTGTTGAAACTTTTTTCCATGAAAGTTGTTGTTCTTACCTAGTTTAAATGAACACTTCTATTACGATCTTTAAAGCTGTGCTCATCATCTTCCATTACCTCTTAATCCTTAAGGGGACACGGCACCTTGTACACAATTTCTTTTACTTAGATAGTTAGTTATAAGAATAAAATTACATGTTCTGTATTCGAACACATCTGTAATAAACATTTCATAAGCAAAATACTATTTTTAAGCAAACAATAATTTTAAATTTTAAAATTTTTAAAATTACTTCAAATTATTATATATATATAAAATTCCTACTACTTTTACAAATTTAAATATTTTTGAGCCATTTTTTTCTGATATTCCTGAAAGTATTTCCCACAATTCTGTGCATGACATTGGTATTACGAGTGATACTTTTATTTTTAGAATTTTTCTCTTAGACACTATAAAAAACAGTAAAAAAACAGCTATATCTAACTTAATAGATTTCTAAAAAAATAACTGTTCATCTAAATACTTATTCAATGCACAGAATTATCAAACATAATATATTAAACAACCAGAAAAAGTTTTAAAATTTTATAGTGAATATAAAATAAGCCTTAGCATTTCAAACACATGATCATCATGAAAAATAAGAAGCTGAGGAAAAGCAATTTAAAGTTTTTGAAATAAAAAAAAATAATTGAAAGAGCTAAAATATATAGTATCCATTCTAATATATATTAAAATTCAAGTTGTACTAAGTTTAATGCAAAATTCATCATGAATTAGCCCATATTAAAAATTAAGTAAATTAAGATTAAATGGAATGAATTGTGATACAAAACAGTAAAAAAAACAGCTATATCTAACTTTATGGATCTTTTAAAAAATAGCTCTTCATATAAATCCTTAAGCTATGCACAGAATTATCAAACATTTTATACAAAACAACCAGGAAAGGTTTCAAAGATTTATAATGAATACAAAAAAAGCCTTAGCATTTTAAATATATGATCACGATGAAAAATATAAAGTCGTGAAAAACGTTTAAACTTTTGAAAGTCAATAAAATGCATGAAAGAACTAAGCCTTGGCCATCATTCTTACATATATTGCAATTTAGGCTATAGTAAGTATTTTAAGACAGTAATATATTCTAAAAGTTATTAAATATTATTAAATAAATATATTAAAATTAAATGTATTATAAAATATATATTACAATATGTATCAAATGCACTAACAATTTGTTTTGAAATTATAAAACATACATTTCAAGTTCATATTATAATTGTAAATAAATATTATTAAAACCCTCCCGTTCATATGCGATTCCTTTTTTTTGATGAATGAGGCGTTTCGCCGCTTTTTTGCTAACGCAATTTTTTTTCGAACAATTGCGTACACTGCCAATATTTTTCTTTCCCTCTGATAAACTCCACGGTAGTCTCGCCAAACAGTTAGCATTTTTGACTGTTTATTTGAAGTAAGCCCATTTTCCTTTTGCAAATTTTCTAATGATTTTTTTGTTACAAAATTGAATTCACAAACTGCATCACAAACAGCAATAGTTACTCGACGTATGGTCGCTGACGTTTCTTTCGAACATTTACCCCATATGATGCTGCGAAGGCTCTCGTTTGCATTTTGTGTCACACATCTTATGCATCTTTGAAGGAGTTCACTTGAAGCTAATCTTTGATATATTGGTATAATTTTGGCTAAATGAGCTTCCTTCAAGGGTGTCTTTACATGCTTTACGTGAGGACCCGGTATTTCACCACGAGCAAGAGCAGCCTGGAAAAATCACCAAGAATCTTTTCCAGTTGGACTTTTAAAATGTTGAGGTTTTTGGTCCATTGATATACCATGAAACAATGTTGCATAAATTGCAGTTTTCATTGCTTCTACGCCACGTTTGTTTGAGAGAATCGCATTTTGATAGTAACGTGACATTTTTTACTTGTCTCTTTCTTTAAACTGCAACGGGTTTTACCTCCCAAGAAAACACCTCTTGCCGCCATTCTTTAACAGCTTTTCGTAAAGATGTACCTAGCCTCTTGCTAACATGGTTTATGCACTCTTCTTTCTTTATTTTTATCTCAGGACCATAAACTTCCTTAGTATTTAAATATTGATATGTTTTTGCATCACCATCTGACAATAGTGTCGTGTATCGAAAACCATTATCTTCAGATCTTTGCCATAATTTAAGAGTAGCCTCTTGTTCCATGGTACAAGATGATCCTATGTAATTGATAGCACATGAAGATATATGGCGTTCATACCACACATGAAATTCTGCTGAATTTTCTCCCAAACCAGATTTTGCTTGTTCACATTCAATGCAGCGTTTCGACATAATTTCAATATCCATGACAAATCCAGTAAGAAGGTCAACCACGCAACCTACACCTATTTGAGATGAATGCCCTCGAGTCAACCAAGTACCATCAGAAGTAACATCTATAGCAGTAATGGCACTATTACTTTGATAAGCGCTTTTCACCTGACATCATTCAAGCTTTTTTCTGTAGATCTAACCAGATATTTACATAAATTTTTTATATGTATTGAATGTTCTGCTTGAGGATAAATCCATATTCATTAACATACAAAAATTTTCTCCATAGCTAAATAGCCTTTCCCAACACTTAAAAATGATTGCACCATGCGCATGTTTATGTCAAATGATTGGCTTTCATTACCTTCACTGTCAGAAATTCGTCTGGATGTAAAGTTACTTGATTTAATTATATCGCAAGAAGTGCAAAATACAGAATTTTTCTAGAAAATCCAAGTTTTTCACCAATGTCAATTTTTAGTGAATACGATTTGCAAATATCACACAATCAGTTTTTTAAAAGTCCTTTTAAAAACTGTACATCCATTATCACATAACGAGGGACTTCAGAATTTTCATAATAATTTAAATCATTCAAGCAGCTGTCTTCTAAAGTTTTTCATCTCATATTTCTTTCTGGTAATGCTGAAGAAATAGAAGTTTTATCTTTTCTGAAAACATCAGTTTCATGACAGTAGTGTTCACTGCACCATCTCTTGTTAGCTTTTTGTTTACTAACAAGACTCGATCGCTTTTGTCTAGGCATGATGAATTAAAGTTTACTTATTAATAAAAAGACATTCAAACGAGTATTTAAAATTATGAAGAAATAAATTGATTATATAATTGGCTTTGAGAGAAAAAAGCCTTTTGTTTTGATACTAATGGTTGTAGAATGAGAAAAAAGGATGCAAAGAAGAGGAACTAGATATACGTATAACACAGTAGCAGAGGTTTTCATATAAATCTATATTTCAAAATTAAGATATTTTTTGCCAATACTGTCATTAGTTACTCTTTTATTTTTCAATTTTAAATTATATTTAAATTTATTTAAATATTATAATGAACTATCTTTAAAATGGCATAGAAAACGGAATAAAGCTTATTTTTGAAAAATCTTTCCGATATCAAACAACTCTCTCATTCTTCCCTTTTTTTAATATTATTCCCCAGATTTTAAAGTTTTCTTTTTGAAGTAATTTTTTAGACATTTCATGATAATACAAATCATTCCTTCGGAAATAACTAACCGAATCAGCAATAAAGATAAAAACAAACCTAATTTAATTTTTAATCTAGATAATGGAAAACAAATGCTTTAAATTAAAATAGAAAAAGAAATTTTGAGTTATTTCCTATTCAGAATGATCTTCATATAACATATTGTCGAAAGTTATAATTCACTTGAATTAATTTAACAAAGATTAATACTTTTAATTAAAATTTTAGAAATATATAGACTTTAATGAAAATAATTTAAAATATTTTTTGAAGCTATTTGCTTTGAAACGCGAAATGAAGTCTCTAATACTGAGTTAATGGTTAGTTTGGCGTGTCGTTTGCGGCCGACGCATTCCACAAAGTTACTAATTGGAGGCAATGAGTTTCACAAGCTGTAAGGAACATTTATGCATATTAAAGCTTAACACTAAGCACATCTCTACGTCTCCTTATGAAAATAACTTCCACTTTAATAATCACTCTTAATAATAATGATGCCACTCAGAATGCCTTAACTACCATTTTATTAACAGTTAACTAAATAATTCTAAGGGGTGGACAATGTACTGAAATTTTGGTATCTTTTTATTGCACATTCTATTAATACAACTTGTAAAAATAAATTGTACTATTGTATAACAGAAAGACCAATGGTTGGTTTTTTTTCGTGCCTTAAAGTGGATTTTAATTGGAATAGATAAAAAAAGAAAGCATCAGTTTCAATTGGAATAGTAATAGTTAAGATGCCAAACCATTGACGAAATACTCCCTCTTGCGCTACTTTTTTCCCGTACTTACTAAAAAGTTATTTAGTTCCTGAAATTCCTATTAAAGACGATCTGTGTATAAGCCGAAGTGTGTTTTTCTTCAAAAAATTTGTCAAAATTCGAAGCCCATTTATAAACCGAATTGAAAATAAATAAAATAAAGTTCTGTAGCTTTCGAACGTATAGCCATTAATGCAAAAATGTTGCCAAGTGTGTAAAATGTGGGCGAAATATTTTTCATTTAAAATGGTGTTAAGTAAAACTCCAGGTGCAATAACTTACAATTAATGGACTAAATTCATGACGGTAGGATGCAAAAGTTCCCTGACTGAGCCTATAATTTGAAAAATGTTTCCATTAGAGTCATTACGATAACATTTATGTGTTACTGCGTTCTCCCCCTTTTCTAAAAGTAGTTTGTCAGAAATCACGTGTTCGGTGAATCACCATGGTGTCATATTATTTAGGTAGATGCATTTAGTATAATCAGCGATTGAAAGAATCGGTGTTTGTTGAGTAGGGAATGAATATCAAATTTTGTGTTGGCTGACTTTCTAGGGAAAACGAAAACAACTGTTTCTCCACATCCTCCTTACTCCCTTGATCTCACCCCCTGCGACTTCAACCTATTTCCTGAATTGGCATGAAGCTTGCAGGGTCATCAGCTTGGCTAAAAATGTATTTCCTGAAATGTTTTAATGACCTTCACAAGCAATGGCAAAAGTATGTTTTGTTGCCCAAGAGTTTCATTTAAGAGGAGAATGTTTCAACAATTTAATTAGTAATAGTTTTTAAGTTATAGACTTAATCCGGGAACTTTTGATTCCTACCTTGTAGATACAAAATAATGTTTATAATAAAGACACACTGCAGTTCTACTTTTCTAAACGTTTTTTTTTCAATATTCAAGGAAACATTAGAGCAAAGTAAGAGAGAAAAGTAGAGTTTTATTAAAAACATTTAATAAGAGTCATTTGAAGTCCACAAAAGAAATTCATGGGGTTAAAAAAATTAATGGCAAAAAAATATCTTCAAGAAAACCTCTTTTAAAATGAGTCTATTAGTAATTTCCCCCTCGTGTGATTTCACGCATACAGCAAGATTTATTACTCTATTCAAGATACAAAATTAAAATGATTAAATATTTAAAAAGATGGTTTAAAATTTCGCTAAAATATTTACATAGTCGTTAATTTTTAATAAATCTACTCACCGTGTGATACTTTGAGAAAAACAAGTGATTAAAGTCGGATCACTTTATACTAGAAAATGTGATTATGTAAAATAAATGTTGAAAAAAAAACACCTGTTTGGAGAATTAGTTTTTCAAAGGAAAGTGTTTAACTTCTACGTAAATAACATGGAGAAGTAATTTTAAGTAAAAAGTAAAATGTACATTTACTGTACAACGTTTTCTCTATTGAACTTTTTACATGTATAAACTCCGCTTCTTTAAATATCAGAGACTGTTAAACACTAGAAAAAATACAATGAAAAAAGCAATTTTTATGTATCATATAGCTACATTTTATTAAAAAATAGTATTATTTTATTAAAAATATTTGTTTCTCTTTATTCTTCTATAGTAATTGGCAATCAATACACTGAAAAAAAAAGAAACACTCAGAACACCTTATTAAAGATCCACCTGCTTGTTATTACTGAAGAAAGATAACAACACTGAAGGAAAATACATAGTTGCTAAATATGCTTATAATAAAAAAGCATGAAAAACACTTAACTTTAATTTTCAAGCATATAAATCCTTTGTTTTCTATGAGAGGTGTAAAAATTAATCGAAGATACGCGTAGAGGAAAAAAACAGAAACGAGTCTTACAGTAGTCGCATTTGATGTGTAACATCTGAGATGTTATCGTGGTAAATACACAATAGTAACTTAAATCCTGAAAGGAATGAATCGAGTAGAATTGGAAATAATTTTCTATCGAATAATTATATCTTTAATGAAAATTTTATTAATTTAACACAAGGAGTAATGTTTTTTTTTATCAAAAATATTTATTCTTGTTCAATTTGGTGAAGAGTGGATACAATAGATTTGAAAATGGACAAACAGGAATTTTGGTGGCCATACACATTTCTCCGAATCAAACGGTTAAAAAAATTAAAGATTTCTTGCATTTTGTACTTTTACCATATACCGAAGATGGTACTACTCTTAAAAACAAACTATCACTCCCTTCCCGTGAATTTGAGTGTGATTGAATTGAGTTTTGAATCGAGTATGATTGCAAACAATTTTCTGTCGAGAATAATTGTATCTTTAATGAAAATTTTATGTAGGAGTAATGCAATTTTTTACCAAAAATATTTAATTATGTGCAAATTTTTTTCGGCTGTACCCTTCCAGTTTTTAATTTTTCCACACATTTTTTTTTGCTTATTGTCCCTTTTCACAAAAATCACTTCTATAAATATTTGATAAGCGAGCGGAAAGATGTTACACATCAAGCGCGTAAGGATCTAAGTTTATCCTGAATAAGACTTGCTGGTATTTGCGAGTGAGTGAGTGAAGATTAACGTCGCACTGTTCAGCTGCACGAGGGCTTTTGGCGACGGACCACGTAATTTTGAACCATGGTCAAGTGACGTGGACGACACCTGAGCTGGCACCCCCTCTCCTAACTACCACACCACACCAGCGGGAGGACATTTCAGCTCTCGACAGATTTAGCGTGCATCGCTGCCCTACACGGCGGATCTTCAGTGGTACTGGGCTCGAACTCGTGACAAAGCCAGCCACGATCCGATGCCTATACCACTCGGCTACCGCGGCCGCTGGTATTTGCGAAGTGGAGTAAGAAAACGAAATCGAGTTTTAAAATTCGAATCTTTTGAAATGCTAACTTTTTAACAATACAAAAAAACTACTAGAGTTGGATTTCGCATATATTCTGCTCTGGATTTACTCATCTCTGCAAATCACAAAATCAAAGAAGCTTTTATTAGCTTGGTAAATGTTTAATTTTTAATCGAGAAAACTTTTTAATCACAATTAAAAATATTATACGAACAGCGACAGGAATTAACCAGAAAGTATGAAAAAGATACGTACTAAAATATTTATTCGAATAATTCCATATTATTTACTCGTATTTTATTAAGAATGTTGAACTTTATCAGACGCTTAACAGTAAATATAATTATTAATAAGTAAGTTTATCCTGAGAGAATAAGAATTTGAATCTTGTAAAGACTGTAATCAAATAATTCTTACTTTGGTTAGCGCAGTTCAACTTTGTTTCATGGGTTTCAAATTCAAACTAAACAACATTCAAAAGAAGATCACAAGTGCAATTACATTAAAGCAGTTAACAGTATCTGAAAATAACGAGAGGTTTGCGCGTGCTTCCTCAAACTCAAAATCATGGGAAGCGAGTAATAGTTTACTTTTGAAAGACCAGTACCATCGAAATCGGCGCGGCATACGTTAAAACTGGTCTAAAGATTAGTGTGTGCTCTAATTGGTCTCATACGTCACTTCCTGTTATTCATTTCCGTCCCTTTTCACGAAATCCCTCCAACAAATATCCAGGAAGCGAGAGGAAAGATGTTACACATAAAAAAGAACAAATATAAGAAAACAAAGTCCGAAATAATCATTTTTAAGTCATTGATAAAGAAATGTAAACAGTATTTTGAATAAATGTATTTATAATTGTGTTCTATGAAAAAATCATTTATTGCTTCTTCCCAGTATTTGAGAGTTTATATATATATATATATATATATATATATAAATAAAACTCTCAACATAAACAAATAAAACAACTTTTAAGTGTTTTTTCTTATTGTTAGTTTAACTTATACATACATATATATATATATATATATATATATATATATATGTATGTATAAGCAACTTTATATGTAACTTATGTATTATGCAACTGTATATGCACTTTTTCCTTGTGTGTTTTTCTTGTTTATATAAAAAATTATGCCAACTTCTGATTTTGTGCCTATAAAGTAATTGTGGATATGTTATGTATGAGTGGATTAGATTTTTTGGAATTATTGCTCATTATTTCACTTTATATTAATGTGATTGTAAAAACTTTTGCTAGTGATATTTTATTAGGGTCCTTTCATTATACCTTTAACTTTTAAAATAACTATGAATTTGAAAAATAACAAGTTTTAAGCGACTGGCAATTTGTTATACCAGGGTATGACATTGCTCGGTGGTACAGTATAATGGTATCTGTACCATCGTCATCCATTTACCATTTTATGAGACCTTATGTAGAAATTTTGTATATATTTGGGTATGGCTTTAGTTAGTTGTGGTGATGGGCACAAAGGTTCTGAGTTGGCATATAAAAAACTATAAATTTTTTAAATAATACAAAAAAATGTGTGAATTGTTTTGATAATCAGAATTTTTTTGCTTTCCCTTCTGTATCTAAACATTGTCGTTTTAGAATTTTTAAAACTCGAATTTTTTGGAAGTCTAAATATAAGAATTTATCTCGTACAACAAAACGAAATATTCATTTTTCCGATAGTATAGATGAAAATCAAAGAGATAATGATTTTGGTAACATATTAGAAACTCGGTTTTTCAGAGATATTCATGCTTTAAAACTAAAATTTAGATCTTGCACTGATAAAAGATGCAAGGCGTGTGGCATGATGAGTGGGGAACAGTTGGATATGGATGCAGGTTATATATTTTGTATGACTTTTAACTGTGTTTACAAAATGACATGCAACATATGTAAATTTGCTTACATAGGTCAGACCTCTAACACTATCAATATTAGATTGAACCAGCATAGGTCTGATACAAGGAAATTTGATTGCAACAAAAACCAGGCTAAGATTGAGATAGGACACTTTCATAAACATGGATTCAATAACATAACTGTACATATACTTAGAATAGTGCCAAATATTAAACAAAGATTATGGTTCGAAAACTTTTTTATAGATTCATTTAGATCATATTATCCTCATGGTTTGAATGTTATATGGAAAGGTGAAAGTGCCTTATTAACTTTTAAACAAAAATCCGAGAATTCATTATATCTTCCGAATTTTAATAAATTTATTGATAATAGTAATAATATTCGTTTAGCGAGAATTTCAAAAAGCTAAACGCAGAAAAAGAGTTACTAGAGACATGTCAACCCTCAAGAATTCTATGTTAGAATTAGCTGCTAAATTTGATAACTACAACACAGGCTTAATTAAATCGTTTATGTTTGGCTTGAATAAAACTGAAATTAAAACTATGACAGATATTTTAAGCAGATATAAATTTCGAGATTCTCATGGTATGCATATGATTCGAGACCTTAATAACTATTTAGTACAAAAAATGAATATTAAATTAGATGCAAGTGAAAATTACTCTACAGAATATTGTACATTATTATTTATGAATAAATCCTTTAACAAAATTAATTTTCAAGTATATTTCAAAAATATCAATCCTTTTTTTCCTATTAAAAATATTATTATTAAAAGGCTTTCAAATACAACAAGAAATTTAGTAGATTTATATTTAATTATAATCAAATCTCGGAGCTCCTAAGTTCTGAATCATGTAGATGCAATCTATATCGAGACTATATTGATGATTATCATCAGCACGTTGTCACAGGAGACCTTAGCATCGTGAAAGATGATTTGTTAAGAAATTTTATGGAAAAAGGTACCGGTTTTAGACTGATGATCACAAAAAATAAATCTAACGTTATGAAACAAATCATAAAAGATTTAGATAAATTCTACCTTAAAATGGCAATTAAATACGGAATGCCGATTGAAGCATTCAATCAATTTAGATCTTATGTAGCAACAGAAATTCGGGAATTAGATTTTACTGTTGAAAATGAAATTATGTATAAAGATCTTAAATCATCAATAGTAAATATCCAAAATAACTTCGTTATTACATATGTTGATAAGGTCTCTGCTAATTATGCCATAATTTGTAAATATTTTTACAGTAAAATATTAAGTAACCACATTTTAAATAATAATTCATTTCAAAAATCAATTCACAATAATAGAGAAGATGATAATCGTCTTTTAGCTTTGAACAAAAGACTGAATATTCATCTAAATAATATTAAATATCCAAGTATTTTTTAACACCAAAATTTCATAAAAAGCCCTATAAAATTCCGTAGTATCACTAATGGATACAATACATATATCACGAAGTCTGGGAAGATCTTGCAATCTCTTCTTCAAAATCTAATTGATAATTTACAAAACACGGCAATTATTAAAAATAGCTTAGAGATTGCTAGAGTTACTAAGGATATGTTTATTTTTCTATGCATGGTTTTGATTTCGAGGACCTTTTTAATTCTATAGATATTGACGATATGATTAAGATTCTTCAGTTAATTTATGATAAATATGAATTATATACTTCAATGAATAAAGAAAAATTTGATATTCTTGTTAACCTCATTTTAAAAGAAAATTTCATTATATTTGATCATAATCTTTATAAACAGATCAAAGGATTACCTCAGGGTGGTCCAGCTAGTAATTGTTTAGCGAACCTATATTTACATTTTTTTGAAATAGATCATGTTATAAATGATTCTTACTTAATTTATCGTTATATAGATGATATAATAATTTTTGGTAAAAATAGTGAATACAAACCAAATATTACATTCTACCCTGATTATCTCAAGTCTCCCGTCTTGCTACTTCGAATTCCAAATCCACCACACAACAATAGGTTTTCAAAGTCAGCATGTTAGTGGTCTTGCTGTGAAGATTATATCATAACACTCATATCACAGTTTACATTTTTTCCACACACATCTTAAACATCTTACACATTTTTGACAACCAACCAATTTAGAGCCTAGCAAATTTACATTTTTGACAATCAACCAATTCAAATTTTACCATATTTGATTGTCGTCATTCTATACTTGTCTTTGCTGGCTGGTTTAAAAGTCAGCTCAAAAGATGTGTTTATGTTTTTTCGAATTTTTTAACTTGGTGAATAATTGACTTTCATTAATGGCAAGATGCTTGTTTCTCTTCGTAAAAGCTTTGTGAGTAAAGAAATTTTGTTAAATTATTTTTGAAAGATACTTTTCTTATGTAATTGTTCTAGTATTTTTCTACTTTTCTTACATATTTATTTTGTGATTTTTCTGCATTAAGAGTTTTGGAGAGTTTGTTACATAATAGTAGTGATTGGTTTTATCATGCTCTCTGAGTTATACTTTCTCTGAAGTTTTGTTTATTTTATTTGGTTTTCCTACCGAGTTGCAAAGGGGGAAGGTTGGCGCCTTCAAACTAGTTTAACCCCACTTATTCGGTCCTAAGTCCGAAATTGCTTTCTGACTCGCTAGGTTCTTCTTTTTGTAGTTCTTTTATTTCTCTATAATTTTGTTCATATTTTTATTACGTAATTTCTTGTTATGTTCTTTATCTATTATTTCTTGTTTTTGATAAATAATACATATTTCTTTTTATATATATATATATATATATATATATATATATATATATATATATATATATATATATATATATATATATATGTATATATATATATATATAATGCTTTAGAGCTACAGAAAAATCTGTTGACAAACAAAGAAATTGGACCATATTGAGCAAAAATGAAAATGGGTCTCCTTTTATACATTATATCCTGTAATATATATTTGTACTATTTATAAACTTGATAAAATAGCACATAAAAAAGCACCCAGTCAAGTTAACGAAGTAATTCTCTATTCTTTCTTTCTTTATTTTTGAAAAATAAGATTTAATTTTTTCTAATGCTTATCACAAGAATAAATAAAAGTCTGATGGTTTAAGAATTTAAAAATTTAATATAGACTGGAACATTTTTCCAAATTATTTAATTTATTTTTTATTAAAATATGTTTTCAAAGACTGTCAGAAGCTACTATTACTCTAACACAACTTTTACATTGAATATATATATAAATTGATTAAAAATGGATTGGTGTAAAAAAAGAATGGATAAATGCCATTGATATATTAGACCTAATCTAATATGTGACAGAATTATTTTCTCTAAAGTACTGAATGAATAATTAATAAATAAACTAATGTAAGTTATACGGAAACTCTCCACGTATGTTATTTTCCCTGCAGCAATACTTTACTTGTGGAAAATTAAGCTTTACAGGTAAAGTTCACTTTCCAGCTTGTTCTTGAAAAGTAAGATTGGACCATGGAAAATGGGACCAAGGCTGCCAGATTGGAGTCAAATTTAGCAAAAATATAATAGTCAAGGAACCATTAAGAAATCTCTGGGATCAATCATTCTAGAAATTACCATGGCATTGTACAAAGAATCTCTGAAACAAAGTTCGAGTCAGTTCAGAAGAAACCACAGTCAAAATAGGAATCTGCTTGTGCTTGTATTGTGATAAGAGAGAGAGAGAAAGAGAGAGACTTTGTCTGAGTTTCTGCTGATGAAGCAGTTCTAAAGAGCCGTGTCTGGAGCATTGTAAAGATTGTTTGTAACGAATGCGTTTTGAACTATTGTAAATAATCTATTATAACATTTCTTTGTGTATGTACATTGATTTGTCTTCATGTAGTCAGCTGTTCGTCCTTGTTTATTAATAAATCCATTATTATTCTAGCAACTGGAGTAGTCGGCTGCTTTAGCCCACTCAAATTTGCAACAATGTACATAAAAAATCTACACTTTCTACATCCTGGTATGGAGACCAATTTATAAGGATTAAATTAAAAGTAGACTCGCGTATTTAGGTCAAGTGCTTAGTATATAGAAGTCGACAACATTAGGGAGAATTATTTACTATCTCTATTATGGTTATTATACTCTCATTGAAATATTGCTTAGAATTAAAGGATTCGCTTTCCTAGTCTCTTGGATCCCCAACTAGCTCACACCTGAATTCAATGCTTAAAAATTGTTTTAATTGTAAAAACATATTATATATATTATTTTCTGAAGTGCAGAGAATTGTGTGACAGATAGAATTTTTAAAAATTTATGATTCACAAGGAATTTTTTGACTTTTTATGTTTTTTTTGTTATCTGAATATTCATACTACAGGTAGTGTACTAAATATTTAAAATTATTTTATAATGTGTAATTGAAGTACAACACATTCATCTTTCTTAACATCGAGTTAAATTAAAATAGGTAAAAGAGTTATAAAAATTTCTCAACAACTTACTTAAAAAATTTGTATTTCAACCAAAAGATTTAGATTGGCACTTGTTTCGTTATTCTTTAAATTTAATATCGTGAAGAAATTCGGAATGGATATAAAAATTACTGCAATGACAGAGAGAGACTATTTATATATACTAGTAGGATTCAAAAGTTCCCGGACTGAGCCTATAACATGGAAAATTTTTGCAGTTTAGCGAATATAATAACGTTTCTTTGTCATTGCATTCTTCCCCTTTTCTAAAAAAGGTTATTCCAAATTAGGTGGTCGGTGGGTCGCAAAGGCGTGATATTTTGTAGAAGGACGTATTTAGTCGTCGACTATTGAAAACAATTTCGTTTGTTGAGCGGATAAAGGATATTAATTTTTGTGTTCGTTTGTTACGGAAATTAACAAAATTTTGAAGCAGTTGTAAGGCTGTGATACATTATCGTGAACGTAAGCTTCTGAGGGGCATCGGCGTTTCAGAGAAGGCAGGGAAAGTGCCGATGACGGAAAACGCTCAGGACGTCTGCAGACTTCCCGCACCACTGAAAACATCGAAAAAGTTTCTGTGGCGGTACGAAAGAACAGGCTTCAAGCAAAAGCAGAATCAGTTGGAATTTCCTCGGTCACATGTGAATGCATACTGGCTGAGGATCTTAAAATGCATAGGGTGTGTCAACATATTGTTTCCCTCATATTAAACGAAGACCAATCTGCAAATGAAGTTAAAAGTGCATCACAGGTTGAATTTGAGAACATGGATAAAAATAGATTCCAGAAATGTTTCGATGACTTTTACAAGCCATGGCAAAAATATGTTTTTACTCGAGCATCTTATTTCGAAGGAGGATGTGTTTCAGTAGTCTAATTGATAATGTTTCTTAAGTTATGGATTTAGACTTGGAACTTCTGAATCCTACTACGTATATATACGTCATTGTTCAATATTAAAACTATCAGGTGATTTTTCCCCCCAAAAAATATTAAATAATGTTAAATTGAGAAGAAATGGATTATATATATATATATATATATATATATATATATATATATATATAAAATAAATATGTATTATTTATAAAAGAAATATGTATTATTTATCAAAGTATGATGTATTATTTATCTCTGAGTTATCCATATCTATATATATATTTATATATATATATATATATATATATATATATATATATATATAAGGCATCTCGAAATAAACTGGTAACGTCGACAGATTGAAAGCTCATTGATGCCTCTACACTGAGAATCTTCGGTGGTGTGAATGCAAGTTTCATTGACGTCACACTAGAGATGCATGAGGGCTATTGGCGAAGGACCTCGTAATTTGGAACCTTTGTCAAGTGACGAGAATGACACCTGAGTTGGCACTCCCTCTCTTAACTACCATTTGTTATTCAAAATGCCCTCTAGTTATTCTAACGTATGTAATATGTACGTTAGTTATTATAACATTTTTTGTTATTATAACATATGTAATCAGGTGCGATTCGTGTGATTTCGTGTTAAATATATCTTATCCTTTCATTCTTAAAATATAAGGAAGCAAACTGTGACTAAAATGTCATAAATGTCTCTTTAAACTTCAGTATGTTTGTGGATGAGAAAATCTTGGAGAATTCTTAAATTTTAGAAGTTTCTAAATACTTTTTCAACCCAAGGGAGACTGAACTGATCTAACTAGAGTTCAAAGTTACAGAACTGATCTTCAGAAGCATTCGAGCACTCGTTGAAAACTTTACAGACATAAACTAGTTCATTTCATATACAAATATTATTTTTAGTGTCTGGGAATAACTTTTGACACAAGAAAGTTTCAACACATTTTGAGAAATGTAAAAAAAGACTAAGATTATTTCAGATACAAATAATATTCATTGTGTTTTTAAAAGCTTTCGACGGAAGAAAGTTTCAACAAATTCTGAAAAATATAAATAAAAAGATGATTATTAACGAGGCACTACTATAAAGCAACATGAGGACTATTGGCAACGGACCTCGTAATTTTGTACCATGTGATTAGGATGATGCCTGAGCTAGGGTTCCTCCTCTCCAAGGTACCACACCATAGAAACGAGAGGGCTTTTGAGCCTTGACATATTTAACGTGCAACGGCGTCCTCTACACGGTGGGTCTTCAGCGGTACTAGGCTTGAACTCATGACACGAATCCATGAGCTTGACCCCTAGACTACCGCTGCCAAAAATCTTCGGTGGCACCAATACTCGCAACTCACGAACGTTGGTCACGATTTCGCAACCATGATCATTCAGTTATCGTGGCCATTTTAAGAAAAGGATCACAGAATAATGATGTAAAATTGAAAGAGACTAAAAATCAAGGAATTGTTGTATGATAAGGAGATATATATATATAAGCCTTTTAGGAGAGAATAAAAAGTAATTCTACTTTGATTTTAGAAATTATAATTTGGAAGTTCTGTTCTTTTTAAATCTGGAATTATAAGAATATTTTTCAATACAATCGAACTCTTAATGCTCAGATATCAATAATTTATATAAACAAACAGTATATTTTCATGTAACGTCGTGAAATACCCAGCAAAGGGGATGGGTAACGGTTAGTAAATGTATAAATAAAACAATTGTATGCAGGGTGCTGAGTTCTCTTAAAGAAAACTGACAATTTCCTTTAAAGTTTAATTCAATCCCAGTTATTTCTACACATAATCTAACACATAATGGTCGAATTTAAGTATGAAAACTATGTGAGACCAAAGTAATGTATTTGTTATTCAATGAATGATAATTTTAAAGAAAAATTTGAATTTTGGTGATAAGGACTCAATTACCTACAGCTTTTCACTCTGCTTCATTTGCATTTCTTTACAAATTACATGATAAAGGTATTTACAATAATTAGCTTACTTCACAAAGGACCAAAAAAAAAAACAACAAGAATTTGATTCATTTTTACTGTACTGTTTAAACTATTATGAATCAATTAAGTTTAATTACAAAGTTTTTCGAAAACTTTTTCATCCTCCGCACAAAATCCTTCAGCAAATATTTTCGTCTCCTGAGGGATTTTAAAACTTAACACATTTTCTAAGCTTCACCAACCCTAAGAGGAATTTTTTTAGCCTTCTTTATTCGAAAGTCAACAGAGGTTCTGTGTGACTCGACTCTCTTAGCTGATTAAAAAGAATAACTTAACTCCGCACTCTTCACAAAGAATGCTTAATTAGTTCAAGCTACGCACATTACAAACATGTTACATAAATGCTGCTGACACTGATTAAATAAGCTCGCAATTGCTTAAAAACGTGGATTAAGAAATAAATTCCAATTAAGCACAGCACTTTGGAGACAATTAGCACAAATTAGATGTTCTTAAAAACACAATTAAAACTAAGAACTGAACTAAGAAATCCGAGAATTGGTGTTTGAACCTTTCAAGCAAATAAATGAAGAAATTAGTTTTCGCGAAACACTGCGCTTAGCTTTGCTACTTTGTTACTCTTAATAGTTTAGTGAATGTTAAGTAACTTTGAAAATGTCAACAAAAGCTGAATAAGTGAACAAAAGCTTTGTAGAAACACTTGGAGGAAAAATACTTCAAATGCCTTGAAGTAAATATGTGTTTATGCTAGACAATGATAATTATTTATTTCATCTATTCGATAATTAATTTCAATGGAAACAAAGATCTAAAAAAGTATGAATATTGATACAAAATCTCCGGAAAGGTTAACACGAGGGCTGTTCCATAAGTAATAAAACTAAAATTATAAAAAAAATGCAGAACATCTTTAATCGTCATCATTTACTTGATCTTTTTCAAAATAACTTCTGCGGCACGTAATGCATTTATCCCAACGTTCTGTCCACTTCTTAAAACCATGTCAAAATCCGTTTTGTGAGAGCTTTTTCAAATTTGCCTCCGCAGCCTTTACACATGTTTTGTTGCTTGCAATACGTTTGCCTCGTAATGGTTTCTTAAGTTGAGGAAACAGCCAGTACGCAACGAGCAATATGTGGTCGGGCATTGTCATGGTGCAATAGGAAGCCATTTCGGAGCAATGGACATTTCCCTTTAACGTGCTATACCATTGTTCGCAGGACATTCACGTAGTACGAGCCATTTACGGTTGTACCGGGTTCGACAGCGTGCTGATACACAATTTCTTCATAATCAAAAAAAATTATGGTCATAACTTTAACAGCCGATTTCACAGTTTTTGCTTTCTTGGGAGTAGGTGAAGATGGATGTTTCCGTTCACTGCTTTATTGTTTTGTAGTTGGATCAGTGATACAACCAAGCTTCATCTGAAGCTTCGTGATGAAACATTTTAAGATATTGTAGCCTTCTTGTTCCAATCTTTAATCATATCGTATCATATCAAATGTGTCCGATGCTGATTTTTGCTTCCATTTCGACAACTGGCCGTGTCTCGTAGGCACCCGCAAACACGATTCAGCACGTTGATCGAGTACGTGATACTCAAGAACATGAGTCTGTACACGCCATCTATTGGTAGCTTTTGTTAATACAGACAACAAACTTTTCATATGCTCCAGAAATAAACATTCCAAAGAGTGGTTTCGCGGCAATAAAATTAGTCTTATTACTTATTGAACAGCCTACATATATAAAACAATCTAAGATTCAAAATAAATAAATAAATAAACGATGATATGCCTTGCTTTGTGAAATTTTAGTAATATGTAATATTATTTCTTTATATTTATTAAAATTTGGCAGGTTCTTTCGGAATAAAAAGCATATTCTATTAACAAAGAACACTAGCACAAACTCAAAACACATAGCAATACAAATTTGTAGTTAAAATACAGAAGAAGTTCTTAAAATGTGATCTGCAGACTCCTGGCGGTCTCCAACGCCTTTCTAGGGGTCCGCAGAGTCTTCAAGTAACACAGAGCTTCTCAAACTTGTAACGTTTGTAACCCAATTTTCAATCATAATTTTCATGGCACACCTTCCAAACAATAACAATGTATTGGATGTACTTTGACGCTAAAGCTACAATACGACTTTAATTATAAACCATACAAATTATAAAAATACGTATTGAATTTTGTATAAGATTTTGTATATGTGACAAGCCCATGGGAGTGACTAGTAATTATTAAATTTGTTCTTAACTTAGCATTGATTAATTAATTATCAAATATAGTGTACAATACTGATGCATTTATAAGTACGAGTATATTACATCATTGTAAAAGTGTATTTTTATTATCTCAGAAAGCCTAACACACACAGGAGTTATAATATTTTGATCAATTTTCCACATTTTAAATTTCTAATGTTATCTTGGTCTTAAAACATTCCACCCATTTATCCTAATGTTGCAGCCCACGTGATATAGCTAACATATGTATGCGGCCCGTGTGAAATAGCTTACACATGTATGCGGCCTAGCTGAAAAAAAGGGTTGAGTACCCCTGTACTGGAGAGTGACACACACACACACACACACACATTATAAATAACTGTTTTTGTTTGAATTTCTTCGACCCAAAACTACTGAAAACTCAAAAATCAGCTAAATGCAAACCATGGTTAACTACTGAATATGCATTTCATAAGCATAACATGTTTTTTGTAGCTTTGCTCTCACAAGAATATATCTTTGAAGAATAATGGTTAAGGAAAAACACTTATGTGGGATGTTTTTAATTAACACCTTCCCAGATACCAAATAAAAGTATTTACTTAAATGTTTTTTAGCAGATAGTTGGGAGAGTTTTTTAGCAGTAGTTGGGTACCTTAAAATATATAATAGAAAAAGTCACCCGACTAAATATAAACTCCGAAATGTCTGAAAGAGTTTTCTGCTTTGCCTTTTTTCTCATATCACATAATTATTTCTTGATTACTGAAAAATTATATATTATATATAACATAAGTAATCCTTTCTGCAGAGAGAGAGAGAGAGAGGTTAATTACTACTATTGCACTAAACCAAAATTTCAAATGTTGATTCGAATTTGAATTTTTTTTATTAATGTCACACTTTAAAGCTACGTGTGGGTTATTGGCAACGGACTGCGTAATTATGAAACTCTGTCAAGTGACAAGGATAACCACTTGAGCTTGTAGCCTGCTCTCTAAACGTTTAAAACACGCTAACGTGAGTACTTTGAATCACGAAGATTTAACATGTGTCAGCCCTTCTACTCGGTAAATGTTGAAGAATCGTTTTTCTACATGATGAAGTACTTGATTGAATGCACATGCGTATGAAAGATGAGATTTCCAGAAATATCAAAATATATAAAAGGGGTGACCAACCTTTTTGGGAAGGGTGCCATTATTTGATTAAAAAATTATGCGTGCCACTTTAAACTTTTCCAGCAAACAAAAAAATATGAAAAAGTGCAAAACATTTTATTTATATGCTTCCTATGGGATTTTTACGCAAACAGCACATTTTTGAATATAAATCTATGCAATCGAAATTTAAAAATAATATAATGAGTAAGACAAAAATGCACATTTAGGTTTTATTGTTAATAAATTTCTTACAAGTTCATAGTCAGTTACGTTAGGTATAAAATGAGTAACTTGAAACATTTAATTTAAATAATCATTAGACACTCAGTACATGCTTAAGGTATCCGACTAAGTTCGGAAGCGTGATTTTGCAAAAGCGTATAAATGGATAATATTTATGATATTTAGTGTCACTTAGATTAGAAAATGTACTTAAAATTGTTTTAAAAATAGTATTACTATAAAAAATTATTTAAGTACAATATTTTGACAAAAAAGAAACATAGAATGACCCATTTTCAAAATATTCTCCTTTTGTGAAAAATGCTTCTATTATAATAATATTTCGCGGCTGTATATAGCTCAGACCTCTGTACATAGGCTCAACAAGAATTTTTGAAGTATATAACTTAGAAGTGGGCTTATTCACGTTTTACGAAAAGAGAGGTGATAAATTTTAAGAAAAAAACGCCGATAAATTATTTTAATTGGTTGTAACTCTGGAAATAATGTGAATTTTTCAAAAATCGTAGTTGAGCCTCTGTACAGAGGTCTGAGCTATATACAGGCAAAATATTATTATAATAGAAGCAATTTTCACAAAAGGAGAACATTTTGAAAATTGATCATTCGATGTTAATTTTTTGTCAAAATATTGTACTTAAATAATTTATTTTGTCAAGATGTTCTTAAAACAATTTTATACATGTATTCTAATCTAAGTGACACTAAATATAATGAAAATTATCCATTTATGTGCTTTTTTAGAATCACGGTTACAAACGTAGTCGGATACCTTAATTAGGCTTTTCAATTTCTACTTTCTTTACCAAGTCATCTATATTAGAATTAGCTGTTGAAGATGTTAACAAAATTAGGCTATTTTAGGCTAATTTTTTCAGCTAGTTTCGAGAGATATTCGTTTTATGTTAATGATAGAAAACTATTCACAAACATATTTTGCACCACATTTTGAGGGTTTTTTATTTGAGACAACCCCATTTCAATAAATTATTAAAAATGGTTATTTATTATTATTTTTTCATTTTTCAGTAAGTCGCTGGCCATTGTTACAACTGTACAGTGCCCCACGTGCCAAGGGTTGGCCACCTTTGATCTACAAATAACATTATTTGTATTGTGTATCACCCAATATTCTTTTCCACAAAGTCATTTTCAAAAGAAAACATTTTAACATCTATCATTAAATATTTAGTGAATCATACTGCATTGCAGATAGAAATCCTTATTCAAAGGGAAGATTATGAAATAAACGAAATAGATAATACTTAAATTACTATAAAGTGTAAATGGCTTTGAGTGTAATTCTAGTACAGTAATGTGTTGAAAACTTATATTAATATAATAAAAGTCATCAAATTTAATGTCAAAATAAATTGCAGGTGTTCGATGATAGTGCAACTTTCACTAATGGTGTCGAAAGGATCTGGAGAATTACGCCCCAGATTTTACAATATTGAAAGAAAAGCATAGTTCATATATAAGTTGTCAGGTGAAAGTTTCGTCATCAAATTTAATATATTTTAGATGAAGTTGGAAGATGAACGATCCTTTTGCCGTTTTTTCTTACGATTTGAAATTAATCCCTTGGTAATGAGTTAGGATCACCGAAATTGCTTTTGGAATTCTAGTCAATTCTGTATTTTTTATGTGGTGCAGTCTATATCTAGAATCATACAGACTGCATTGTCCTCATCATTGTTAGAAACCATTTTGATTGTTTTTACTTTTGATGTGAATAACATACAATTCAATCCATAAAATTTCGGAAATAAGAGAACCATTTCTTGCATAGAACTGTAAAAATTTTCCCAAGAAAAAAGGTAAGTCCATTTAATACTCTATTTTGAAAATAAAATTTTGATATAATATTAACTAATAATTTGTTGTTTATAATGATGAATTTTTTTGATATTTTGATTTGGATACTTTTGCTATTTTAATTGTACAGAACATTCGATTACAATGTATTCAAGAAATTCTGTATTTTCTATTAAATTTAAATTAATTTGTAGGTGTATTTTGTAGAGTTTTTGTAAAATCATTGTAAACTTTACCCCGAATGTGCCACGGTTGAAACAGACTCACAAGGATTCATACTAAGAATTTATTTATTTTTAATTCATCAAATGTATTTATAATTCTGTACTTGCCCCGACCAACAAAAATAAGATTCTGCAAGAAACGATCTGAATATAATCTTCTATTTTCTGTATATATATACAGACAAGAAAAAAAATATATCTCCAGAGATTTTGTAATTGGTGACTAACTCACTCTCACATCCCAAAATCTCCATAACAAAACATAAGACCTACAGTTTTGAAATTTTGTTGAATATTTCTTTTAATAAGCAGAAATCAGACAAAATCGTCGGGTTTTCGAAAGTCCTCTCCTAAGGGGTATTGCGGGATAGAGACATCTTGGAGAAATATATATGATGACAGATAAATATTTCTCATTTTTTGAAATTTTAAACTAACAAACTTGAAATTTGGAAAAAAAAAACATGTTTCTTCTGTTGAGTAGATATTCTATAAAAAAGGGTTTAGTGGAAACTGACTCCCAAGAGGGGTCGCAGGGGTGTTATATATGTATACAAATCCCTTTTTTGAATTATTAGAGTTACAGACTTGGAAATTCGGCAGCCATGTCTCTTCTTTTGAATAGAGCTTCAATAAGAACATGTTTCCCAGAAATCGAATCCCAAGAAGAGTGGCGTGAGTGTTATAAACAAAAATTGCCGTTTTTGAACTATTAGACTTGCAAACTTATTTCATCTGTTTAGCAGGGATCCCCTATGAAGGGGTTCTGTGGAATTCGACTCCCAAAGGGGTTTGGGGAGTTTACAAGAGATGTTATAGATTTAAAAAAAATTCCCATTTTTGCATAGTTAGACTTACAGACTTAGGCAAGCATGTTTATTTTAAATAATAGAGATATGTTAAAAATGGTGCTTGAGGCAATCGACTACGAAATGGAAGGGGGGGGGGAGACAAAACTGTAAGTGATGTAAATATACTTTTATTTCAGAAATTCTTGTTAAGAGGCCAATCCAAAGAGACCTTTCTAAATCAAGAAGGCCACGGTAGCCGAGTGGTATAGATATCAGATCGTGGCTTGCCTTGTCACGAGTTCGAGCCCAGTATCACTAAAGATCCGCTGTGTAGGGCAGCGATGCACGTTAAATCCACTGAGAGCTGAAACGTCCTCTCGTTGGTGTGGTGTTGTAGCTAGAAGAGAGGGGTGCCAGTTCAGGTGTCGTCCACGTCACTTGACCATGGTTCAAAATTACGTGGTCCGTCGCCAAAAGCCCTCGTGCAGCTGAACAGTACGACGTTAATATTCAATCAATCAAAATCAATAAGTGAGTGCCACAATAATATTTTTCAATGCAATTGAATGCTTGATGTTAGGACTTGGATAACACTAGCTTATATATATATATATATATATATATATATATAAAAGGAATGCATAGTCTTACAATGTTATGAAATACACAGAGCGTACGGGATAGGTGATGCTTAGTTAAAAGTAAGAGAATTAAGAAGCGAATGTTTAAGCACATATCAAAACTCAATTTATCAATATCTAACTTCCTTGGTTGTGAATGAACGTCACACTCTGAAGCATCCCGACAATGATTGGCAACGAATCTCGTAATTTTGAACCATAGTCAAGTTGTGACGGGTCTATTCGCGCTCTTGCATTAACCTTTTAGGTGAATGAATATTAACGCACACTGTTCTGCTACACAAGGGCTTTTGGCGATGAACTTCGTAATTTTGAGGCATGGTCAAGTGAAGAGGACGACACCTGGGCTGGCACCCCCTTCTCCTAACTACTACACCAACGGGAGGACGTTTGAGCTCTCGACAGGTTTAACGTGCATCGCTCCCCTGTGGGTCTTTTAGTGGTACTGGGCTCGAACTCATGCTAAGCCTGCCATGATCCGATACCTTGACCACTGGGCTACCGCAGCCTTAACCTCTTAGGTAAATATTTCTTTAAGGTATCCGACTACTTGCAACAACTTTTTTTTTTAAAAAAAATGAAGATATGGGGATTTTTTGTGGTTTTTATATTTGTTTAATATATTTTAAGAAAAATATTCTAAATTAAAAAGAGAAAAAGAAATTATTTTTACTAAAATTGAAAGAAAATTGTTAAAAGTTTACAAAAAATAATATAAACGGGGTGCATTCTGTATCAAAAGGTGATAAACAAATTTTCAATTTTTCAATTCTGATGTGTTGCTATGTTATTTTTTTTTAAATGACCTTCAGAATAAGAGATATTTTAATTTTTACAAAAACTTGAGCACTTTATCTTAGTTATATGAAATTGATTAAAAAAGAAACAGTGATTATATTTATATAAGGGGCTGTAAATTTTATAATAAAACAGTGATTGTTAAATATGAAGGTTAAAAACACTTTTTTACTATTATACAGAACATACATTAAGAATTTCAGTTAATTCTTTTCAAAATTTTTGAGCAATCGCTTTCCCCGTTTGAGCATTTAAAAAAACACACATTTCGAGTAAAATGCATTTAAAGTATGACATCTTGCATATCATCTTGTAATATCATCTGCTTTTACTAAAAGACTTGTAGTTATAGTTCTAGAGAACGGAAAATAATAAACTTGATATTTTTATAAAGCTAATAAGATGACCTATAAAATAAAATCATAAAAATTATCATTGTTCGGCGAAATTCCCAATTTTAGTAGTCGGATACTTACTCTGTTATTTGAGTTTTAATGCAATTTAAATTCTAGAAAAATGAGTGTTAGAGTTAATTGTTTGACTGTTATTACAGTGAAATTTGCGAAGTGAGTTTCGGAAGCCTTGGTGAACTTGATAAAAAGCTTTTGACGGGAATATACAGTTGACCCGGGCAAGTGCTGTTTCGTCGGGTCACTCAGTGCTATGCTTAATTATTAGTCTTAGAAATTTAAGATAGCCAATTGGTTTGACTTCTCCTTCAGTTTATAATCTTGTTTGACAGTAAATTGATGCAACCAAAATAAATTCAGTTATTTTCACAAAAATGTCTGTTCATTCGAAGTCCCAAACTACAACTGCGACCTTAGGGTCGCAGCAGAGGTGCTAACCCTACCCCTGCCTCGAAAATTCACGTTCTTTCCCAGTTATTTTTTTGGGTCAAGAAAATGTGGAAGAGTTCCTTACTACCATTGGAGACCATGTATTATGAGATATCCGTAAATTTGGTTCGCACCTACTTTAAGCACGTCATCTCGCAGGAAGGAACACAACAAAGTGATGAGGATATCTAGTTTGCCATCCCTCTCTCCAATATTTCACACCAGTCCAACTCAAATATTTAAGTCTCGGCAGATTTCAATTGAATCACCCATTCTATAGGGCAGGGGGGCACGTTTATGGTCACTGACTCGTGGTCAGCGTGCCATGAGTTCGAGCCCTAGTGATACTGAAGACCCACCGTGTGGAGGGGTGATGCATGTTAGGACTGTTTAGGCTCAAATTCTTCCCGTTGGTGGGGTGCGGAAGCTCGGAGAGGGGTTCATGTACTTTATTTCGTTCTCGATACTTCAAAATTGTTCAAAATTGAGAGATCGCCGCCAATAAACCTTGCTTTGCTTTAAAATGCAATTTTAATGAACATGCACTAACTCTATGTAATAAGTATTAAGACTTGATCAGTTGGACTGTAGCTTGTGACCGTGACTACTTGGTCTTACCACGGTAACATTAATCACCTTAAATGAAGCAACAAAAAGAATTGAGAACTTCATAACTTTTTAATTGAATTTAGAATTTATATTTATTAGTTTTTAATAAATTAATATTTTATTTACATGATTTTCTAAAATGATGTTATTTACATATTTTTACTAATTAAAATACAAAATTTTTGCCGTTATTGTTATGATACTTTTTTACTGTCTCTTTTGTTAACAAATTTCTCATTAAGTACACAATATGCAAAAAGTTAATAACTAAGTCAATTAATTTTTTTATATAGATTACTGCAGAAAAATGATTTTATAACTTAACAACGAGCAAGATAATGAAGTTAGTATTTATTCTTAAGTGTTTTATAGCGTTCCTTAATTTCAATCTCAAAAAAAAAATTACTAGATTTACGATGATGTTTAACTCCAGACTTGTTTTGTGCAACACGATGGTAAACAACACTAAGAAAAATAAATAAATATAGTTAATAACTTTAATACTGTTTTTTTACTGGTACAAAAGGGCTGCCGCACAAAGGGCTTTTTCAATTTAAGATTCTTAAATATTCTTCAGTGTTTTAATTAATCTGGATTAAATTGCATAATAATCTATAAAATTATTATTTTCTCCCTGAAAAAAATCTGCTCTTAAAAGAAAATTATTTTTATTATAAACTTAACTATGTTTGTGTGTACTGAATTTTCGTTAAATTTTGGCAGTTATTTTAAGACTTATAAGAAGAACGGGGCAAAAAATATCTAATTCAAATTTTGGTTTTATAATTCATTAAGGAATTCCTTATTTTCAAAAAGAAAATTCCAGAAAATCTTCACATTGGTTATTAATATGTTGCCTTGTGGAAAAAAAGAAATAGGGAAGTAGAATTAAAAGTGATCAATGTTGGTTTTTTGAATATGTGAAATGTCATGAAAAATAAAAAGTGAAAAGCTCTCAAAGATTTTAAACATGTTTCTTTTAAATTAATTGTTTAAACTTAACTTTAATATTTTACACTATGTAATAATAATAAAATAAGAAGAAGGAGTTAATTACGCTGAAGAAAAAAAAAAAAAGGAGAGAAATTAGGAAAAGAAGGAGAAGAAGGTGAAGAAAGGAAGGAAAACAAGAATTAGAACAAGGAGTGGTTTGTTTTTAATGCTTGATCCGGCTGTTAGTATGTATGCGCTTGTTGAAATGAGCGTGTGCGTTGAATTTCGTTACGCTTTGCTCAAAATGAAATTAAATTTGAATACAATGTTTACACAGTTGACGACGTAACCAGCACTTCTCGCGCAGGGTGTGTCATACCCACTGTCTAACTTTTTTCAACGCTCCTTCTAAGCCGTTTTTAGAAAATGAATAGTTTCTCATGTAGCTGACATTAAGGTCATATCTTTAGCTTGCAAGCGAATTCTAAATACATATTTTTGGATACCGCCTCTTCGAGTATGGCATACACTGCGCGTGAATCATCCTTGCAGTTCTGAATGCATGAACACGGATTAAATCTTCCATATGCTATGGCGTATTATTGTAGTTATGATGAAGAAATGTGATATTAAAGTATTTTAACAGATACAGTATTTATTAAAAGTAGTACAACAATAGTTTCTGATGAAGAAATTCTTTTCGCGATTATGATGAGGAAAAATCAAATGATGAAGAGTATAACAGCAAGTATGATTCCTCCACTGAAATCGATCCAGATTTAGAAGAGGGATACAGCGTTGAAAATAAATGTTTTACATGTAGAGACACAAAAAAATTTGGGAAGAACGTAATTTTAAAGGAGGCAACTGGTACATATATATTATTCACTTTCAGATGAACTTTTGGAAAAAAAAACTATTGCTGGAACAAAATAAGAGAAAATAAAAAAGAATTCCAAAATTTTTATTCAAAGTTTTTAGTTTTAAAAATATGCAGATTAAAAAAAATTAAGATCAAGTGTGAAAACATCGCACTCACTTACAAAGAGATTAAAGGAGTGTATCAGCAATATACTGAATACTCTTATTAAAAGAAAAGAAAAACTAAATTTACGCGTGAAAAATGTAATAAGCATATTGAATTCCTACTTTTCTTCCTTTTTAACTTTTGTATTCAAATTTTATTGTAAAAACAGAATGTAAACACCCTTGAGTATGAGATACCCTGCACGAGAACTTTAGGTTGTGTTTTTTTCACGTGAGTGATGCCGGGTTAAACGTAAGTGAACTGCCCTTCAACCATGAAATATAGCCTTTGTCTTTGGATTTTACGGAGAAATCCGATGATTTTTCTATGGAAGCGTGCTGACGTCTTGAAACTGTATAAAAACGGCTTAAATCCGCAGTCAGTCTTGGGTTGATTTTATTAGGTACATAATTGTTTTCTTGTTTTTGCGATTAATATATTGATTTTTGATAATATATAACTCACAGGAATAGTATACTTACTTAATTTATTGTTTTTAATTTTTTATTTCATATTTCCTTTATCTTCATGTTAGTAAATATTCTTTCCGAATTTTTATGTACCGTATTTATTAGAATCTAAGCCGCACTCCAAATTCTCAACAAGTCTTTGTGGAAAGTGAAAAGTAGTGTTAAATAGTTTAGAATCTGTAACTACTCTAATTGTCCCATTCATCGTATTTTTTAAATTCGATTCTAAGCCGTAACAGATTTTCATTAGCTTTAATATTGGAAAAAAAGTGCGGCTTAAAATTCGAGTAAATACGGTAGTTGCTTAAATCCTCCAGATGAGGGAATTTTTCTTGGTTTTTGAGAATCATGTGGATGTGAATATGTAACGGCAGCTCTTCTCAAACTTTCAATATTTGTGACCAATATTCAATCATAATTTTCTTCACTCTCGCCTCCCCCCCATTCAATAACAATGCAATCAATTCAATAATACTATATTTTGACGCTAAAGCTACAATACGACTTTAACCTCTTATGTGCCACCGGCGTATATAAACGTCTCGCTCAGACAAAGCGTTAATTTCCTCGGGCGTATACATACGTCTTACCGAAATACGATCTTTTTTGTGCACTGCTATCCATAAAGTTATTCCGAAGGCTTTGAAATGCAATAAATGGACCTTGACAGTGTTTGAGCAGGATTTACTTATTTCACAGGATTTGCTTATTTATTCCTTTTCTTCATTCTCCTCAATACACCACATACGCTTATCTACAGTGGCACTGGGGAGCGAATCGCGTAACTTTTAATCGGCAGTTAAGGGGTTAATTATAAACCGTACAAAAATTATCAAGATAAGTGTTAATTTTTGTATATAATTACTTAATATTGTTAAATTAATTATAAAATACACTGTGCCGTACTGATACTTTATAAGTGTATTATATCAATGTAAATGTGCATTTTTTTATGTCAGAATACATTTCGTTTGTTTATTTTCACTAAAAAAATTAATATATATATTTTTAAAATAATTTTTATTTTCGACTTGTGCCCTCCTTGGAGAGTTATAATGCCCTCCCCCATTAGGAGAGACCCTTGAGTTTGAGAAACATTTTGCTATGGTATATGTTTGTCTATACCTGTTTTAAAATCAAGTAACACTCCAGGAGTTTCCCCTCCATTCATAAATATTTTCATGCATAACTTGAAGTAATACAACCTGTGTTAAAGTTTGTTTGTACTATTTGTTAATTATTAACCACTGTAATTCTTTTAATTTCTGTGAACTTAAGTAACATATTTTATTTTATTTTCTCGTCGATCATATCGAAAATTGAATCAGAGAGAAATTCTGTATAATCTATATTTTTTAATATATTACCGAGATTTGGATTCAATTTTAATTTAAGGCCCAACACGAGAGCTATTGGTGGAATGCTCAAAGGAACCGAGCTCACCGTAAAGGGTTTAGAGCTACAAACCGATCCCTCGGCTCACAATTTTAAGCCTTTGTTAAGGTATCCCCCGACTGGTTTAAAATCACCAGTTTCATAAATAAAATCTAAATTTATTTTATAGTCTATTTTTGTAGCCTATTTAATAAGCTTTCTAAAACACTATCGTACTTTTAATTCTTAATCAGTTAGAAAAAAGTTATAGCTGTTTTTGTTTGGGGTAGTAAGCCCAAATCGAAACCAGGAGTAAGTTTTAGGTTGATTTTCCCCGGCAAAATGATATTTTTATTCATTTAAAACATTTTAATGAATTCTTTTTATGTTTAGTAAACTTTATTTCCCTTTATAAATGTTTTAATAGATATATTTTGCTTTAAAATAGACAACATTTATTTCTGATTGCAATGTTGGTTTTGATTTAAAAGAGTTGCTATCTTTTTATCATTTGTGTTCAAAACTAGATCTCCTTATAACTTTTTCATTAGTACTTTTATATAGAGTTATAGTTATTTTTAATTGAATTAAAGTTGTCATGCCAGAAACAAGATCAATGAGGCCAAAAAAGAAGAGATTTCCAGAGAACAGTATTTGTTGGAGAAACGTCGATAGAAATATCAACGGATCTTACAAATTCAGTCATTAATTCTATTAAAAAGACTTATAAGGAACTTTGCGATCAAAATCTCCTAAGAAAATGTCTTCATGGGAAAGCTCAGAACTGCAATGAATGTCTGAACAATATCGTGCGGAGTGTAATTCCGAAAGACAACTTTGTTGAGCAACAAACACGCCGTTTAAGGAATTATATCGCAATAATGCATTTTAATTCTGGGTTTGCTGGTCTATATTACCTCTACTTCAAAAGTTAGGAATGTAATTATGTTCTGAAATGAAAGGATATTTTTGGTTCCTCGACAAAACGATAATTGTTGATTCTACGAGGCATTCTAAACCAGATAAGAAACTGTCTCGTAAAAATTGTAGACCCTTCAAAACTGTAAAAATTTGAAGTATATGGTTCAGGAAGGCACAGCATACAAATCTGGAGAGTTTTAAAACCTTCCTAAATCATTAAAAAGTTTTATTGCAAATATAAACCTTATTTTGCAATTTGTGAAGAATGTTATTTTTGAACATAATGGTTAATGGTAAGAGTGATATTTCTTAAAGTAAATTAAATATTCTTATGAAATGTTTTGAGTTTGTTTTTGTATTATAATGGATGCTTTCTGCTAAAAGCTAAGGGTAATTTTTTGAACTAAGATATTTTTTTTATGTAATTTTATATGAAAAAAAAAGTTTTTTAAGAAAATTCTGGGTTTTTCATCTTGAACAACTGTATTTCATAATTTTAAATTAGAATTTGAGCTTTTTTAGTATACAGCATAATTAAACGTTAAAGAATTGTATTCCAGCAAATATTTTATTTATTTTTGTGATATATATATATTTAGAGTTGTTTGCAAAAGAGCAATTCTTTGTTATATTTTGGTAGAAATGTCTCAATATTTTGAAAAATAAGCTTTCAAAAAATTCTTCTTGCTGTATTTTCATAGAGTTTTGCAACATACTTAATTAAAAAATAACAACTAAATGATTATTTAAGTTATATTTTAGAAAATTGTCTCCGAACCCAGTCGGATACCTTAAGTGAGGAGGATGAAACATAAGCTAGAATCCAGCACTCCAAACTTCTACACCACTCCAATAGGATGACTTTGAGGCCCGACAGATGTAACACACATCAGCCCTTTTATATGGTGGATCTTCCATGGCACTATGGCTTGAGCTCATGATACGCGATTATGTGTTCGTGAACGTAACTACTCGGCTGCTGCTGCTGCCGCCACGATTTTGCTTAGGCTATGGGGTAGTTGGACCTGTTGTTCTGATAGTTAATAATACACAGTTTATTTAGTTAATAAAGTTAATATCTATCATATACTTCAAAAGATAATGTCATAATATCTTGAAATATATAACTAGTGTTTATGTTGTTGTTTTCTTGTCCAAGTAGTGCAGAGAAATCAAATGGCGTTGAGGGCGTTCAAAACGGCCCTGTCAATGTCGATAACCTTTGGCGATTAAAGCAGTCGATGGTCCGAGGGGCTTAGGTCCATGTTGTAGAGTTTAGCCAATATAGAAGGACAATTAAAATACGATTAGGAGAAAGTTTAATGTCAGGACAGTGAGGACAAGTATTGTAACTTCTTTGGCCATCAGGGGATATTTTCATCTCTTTGAAGAGTCTTGTACGTAGTCGGGTTATAGTGGTTGAAATTACGCGGTTACAATTAAGATCAGTAATGAAGTGCTTCTTAACTGGATGGGAGGTGAGTTTACGTCTGGTTATTGCATCAGCATCAGTAATATTAAGGCCTTAGGAAAGTTGATGGGAATTTCGGGCCTCCTTGGCAAGGATATCAGCCTGCATGTCTCCATGGACTGGAATACATTGCAAGGGGCAAGTTCTTTGGTCTACAACCACTCTGTTTATAAGGGCAATTATATCTTGGGTCAGTTGAGAGTTTCCCCTGAAGATCACCTGGAGTGTAGATCTAGAGTCTGAGAATGTCACTGGAACTATCAATTGCTTTGCTGTGGTAGTTATTCAAAGCTTCTTTGATGGGAAAAAGCAAACACACAAAGTTTAAGGACATTTTACCCGTGCGAATTCAATAGAATTTGAGTAACTCCTATTTATACTTTTATTTTATGCTAGAGAGCTTGAGAACAAGTTATTAAAAACCTATAAAAGGAAATGCGAAATTTAACATAAAATATAAGGAAGCAAGAAACCTGAAAGAAATTTTATACTATTTTCTATAATAACTAGGCTGTTTTTCTTAGCTCTTTTTTAGAAGTGTTCTTTCCGACGATCGTTACATTATGTCTATTTAAAGCAACTTGAGAGGGATTGGTGAGGGATCTTGTAATTGACAGCCACAATTAAGTGATGAAAATGACAACTGTGTTTGGACTCATCGCCAGGTTCCCCGTTTCGCCACAAGAAGACTTACAGGCCCAATTCTGTTTTATGTGGGGGCCGCGCTAGTCTAGTGGATATAGTCACGTACTCGTAGCTGGTGTGTGGCGGGTTCTAATTCTGGTGCCACTGAAGACATACTACGTAAAAGAGCTGATGCCGTGGGTAGCCTAGTGGTTAGAGCATCGGTCTTCAGACCGGAAGGCCTGGGTTCGATGCCCGATGCCATCAAATATCCTCCGAGTACACACGGAGTACGGGCTCGTTAAATCAGGGGCTCCGAAAGTCTCTCTTGTAGGCTGACGCAAGGGACAAAAGAATATTTCCCTCCCCTTAAGTTCCATGCCAAAATTGTGGAGGTGGAGATCGGTAGTGTCGCCATGGCCAACGACAGGCGTACTTCTAGTCCCTTGCCACGATGAATTTCGTGAACCTCTATCTGACTACGTCAGACATGTGACATTAGCCACAGCCACATAGCTGATGCAGATTAAAGCTATTGAGCTCAAAATACTCCCATTGACGTGTTGCAATAGTTTGGAAAGGGAACTCCCAGTTCAGATATTTACCTCGTCGATTAACTGTGGTTCAAAATTACGAGGTTAGTCACCAATATTGAGGACTAAGAGAGTTGTTGGTGGTCAAACTCTAATAATACGTACATGCTTATACGAGTCAATTCCGTCTTTTCCAAACCCAGTTTAGATATCAATCACCATTCCAGTTACGTCACGCAATTTTTAATAAATGATGTCCCATTTTTTTTCTTATTTGCATCGCTTCAAATTAAAAGCTACTCCCAATTGGCTTTGTGATTTTGTTGGGGACGCTGACCATAATATGTCCGCATGTCCTCTGACTAAGGATTTCCATTTGATCTCTCCATTTCAAAATGCTAAAAACACCTGGTTCCAATCCTTCCCTTCACTCTAAACTAAAATCATGTATTAAAATTTACTCTACAATACGGAATCAAACTCCTTAGATGGGATTGAATCGGTACTCTTATGTGGTCGTATAAGTGGGTTTCTTTCTTTCTTCTCTTCTCTGTTTTTTTTCTTCCTTTCACAAAAGTTTTCTACTTTTTCTGGTTTTTTGTATGGTGCATTTGTATGAAAGTTTGGTGTATGTAAATGCTATTATTTGATTTTAACAAATTACAGGGGAAGAAATAAAAAGGATTATATAATTATGAAAATTCCTTTTTATACTATACATCTGTTTTATTTAACAGTTATTTTCAAAATCGGGAATTATCACAAATTACAAGAAAAAATATCTCTTTTCCACAGAGTACTTATACTATATAAGTTATTTGCCATTGCATCGTCCTTCGTGCAGAAAAATTAGCTCCAAGCTATTAAACAAGGTTTAGAAAGCTATCAAATTTTTATGCGTAACATGTGCGAAGTGAAAAGGATTTCTTCTTGAATTTTATTATCTAGATTGGAATTTATGAGGGCTTTAAAAGAGGTATCTTCTTTTATTTCTTTATAAACAGCTCATGAGATTCGGGATCTTTAAAGCATTATCCTGTTAAAAGATCGATTTTTTGATGCTCTTATTATGTTTTGAGCATTTGCATTTAGAACTGAATTGAACTTGAAATTGATCTGTATTAACGAGTTAATTAAACCGGAATATTCACAGATTATGCAGAAAATTTATTAAAAAAAATTTATTAAAAAATTCCTAAAAGGTATTTTTGTTGCAAAAGAAACCATAAATTTTTTTTTATTATAAATTTTTAACGATTTCAAAGAAACGAGAAAATATTCATCAAATTGGAACGATGAACATAATTTAGAATGATTTGTTTGGACAAGAACTTTAATCACAATATCCGTTAAATCAAAGTAATTATCCAGAAATCCCGAGTCGAGAATTAGGTTACTTTGTGTAAGAATTGTAATAATCTAAATTCAGTTCGAATAAGCTCTTTAAGTGATTGGTTATGTATTTAATGTACTCATTTTAATATTAAAATAGGAATGCGAGCTTACAAAACGATGAACGAGAAAAAACAAATATGGTTAAAAGGATTAATAAATTCTTATTTAAATTGGTACTCTTAAAAGTCTATATGCACTCACTAGAGTGCTATAAGCTCTGATGCAATTACAAAGTGGTTAAAATAAAAAAAAATCAAATCAACTTTTAAACTAAGTTTTCTAAAAAAAAAGTTCTATATTTTACTTTAAATTTAGCACATTGTAACTTTTGTTCAAAACGATCACCTTTTGACTTTACGTGGGCCTTGCATTTCTTTGCCCTATCATCTATCAAAGCATGTACTGTTTACATGGGAATTTCCATCGCTGCTTTCCTTAAAGAACATTTAAGGTTGTTCTAATTGAGATACCATGTTTGCCAAAACTTTAGTTCCAATACTTACCACAGTTTGTAGTCGTGTGGATTTAAATCTGCCCTGCTCGAAGGATAATATTTGTGTTTTATGAAATTTGGTCAATTTCTTTCAACCATCACTGCGTCGCCTTTGCCGTATGAATAGAAGCAGAGGGGGCTCTAGGGCCGGATAAACCGAACAACTTCTTGGGGAAGCAAATTTTAATGGCGGCATTTGGATCAAATTAATTTTTTTTTGCTACAAAAAATTTAATATATTTTCTGAAATATTACTGGGTGTGAATTTGGTATTTAACTGAACGCATCTTATTTCCTTATTTTGTACTCAGTGGGTTTAATGTCAGTTTTCTTTTATGTTAAGACTTGAAGGGTTCGAGGCGGGATTATATATTAAATCATGAAATTTGATGTTTACACAGCTTCCACTAGTACCTAACTTTTACTAGGGTCAAAATGGACATTCATTTCACCCGAATGGTTGTAAGGCATTGACCCGTGAGGGTTGTCCTACTTCTACGTTTTCATTGTGACCTAGAGGTGTGGGAATGAATGAAGAACCAGTCGTTGCCATAATCTTAATATATCTTTATTAAGATCTTAACTTAAACAATTTTCAATAAGGATATTAATATTCTAACTTAGCGGATCTGAGGCGAAGAGACACACAATACGTACTACCAAATAATCGCGACCCTGATCACTATATCTAACTTTACCACCTACTCCTAATCTCATTAAATACACAGTTCCTGGTAGTAATTTGAACAATCCTACCTCTATTTCCTGGGTAAGCAGTAACTCACTCGAATCCTAAATGACGGGGTGGTTTATCTCGTGTGGAATGGTATCCATCTTGATTTGAACGCTCTGGCACGAATAGATTAACCCTTGAATGTCGGATAACTTCTCTTACTTTAGCTTAATCACTTTAACACATAGACCTCTTATAATCACTTCCCGTAGCCACCTTGCTTACGCTAAACTTCTGCTATTTAAAAGGTTCTTAATTTGCATAATCACGCTTCGTTTCTGGATTTGGTTGGAAAGAATTTGCCATTTCGGTCCCAAAGAACCCAAGAGGAGTTTTTAGTTGAAAACGTGATGAGACCGTCACACGGTGTCCGGTGTCAGTTATCCAAAAGGAGACAAGGGTAATAATTTTTCGGATGAAAGAGAGCTACAGGAAATGTTTTATTTTAGTTTTGAGTGTAGTTACTATAAGTTAAAATGAAGGTTTGTGATCCCCACTATCAGTAGACTCTTTTTCAAAAAAATTGGCCTGTTGAAATGGAGAATTCCTTCTCTTATATGTTACTCGTTTGAAAAAATAATTGGTAATTAGGTCCTTAATTTCGAATTATTGTGTATTTTTAAAGATATATATATATATATATATATATATTCAAGTCTTATAGGTGTGCATCTAAGTGTACAGTTTAACTTTTTTTAATTATAATTTTTTACTTTGGAGAGAGGCGTGGAAAAACTGTTAGAGTCGGCCCTGGCAAGCGCAAAGTTCTGTCGAAAAGTCTAACTGATTCCATTGAACAGGTTTATTTTTCAGGACTTCACTGTTCGCTCCAAGGTAGTGACTTGATAAACTTTTGCCGCGATTTTCACCCATTTCTATCAAAAATAAATATCTGAAATGCCTTTATAACTGACACCCCACTCAATCATTACGACAGCCGCGTGATGAGCTCTGCAGGCAGTTTTTCTTCGCTATAATTTCTTGGGAATTCAATGAGAGTACATGGTCATTCTGGCGATTGAAAGATTCTTCAAAGTCAAAACTGTTCTCGTCGGTAAGCAGAATTTTTGTGTGTGTGATATGAGCGTACCTCCACAACTGTGTTCTTTTGCTTTAGCCTTTTCGTGGACCATTTATTTATATTTTGAATTTCTCTCAGTTTTTTATGTTTTATTAACAATTAAACAATATCATTTAAAGAAATATATTTTATTTTGCCGAATTGTATGTTTGCATTTAAATTTTAGGGGTGTGAAGAATACTTCCTAAGGAACCATTCACCGTCATAACGAAAATTAAATTTAATGGTGATTATTTGCCATGAAATGATGAGAAGCCCGTTGAAATGCACAAGGGGACATCCCATTCTGCACACATGCAGCAGGTCGTCTTTTCTTGTTGTTTTCTGTTACATTTTCTATATCGTCTATCGTTGGAAACCATCTTTAGTGTATGATTTCTCGCACTTGCTAGGCACACATTATCCGGTGCTACACACTTCTTTACTGTGAAGCTAGCCGGACTTTCTTTCCTTTTTCTTGAGGAATACCCGACTATTAACTGACGAGCTAATGCTACATGGAATAGTAGCTGGTCTAAGCTTATGTTCCGCTTGCTCACTTGCCACAGTATGAAACTATTAAAGATGGCAAGGTCAATAAGAAAATAAAAGATACGATGCCACCATTTTACAAATCTTATTTGTTATCTTTTCTGTGATCGAAGCTCCCTCCCATTACATTGTTATTTACAGTGACAGCTTTTGGACACGGTACTTCTTTAGTACCATCTTTTTTTGTCCTATTTACATTTGTCATAATTGCTGGATTATACGCAGTAGCACAAAACTGAAGGGGGAATTTGTCTTACCATCGTTATAATAGCAAGGCCAATATATTATAATGGGTTTTGCTCTTCCCACATGAGTGTTTTGTAAGCTCATGTAGATGGGCAGTAATCTTCGCAAGGCCCACGAAAGGGTTAAGGTACCTCTGACGTTTAAATTCTTTTATAAGGAAATGGCTAGTCTAAGTCAAATTTTTTCTTATTGTTCCTCTCTCACCGTTCGTAATATCTGACATCATCCGAACACTCAAACATCAGTCTTTTCGCAAGATTTCATTAATTTTTTTAAAAAAAAATTCATTGATTTTTGATGACACAGGTCGACCAGAACGATTATCACCTTCAAAATGCTTCCAACCCTCCGAAAATCGTTTGTGCAACTAAAAGACTCCAAACACACTTTTTTTAAACAATTTAAAACAGTAAGATGGAGTTTTTTTTATTTCACGGGAATTTCAAATGTATGCGTTGCTCGATTTTTACGTTTATCATGATCGCGGCGCTTCGACACGACAACGTCTTACTCAAACAAGGATGAAAAACAAACTGAACTAGATAGAGGGATGGAATAACGTGCCACCAGTTCCACAAGAGGATAACGGTCAACTGTATTCCATTCCCACTTCTTCACATCAAGCCTAATGGCTAGGCATGGACAGTCCGGAAATTTAATTATCACATCTGGTATTGCAGATAATATCTAACAATGAAATTTAAAAACTGTCTGCTACGCTTATGGACGACTTCAAATTTTTATATCAGAACTTATGACAGGACTAACGAATTTATTACGTAAATAAATTTACCTAACAAATTCTATACCTAAGCCTAAGTAAATTCTTAACCTAATAATTCTATATCCTATACCCTTAAAATAAATCAATTTCCTTTTCGAATAGTTTAACTATTGGAATGAAAAATACCTCCAATATTATATATATATTTTAAAAATAATACATTCATTTTTCAAAAAAATTATTCTCCTTAAAATTTTTTTTTTGTTATTAACCTTTAAGTTTTAAAAAAAAATGGAATACCATATGTTTTCTTGATATCTTTCCTTATTAAAACGTTTCATATTTTGCTAATGTATTCCATGAGTTGCTAGACATGATTGTGGAGGCCAAAACTTAATAATCATCCCCACATTGTCACTTCCGAATCCTTCTGCGCTAATGAAATCACTTGGTAATAATGACGTTACTGAGATTATTATGTCAGAGGCGCTTCTCAGCTAACTTTTAACCAAGGCTTTAAATTGCAACTTGATATACAATTTGTATTATTTATTTATTATATTCCGTATTCGAAAAGGCTTAGTTGTTCGCAGGCGTTGATTGGCAAAAGGACGATAATTACCTTATAGCGAGTTGAGAGTGGGAATAGATTAGGCAGCTCGCGGCTCACTGAGGCTTCTAATAGGTAGAATTGAAATTTCTGAAAATTTAATGATTGTGTAATGTTTTTATATGGGTTCTTTACTACCCCATGTAGTAAAATTCTATAATCACGATATTACAATGTACCTTTCGCAATCGTTGATAATTCTGTCTAGTTTACGCCCAAATTAGGTAGGATTATTAATTGTTAAGATGCATTATCAACATTGCTGCTGGATAATAATTAACTAAAATAATAATTGTAGCAATTAAAATGTTAGTTATTAGTTTTAATAAGGCACATTTAATTGATTGCAAGATCTGAAAACCTTACTTTTTTATTTTCTTCTTTCGTTGCAAATTGTTTAATAATAGATTTACATAATAAGAAAAGTTTAAATAGTTTGGAATTTATAAAAGAACGAAGAAAAGTTGTAATATGAAATTCAAACTAAAACCCTCAGAAAAAAGTTCACAGAAAAAAAAAATAACTAAAATGTAATTATTTTATTGAAATTATTTTAAAAGACTATTTTAGAGACAGATTAATATTTTTTGAAGTTAATTATTAAAACGGTAAAAAGCTCCATGCTCGTATTTGGAATATAGATAACCTTCGGATAATGCGACTTGTACATTTAGCATAAATATATATCTATCTATAAAATGTTTTAATAAGTTTATAAAAACTGGAACATTTCACAACTTTTACGCAACTTTTTTTAAGGTCAGTTTCATTCAATATACAGTAGAACCTGTTCTTGTGCAATCCTTTTATATGCAATTTTATTTTCGTATGATTTGTTTTGTGCGATTATACTTTGTGCAATATTTTCTGTGTGATCCATTTTTATGCGGTATTTAAATTTCAACCGCTTTGACGCCACTGTAATGTTTTCTATTAATGTACATATATACATTTCAAGACACTCTATTCCTTCGTTATAAACAGTCTCCCGACATTGCACACGTTCAGTTGTTTTCTCTCAACGCGCCAGCAGCCAGCGCTTGATTGAAGACGAAACTTTCAATGACAGTGACATAATCAATAATTTCATAAGTTAGGAAGACGGGCAAGGAGAACCGGATTCTTTGAGAGTGGATAAAAGACATGCACAGCATTTCAACAAATTGGAAAAACATTTTCTTAAAATAGATACCGATTCCGAAAGGAGTTTGGAATTCCAAAGACAGCTTCGATCATAAATATCTGGTTGACGTGACGTTTATAAGCAATTGACCAACCAACCTTCGTCACAAAAACTTATCACTTAATTTAAGGTGCCAAAAAATAAATCAATTGAAATTGTATCTTCAAGTGACGAAAGCCATTTTGAGCTAATTCATCACAGGAAGATTCGTGCTTTGGAATACGATGGGTAACAGTGAATTATGTGTGTGCTACATATTTCAGGACTTACTGGACACTATCAACGCTGACTACTAGCTGTCCCTGAAAATGCCCTTGAATCGACCCCGTTTTCAGAGTAGAGATGAAATAAAGCAGAAAACGACGGTGGATTTGAACAAAAGAAGTCTTCCAGAAGTGTTTTCGGCTGTGAAAAGAATGTTGGGCTAAGTGTGTGAAGGCGCAAGAGGCCTACTTTGAACTTGATTATATAGGATCCTAATCCCAAAAGTAACTAAACTATTTTTTCTAGTCAAAGGTCGGAAGCTTTTTATATATTTCCAAGATATTTTTTTTGTGGATGCTTTATTTTAAAGTTGGCTGACTACGTTACGAAAGGTGATTTTGAAAGAAGAGTATAAATCAGGCATGCCAAACACGTGACCCGCCGAAACTTAAAAAAATTCCTTAAACATTTACAGTTTTTCCAGTTTAAAACTCACTTGATGTCAACGTTTTTTAAAAAAAATCAGGCACTTATTCTTGTTTTAATAGAAATTCTATTTGAGATAAAAGAAATAAGTTTTAGATTAAAAGTTATTTTTAATATTTTATTAAAACTCAATTTTACTATTATAATTGAATTTTTATTAATTTTTAAATACATTCATAGATATTATTCCCTATAAGGAAACCATGATTCATCATGAACGTACGACTTTTAATTCTCTTCCTCCATTTCTCCTTGGTGTGTCCAGATAGAGGAGAACAGAGTGACCACTATAGGAGTTTTTTTAAGTATAAAAAACACAAAGCGATCCAGATAGAGTGTAATGGTAGCTAAACCGTTTACGAATGATAGTGTGGACTTTGATTTTTATTCATATTAACCTAAAAATTTATTTAATAAAAATATATTCGAACTTTAAGAAAAATGTTTAAGAAAAGAGATTAATTGAAGAGGAACAAAGTCCTTATCAAGATAAAGGGAATTGTATTATTTTTGTGATCAAAACTAGAATAAAATGTTAAACCAAAATAAGAAACCTTATCTCAGCTGTTCAGGAATAAAATTTTAAAAGGCATTATGACACAAATCATAACCCCAATGCATTGCAAAATTTTGTGAAAACAGATTGTCTCGAAATGGTAATCAATTCTTCAAGAACAACAAAGAGTATTCACTAAATTTGTTGTACACGAAACAGCTACCTTAAAGTTTAGTTATATACTTTAACATTTAATCGCATACAGATCGAGACAATTTACTGAAGGGGAATTTGTTAGTAAATGCTCAATTAAGGCACACACACAGCGGAAGATCACGATCTATGAAGTAAGCGGATCATTCTCGAAAGATCCGAGAGGCCTTTAAATAGGGAGACGCTCACCAAAACTTGGTTGGTATTGTTTTAACAAGTGATTAATAGTCTTGCCTTTACTGTTGAAGAGATGACCAACAATTAGTAATTACTTCGGCTGGTGAACAAGTGAGGCTTGTGAATAATCTTTTACGTACTTGTATTTTAGACACTAATAGTTGTGTCTAAGCGCTTTTAAAGGTGCGAAGACCTTCTGAGATTTATTTTGCGAATATAGCTGTTGAATCCTGTATTTCAAGGATGGTTTTTCGACCTTGAATTTGCATCGCTCTTGAAGAACTGTCTTGTTCTTTCCGACCGATTAGCATAAAATTCTCGAACCCCGATCAACGTAACGTTATTAAGATACCTTTTACAGTTTTAAAACACTGGATTCTTTTAACTTTTAACGTTTTTGCATGGTAAAATGGAAATACTGGTTCTCAATTTAAGTATGTATTACAAAAACTGAAAATAAAAAAGTTGTATTCAAATCAATGAAAAAATAAAAAAGATTTTCCGAACTAAGATAGCTATGAATGTTTTGTTCCTTCTAGAAAGGAAAAAAAAAGTAATAGTATAATATCTATTTTAAATTAAATATTATTTAAAGTAACAGAAGTATAAAATCATGTTAAAATTACTATTCTTTAAACTACATTTCTTTTTCCCTTATTGCTTTTTTTTTTACTTTTTATTATGACTTAGAACTGCATTAAAAGTGCAAAAAGAAACAGAAGCTACTATACAAAAGAAAGTTTATAAGAATTCAGACTAGTAATAGGATGAACAGACTGTTATTTAAAATGTGAAGTTTGAAGCTGTAGGGTTCGATAAGCTTTTCGATAAGTTAGTGTCAGAATTTTTTACTATGACATCAGTTACCTGAACGTTTTAAGAATGGAAGTTCTAGCCTTCTGTATAATATATAAGCCAGCATAAGTAAAAAAAATTGTAATGCTATTATTGGTGTCATTCAAGATCATGAAATAAAAACCGTATGAAATCTTTTACTGGCAAATTCAATAAAGTGTTACTCTGGGAAAACGAAAGTACTAAGTTTTTCCGTCCTATAGTGAATTATATTTTTCTGTAATATCAGAAAAAATTCTTTATAAAGATTTGACCAATTTGTTGATTTTGTTTTGGTGGTCCAATGTTCAAAATGTGGTGCAAAAAATCAATTGGGAATATATAAACTAAACTTTTTAATTTAAACTAGGACGTAACGAACAAGAACATCTATTTGCAAGTAAGAGCATTGAAAAAAATATTTGCAGTCTAAGATCTTATTAAATAAAATCAGTAAAAGCAAAAAGCAACAGCTTTATCTATAACATGTCAAAACGTATATCAATTCGAAATCTAATAGTCAACTGAAGCATTCCCACATTGAGATCATGACAAAAGGATTCCACAACTTTTGTAACAAAACTTATAATACCAAACGATTAAATATCAGTAAATAAAATAAGCAGTAAGAAAAATATAGTGTATTCCAGGATTTTAGAACAAATTTTACCAGGAGGTAGGAAACATCACAAGGATTTAGATTTTCACAGCAATCCATGATAGGAAACGTCTTAGCTCGGTGCCTGATAGCGTTGTCCACAAGAGCATTAGAGGAAACAGACCTGCATCACCGCAGTCATTTGAGTTATTTTTTATCGCCCTCAGAGGAGTATAGAATGTTTTAAGAACACTAAGCTGGCAGATATTCACCTGATTTAAGGATTGGTAGAAGGAAATGCATGAGCGTCAGAAAGATGGTATCGCGATGGTATTACAGAGAGATACTCCAGATCAACTGGCGTTTATTAATTTGCATGATAATTTGCGGGAATATAGACCATTACTAGACAGTGATCATAGTGAAGACGGGTCATGAGTGACTCAAACCTCCATCATAGAACAAAATGTGTTGTATACCGTTCGAAGGAATCCGAGTATCAGCGTACTTACCGTCGCTGCTGTTGTAAAAAGAAAGAGAGGAGTTCATCTTGTTTTGCAACGCGAAGGCTTACACCCATACCATTTTTAAAGACTGCCGTCACTGTTTTCACACATCATCCTGAACGTGTGTGTTTTGCACGTTGGTATCTCAACCAATGTCCGCAAGATGCGCTTTCTCCATCCTTCGTTTTGCTACGTATGAGGCTTACTTCACACTAGATGGTGTGTTCAACTATCACAATTGCGCATTTATGGCTGACGAGAATACCCATGACATAAGACCACACTGTGAACAACATAGCTTTTCATTGCAGGTTTAAACTGGTGGGATTGCAGACCTCTTAGTCATTCCCTACTTGTTGCCAGAACCTGCAGACTATGTCTTTTGCAAAAGCTGCTACCAATTTTACTTGACCCTGTACCACAACGTGTCAGACATCATATGTGGCTTCAAAGACAGGGCATCTCCCCATTATGGCAGATGTGTGCGTGTGAACATTTGAATCAGGTGTTTAGTTCCCGATGGATTGAGTGTAGTGGACCTGTTCCCTGGCCACCACACTCTCCTGATTTAAGAAGCATGGATTTTTTTACTTTGGGGTGCACTGAAAAGTTCTGTGTACGCAACACCTGCAGATTTCGAAATAGATCTGGTGCAAGAATTGTCTGTGCTGTTGTGCGGATATCCGGATGTATTTGAACGAGTCCGTCTGTAAAGTATCCATCTGTAGCCATAGCTGAAACTTTGAACATCTTTCGTGACATTTTTATGTATTATCTACCACAACACATGTGGTATCTTTGACCAACAGGCATTTGAGATGACGTTTCTTGTATCTGTCATGCTACTTTTCCATAACGTTCCCGACCATGGGTTGCCTACAAATCTGAATACTTGCGATGTCCCCCTACCTCACCCTTAAAGTTTGTCCAATAATCCAGGGACATTCTGTATAAATTATTGAGACAAATTAGATGATAATATGAAAAGGGTAATAATTTTTAATATTAATAGATGAATTAAAAATAAAAATCCGAAGAACATATTTCATATTTAGATATTTTGATTTATATTCAAATCTTATTTACAAAATTGTGCAGCTTCTTTTTTATGTATAAAATACTCTTACGAGTCTAGGTGGTGGGTAAATGCCATAGTAGACTGTCAAATGATGTAAGTTTCAGCTGTTTTTAATGACTTTTTGCATTGGTTGCTATTAACCAATTTTTAAAAATCTATTTGTGCACATTTTATTTCCGTTAGAATTATATATTTAAAAAAAATAGATATTTTACCCAAAAGAATTATACTTTTCTTATTCTCAGAGTCCATGATTTTAACTTATAAAAATCAAACAATTTAATGTATTGTAAGAAGACGTGTTATGAAATACCCTGGTTCATGCGGAATATTATACGTATGGTGTTTTCTTTGCTTGGATAAACTTGTGACGAACTTAAGTTTTCGTTAGAATGAAAGGCAACTAAAAGAAGAGATATATCTATAAAAAACAATTTTATTTTATTCAATTACAAATCCAACAAGATCGCAAATAGCTAATGAAAGCGAGAGTTAATCCTAAATAATAATAATAATTATAATTATTTAACATAAGAGTATGAAGAAGTGCAGGCGCACTAATTATCTTCTCTGGACACTGATAGCAAGGCTCCAAACCCCATGCCAGGATATGGTGATTATACAGAACATGTATCACATACATAGCTCAAATTAACATTAATATCTTACTGCTATCTTTCTCCTCGATCCCGATTCACTTAACTTTTAATAGCAATCTTTATAACATAATTCATGGTTCCGTCACGGTAGTGGTATTTAAACTTTGTCGACTCACGGAATCCTTATGACTTTAGGATTTGTTTTTTGGGAACCTCACCTCACCCTGAGAAGAATATATGCGTAGTATTTCAAAAAATAACGAAACAAGAGCTTTGATGGGTGTGAAAATAACCCGTATGAATAAAAGTTCCACTGAAGATAACGAAGGCGACCATAGCATTCAAACGTACCGGTACATGGAGCTGGTTCGCCAGTAACATGACTAAATCATGGTTAGAAGGTGGCTGCGTTGACTGAAACATAGTCCGCGATTGAAATAAGGTGGTACGGCAGCAATACTCAACCTATGGCCCGCGGGCCACATGCGCCCGCCGACCCTTTTAAGTAGTCCAGTCATGACTCATTGCTCTGCGAAATTTACTTATTTAAGAACATCGCATTAAAAAGACCCACTCAGACGCAGAAGAAACGCCCTGCAGGCGTTGATCTTTAAAGCAAGCATCACTTTTTTATTCATTTACTATTAATATTAGATAAAAGTGAAAGCATATTAAATAGTTATTAAAAAAATTGTCACTGAAAATTATTGGTTTCAGCATTCAAATCGAAATCGTAACCATCGCATTCACAGTTACCTTCCCTTTGTTGGTTAAATGGCAGACAGATGGCACTTCTTGTGCATCAGACGGAATCTTTTAATAAGAATTTGGTCAATTAAGATTCAGCATACATTTTTTTGAAGTGAAAACTTCTTTAGTCGCGTTGAGCGTTTTGGTAGAGGGTAAAATCCTCGTTTTATCTTTTGGTATGATGCTGCTTTTGTGTTTCTATTATGTGTTTCATGATTTTGTTTTCTCTCTGTTGTTTCCTGGAACAGAGAAGAATTAAATATTTGATCCGGTTAATGTGTGAATTGTTTTTCCGAAAGTAATAGCGACAATGAAGGACCACAAAGTGATGAAAATAATCTATTATATTCATGTTTTTAAAGTCTAACGAATAGGGATTTTTCAAAAAAGAAAGAAAGAGAGAGAGAGAGAGAGAGAGAAAAGAAAAAAGTTAGATAGAAAGAAAAATAGAGAGCATTTGTTGAAGAAATCATCTCAATTCATATAATTATAACACATCAATACTATAATTTATAAAAAAAATCATAGATAATTATAAATATTTTTTTAAATACTAGCAAAAGCAAATTTTATTATATTTTGGTGTGAAAAAGAGACATAATTGAACTTAACATGATGACGGTGAATCATCATTTATGCGATATATAATAAATCATCAAAGGATATTCATTAAGCTGGTATACATTTTCCCCCTTATACATATATATTTACTACGAGGTGTAAATAGAAGCTAAGTACCATTTCGTTCTACCGCAACTGCAGTGGTAGTACCGGAGTTTAACCCTTGCGCACACGTGTCTCTTGTTGATCGTCAGTACAGTGATGCCAGTACAGCCAGATTGTGTTATTTTTGCACGTGATAGTGAGCGTTCAAAATATTTCAGACGTTTGTCGATCCCGCCAACTGTCAAGTGCGTTCTGTAATCTGTTTTTGAATGCAAGAAATGTTGAGCCATTTGCAATTCAACGTCCTCTTGTAGAAAATTACAGTGAAAATGTAACAAGAGATGGAACAGTGAGAAAAATAAAATCGACACCACAATGATGAACATACCAATGTACATGACGAAGTATGTAGTTTGCGGCCTTCTGTTGATGATGGTTCTAATGATGGTTTGGTTGAAAAACTGAATGAAAAAATTCATGAAAACAGACGATTCACAGTAAAATTGATTTGTGATAAGTTTCCTTAAAGAGATGTTAAGCAACGTCTCTATTCACTGACATTTTTTTTTTGAAGAGAGTGTAACGTTTCCGCCACGTAGCTGTGATCAGAGTCTTTGTGGAAATAATCACCCCACGTGCAAAGACACCTGTGAAACTTTTAATTATTGCGCAGCACCATCTTGGATCGCCCATCGACCTTTGACATCACAAGGGACCGTTTTCTCTCCTCTAACAGGATGTAACGAGATGCTAAAAGACACCGGCCCCCGGATCCCCGAGCAGAGAGAGGGTGAACCAGGGAGTGATGCTTTGAATTTTCAAGTGATTGGTTACCAAAAGGGAATTCTCCTCTCACAAACTACTGTTTTGAGCTCTAATAATCCTTTAATAAGTTTAATAACTTCAATGTATAATCTTCAAATAAAGCTAAGGCGTAAATAAACTAAATATTTAAATTAATCAATGTCACGTTAAAGGTATTTATCTCAAACGTCACAAGGGTATAAATTAGTCGGTTTCCTGATGTGACAAGTGTGTGTCTGAAAAATGGTAGCAACTCTATAGAAAATTAGTCTCCAAAATGCTCCTTCACAAAAAAAATTTGTTTCGATAAAATTTGTGAACTTTTCTTAAGCTATGCTTAGTTTCTGGACACGCACCTCGTATCTTACTCTTAAGCTTATATTGATACAACAATGATACATTGGTGTAGCCAATTTAAATAGGTTAACTTTAAGAGCTCTCTTCTAATTGACTTTTGGAAAGATACTTTGCTTCAAAGTTGGCAAGTGTTTTATGGTATAGGCGCCTTGAAACCATTATGCGCCAAATGTCACACTATAAGCCAACACGAGGTTTATTGGTTGTGGAACTGATCATTTCAAACCATGGTCAAGGGACGAGGATCAAAACCGAGTGGGCACCCCAATTTCTATCCTTCCATAGCACGCCAACGCGAGGATTTTGAGCTTCGACAAATTTAGCTTGCATCAGCCTTTCTACTGAGGTGCCGTAACCCCTTTAAATTATTTAGTAACATGGTAGCGTGAGGGATCATATAGCTGCTTGCCCAAAAGGCATTTTATTCTAGATTAAATAAACATAATCAAAGGTTCATTATTAAATTGATAAAGTTCACAGCATTTCGCAGTAGAACAGTTTCAGTCCAAAAATCAGACCATTCCATCTGTTGCTCCACCGACTCCGGCGCTCCGTCTTTCACTAGTCTGCAATGTTCCTCTCTCTTGGTCCTTGAAGTGCAGCTGTCCCCGCAAACTCCAAACTAAAGAGCGAAGCATTTTGCAAGATGGAAAGAGATTGATTGTCCCACGTCAACTTGCGAACTGATCCTGTAAACTCCCTGGGTGGATCACTTTCACGCCCTCAATCACATCTCATTGGCGCGTGTAACAGATCTGCGTGCAGCTCTCCTCAGTTTAGTCCCACTCCATTGGTGCTTGGAGACAATAGGTTGGCACGTCTGAACGGAACTCCGACGTGGAGTCACCTTGTTGCATTGACACTGAGAGTGTGTCTTTGTCACGAAAAGCCGACATTGGTCTTTATTCAAGTTATCTGCGACCCACATGTGTGAGAGGGAACCCTACACAATGGATGCCATTCACCGGAGCTTCCTTTATATAGAACGTTGAACAAAATATCGTCTGCAGGTTGTCGAAAGAAAAGGTGTGGTGACATCAAAGCCCTTTTCCGGATCGGTTCATATGTATTATGCCCTAGGCATGAAGAAAGAATAGTCGGTCTTTTTTGGAGAGAGGAGATACAATGTCCCATTTAGACAACTTGGTCCCTCATGTCAATCTTGACAAGTATTATTGGGGAGAGTTCTACTAATGAGTAGATGTTACACTACACATTAGGTCTTCAGTGACAACTGAACTCCAAATAGTGACTCGACAACGCCAGGCACGATTTAGTGATCGTGACCACTAGGCAACCACGGACAAGACAAACTAGACATAATTAATAGTCTATAAAAATGGTTAGTTAAAAGGCCATAGTCAAATGTAATCTATATGTAAAAATAAAATAATTTAAAACAATCAACCAAGATACGTAAGAACAGTGTGGAAAATAATATTACAAATGATGCATATAAACAATGCTATGAGTATATTTAAAAAATGAATGTCACATCTGATTCAATTAGAAACTGTAATAAAATAAAATCGGTGACAAGAAAATTCCGTGCTAATTAAAATGCAAGCACAACAGTAGTAAGTGGGTGGAACTCTTTTAAGGCATTCAAAGGTTTTCCCAAAACCCTGACGAGAATTTACTATGTTATTTTACAGATATAATAAAAGATAAATTCTATATATTTATTGAATATTCCTAATTGTTAAAAAAAAACAGCCTTTTTTTAAACTTATAATTGCTAAAGTATAAGAGTATTTTTGAAGTGGAACTTCTTTAGGCGGGAGATAGAGAGGTGCCCCTATCCCCCCGAATCATCGCCATGGTGAGACGATAGGGAGTGGGGGACACCACGTGACTCGCGTCATATTCGTGAAAAAGTTGGACGATTGCAAAGGGGGAATTGCATCAATGGTTTGAACTAGGGCTGTTTCGGATGAAAGGAGCTTAGGTATTGGAGACATTAAGTGGGTATACTCCATGGGTACCTCGTTACTCGTAAGAACTCGCGTAGCGTATTTTCGTAGTTTTTATGTAATAAACGTGGCGTTTTCAGCAAATAAACTCACCCAAAATATATATTACTATTATGTGGCTCTTCCCGTTACGGGAGTGTCTGGGGCATTGTGTATATATCACTAATGTTCGCATCAGAATCACTAAGGATAACGTCTAGTAAACAAACACAACGACATCTGTGGGTAACGCATAAAGTTTATATTATTCATTTTCATTTCCTGAATTTTAATTAATTCTAGTCAGAATGCTTAGAACAAATGCAGAAAGAGGAAAAGAGTTTCGTGAAAAAAAAAAAGGAAAACTAGCAGCAAGTTCAGTCGAAAGTCTATATATCATCTGGTAGACCTGTTGCAGCTGTTATCATCTTCATCCATAAAGTTTTAGTGCTGTACACACCAAAACCTGTTGCAATCATTGAATACGATGATGATTAAAAGTCGATTATCTTAATTGGTGACTTTAATACTAATTTTGTTTCAGAAGAAGCAAAGTCTCTCATTGAATTCTTGAAACGAACACTGAATTTGACAATGAATACTGATTCTACAGAAGGAACAAGATACGGAACCACGATTGATGCAGTTTTCTCACGTTTTCTTGATTGATTACAATATCGAGGATTTTTCTATCCTACTTCAGTTACCACGTACCTATTGTGTCTTTCTTGGAAAATGATGATGCAGAAAATTGAATAAAAATATTATTTTAATACAATAAATGTGAAGTTCGAATTTTATTTGTTTAAAGTAAGTTCCCCAAGCAGTTTAATATAATTAGATATATTCCTGCATTTATGGGCAACGTCGGAAAAGAAGTTTCACTTCTATCACGTGGCTTTCCACGTTCTTTTTTTACATTTTAAATTTCCAATGTTATCTTCGTCTTGAAGCATTTCTCCCCCATTTATCCTTATGTTGTGACCCGTGGGAAATAACTATCATATATATGCGACCCGAGTGAAATAGCTGGCATATGTATATGGCCTAGCAGAAAAAAGGTTGAGTACCCCTGTGTTACGGTATTTGCATTTTTTGTAAAAAAAGTTCTGCTGAAATTCTTTGACAATTGGTAAAGTGTACAGTGCAAACGTTATATCACAGAAACAAGTGTGGTTTTGGTGTACGGAATTCAATAAAAGCAGAACAGATGAAGAAAAAGCGTTTTCGGTGGGAGGTATTGGATTCCTCTCCATATATTTCCGACCCCTTATGAAGGGATTTTCATCTCTTCGGACCTTTAAAGAATTATTTAGGAAGTCATCATTTCAGAACCAATGCTAAGCTTCAGCAAACCATCTTGACGGGGTTGAACAACCTTGACACTGATTTCGATGGTTTGGTGTACCTATGAAACAAATGCATCGATAAGTACGATGACTATGTAGAGAAGTAACATGTATCTGTGCCTTTTTGCATTGTGTATGTTGCGTACCGGAGTGGGAGATGGATTTTCTTTATTCAGATCATATAGAATTACCTTTATTGTTATAGTTGCATTAATGAGACAGTCGTTTGTTGAATGGCAAGCCACCGTATTTTGCATTTGAAGTCGAACGTTCAGATGGACGAAGCAAAGAACACATAGCAAACAGTCACAAAAGCAGAAGCGACAAAGACAGGAAGCGGGTTGGATGGGAGGCAAAAAAAATCTCTCTGCAAACGGAAGCTTTTATTTGTAGAGGCAACCACAAGTCTTGAAATCCGAGTGATTTCCGTGGGTAGAGCTTTTGATCTAGAAAAATGTCGTACGATGGATTCTGATACAATCTTACTTTAAAAACGCAAGGATGTTAATTTTTAAGAGATATAGTTTTATTTCCACACACACGTCATGTTTTTCCTTTCAACTTTCTACAAATGTTCTCTCCGCGCGATTAATGTTAAAAAGTACTAAAACATCTGTTTTGTCAATTCTTACTATTAGTTCACACTCTCCCTATATATATATATGTAAGGATAATTAAATTAGATTAAAAATTAAATTCCCTATCTAGCACTTAACTCATCTTTCTCAGTGCACATCTTCAAGTATCAAACTAATCACCCATTTATTTCTTCCGAACATATGGCTTAGCCAATAAACATGCCTAATTCCAGATCATTAGAGATTTAATAGTCCACAAATGTCAGTATTAACTTTCAAGTACAATAATAAAATCCGCGATACTTAGCGCATCTGTTTAGCAGGTGTTATCCACTTAACCAACACCATGGCGTGCTTTTTTCTCCCTGCTCTCAGCGTCAGAAGGGATGTAGAAATGATTGAATAAAGTTCTTTAAAAATTAAGTCTGATTCTGACTCGAAACATGTGTTATATATATATATATATATATATATATATATATATATATATATATATATATATATATATAATCCAAAACATAAAAATACACAGATAGTTAGAATCTAAGATAACTATACTAAATAGGAAGAAATAGGCACAGTAGTACAATAACAAACTCCTAGCCTTAGGCACCAAGATTGCAGGTTTAAACAAGTTTTAGGGCTAGCCAAGCTTCACCTGTAGTTTGTCATACTACGTACCAAGACGAAAGTAAAGAATAAAATTTGGAGGAATTTAAACATTATAATAAAATCACTAAACTAATAAAATATAATTATAAAATTACAGCCAACTAGTATTCACATTATCGATATAAATTCGATGCAAAACGTAGATAGTAAGACTTACTTCGGGAGTGTATCAACTGGTTATGTTTCCTGCCAAATACAAGACAGGGAAAACAGGGACAGGGAATATATATTATATATATATATATACATATATATATATATATATATATATATATATATATATATATATATATATATATATATATATATATATATATATATATATATATATATATATATATATATATATATACATCCTGTACAAATTTTCAATCGTTGATAAAATACTTTTTATTCATCCACTCAAATTCAAATACATTTTTTAAAACTTAATAGTGGATAGCACTTGATACAGTTTTTTCAAATATTAATTCATTAGTTAAACTTAATTACTGAATAAATAGTAGCAAACAAAAAAATACCTTATATTATTAGCAACACCTTATATAAAAAGGAAAAATGCTGGTTGAGTACCTGTAGCGCTATGGATAGCGTGTTGGACATCTAATCCAAATGTTGTGGGTTCGAATTCCGCCTGGAATGGCCTAATATCTGAGAATGTCTTTTCTTTTTTATTATACTATTTTATTAGAATTATTAAATTTAATTAATGAATAAATAGGAAAAAATAATAGTCCAACATTCTATATAGAAAGTAAAATGGAAAATTACTAGGAAAATCGCCTTTATTTTGTCACCTGATAGTCAGATTCTGTCATACGTATATACATATTTATATTGACTGTAATTATTTAATAAAAAGTAACTAAAAACTTTTTTTTCTTTGTTGATTTAAGTAGAAATTGACTTTTTTATACTACTTGTTTTAAAGAAAAATGAACCTTTTACCCTTACAAAACTCAAGTACCTAAATTTCATTTCCCTTATGGCTGAGTAGGTATCATAAGTATTATTATTGCTTTTGACTTTTGCTTTCATTTATATAGCATGGAACATCTTTTAGGCAAAGGTAATTTCTAAATTCTAAATTTTATTTTAATTACCCTATTTTACACTAACACGAAGACATTGGTCCCCGATATATTTACCATGCATCAACTCGTCTACTTGTTCAGTCTTGAAAGGAATCAGGATTCGACCCCATGACTTAAATGCAACAATGTTGTGAAGCGCTCTTGACAATAATCGCTAGACTACTGTGGTTACAATGTTTTGAAAAAGATAAAATCTAAGAATAACCAATGACAGGTTTAACTACACATTGTTTCATTCTTAAAAGACTTTGGTCTGCTCACCAGGGGTTTCTTCCCACGGGATCTACTAGGAGGAGGATATTATTGCATTGTCCTATGCTATCAAGGAACAGCAAACAGACAGATTTCTACAGGAAACTTGACTCTTTTTTTCTTACACGTTCTGGTGATTGCTAGGATTTCACATTTCCCGCAGTTTTAGTTATTTCTGGGATTCTGGGAATTGAAGTTATTTCTCCTCCAGGGACAATTAATTCTATTTAAAATTTATTGGAATTTAGAGTATTTTAGGGGGAGTTGAGCACTGTATGCTGTTCCTCTTTTATTATGTTTTAATGCCGCTAGTGGTATTTGTACTGGGAGCAATAAATTTCTGGGAGAAATATGTATTGCAATATATTTTTATTGTTTTCAGGGGAAATTTTACAGTTGAATAAACAATTTTTTTATTAAAATCAATATAAATCAGAATTCAAAAATATTTTAATGTCTTTCAAGATTTAAAAAAAAGAAGTAAATTAAAAAAAAACTCAAGTCAGTTCCTACTTATAGGTCAACAAAGATAAACTTTATTTTAGTCACTTTTTATTAAATAGTTATAACTAATACTAATATGTATAAACATATGACAGAATCACAATATTAAGTGACAAAATAGAAATTTATTTTCCTTCATATTTTCCATTTTTATTTCTATGTTGGACTATTTTGCTTGTGTTTGTTACTATTTACTCTTTAATTAAATTGAATTGTTCTAATAAAATAGTATAATAAACTTGGCCGTTGAAGAAGCTATCATCAACCGTAATACCATAAGAAGTATAAAGAGGTGAATCTTTTAAATGTTGCAACCACGCTTTTATTTTTCTTTTGTTGACTATACCACAAAGATAGTTGGATTTGTGTATTTTCTTTCTCTTAATATGAACCGTAATGCTATGGTCGTCATCTATATTTCTTGGCAATGAATTCACCATTGTATTTACTTCTATTGGAACATTTATCACTTGTCCATAGATTCCAAATTGACCAAGAACATGTCGAAGCCTTCGAATTTGCATGAAGGGAATTCTTGGAGATATAAGGCGTTCTGTTACCAAATCTAATGGAAAATTTTTGAGATGTTGTGGAAATGGGGGATATTTGAATCCATTATACACCTGAAAGTAAAGGAACGCTATTTTTATTAATTGCTTTTAAGCAAGTTGAGCATACTTTCACCTCAGTTACATTAACGTTTTTGAGCATTGTTCTTAAAAATTGAATATTAGAGTAGTATCGTTATTAAAAAATTTTTATATCTTTTGCAAACCACAGTCGGTCACAAATGTCACACGAATGACCAAAATCATTTTCAAAAAAATCTTTTGAAATTTTAAATGGGCTTTAGAATGTTGATGCCTAGAAGAGTACGTTGGTGCAGCTAGACTGTGTTGAGAATCCATGTTTTGAGTGTTATTTTGTGAAACTTGTACAGAAATATCGTCAATATTGTCATCAGAATCTGAATGTAACTCTAGAATGTCTGGTTCATTTTGTGTTGACAAGTCAGCAATATCAATTGGTGGAACATATGGCACATTTCTTGTTGAGGGGCCTGCAATTTGTGAGTTATGAAAATTTAGGTCGTTAGAAACACGCTTTATAACTGTTTTTGAAGATCGGTTCATTTGTAAATTGATCAAGGCAGATTCTTTTTCTTATCTCTATACCGCTGATTTTTTGTTTGTCTTGTAATTTACGACGTTTAATTTTTTTCCTCCTCTTCTAACGATATTGTTTGATGCTTAGAAATTTTTAAATCAACTATTGCATTAGATTTTTTATCTCGGTATCGCTGACATCTAGTTTTATTTTGAACTTTCTTTTTAATTGTATTTCATCAATTTTTTTTTTTTTTTTTGATTTATGTCATCATTAGAAAAATTCGTTCCTTCTGATTCTTCATCACCTTCTTGTCTTTTTCTTTTGCCCCGTCTGAAGACATCTTCAAGTTTTTTTCTCGTGGGATTAAGGATCTAAACAAGTATAAAAAATAGAAATTTAGAGATTTTAATTATGTTACAATATTTTTTTCTAATAGTGAAATTAAATTATATAAGTTCATAAATAATTATTTGGCAAAAAAATAACAAAGCACGTATTTTATATCTAACAAATTACACAAACAAACAATAACTTCGTAAAATTGAATTTTACAATAAATGAACATATTTCATAAAATCTAAAATTATTATAACATTTTTTTTTTAATTTTCCAATTTTAAAATCCACGAAAAAATTTTATCAAATAACTAGAAATCTATTTTACCACGCTAGTAAGATAAATCTTATACCGTAATAATACTCATTTCATGATGAAGAGGTTAAGTATTAAAAACATAATTAAAATGAATAATGCTAAATTTTAAATACAAATATTCGTACAAATATTAAAAATGTTTAAAATTATATTCGTTGTTTTCATTATTCATTTATCTGTATAAAAATATTAATATGTTTCATACTCACTTTTATACTGAAGTCAATGAATTTAAATTCAATAAATAAACAGTAATCCTTCAATTAAATAATTAAAATAATAGTCAAATTAAAAATTCACTTAAATAAACAAAATCCAGTACACACAAGTTGAACTTCCCACGTGGTCAATTTAACTTTACTTATGTATATAACTACACTCTAATACTTAATGTACAACGCGTCACATTTACAATTACAGATGTACTGCTACTATAACGTATTGGTGACGTGACTCACAAAATTATACTTATCCAAAAAGCGTCCAACGCGCACATAATACAGTCAGAAATAGTCGATGTATTCGTGTATACGTGTACACAGGCTACTGCGCGTGCGCTAGTCTGGCTCTCCATAGCTATAGATATACTATTATCATTAGCATGTCGGTGACGCGAACCGAGGATTTTACCCTCTACCAAAACGCTCAACGCGACTAAAGAAGTTTTCACTTCAAAAAGAAATCACATTCTCAGAAATTAGACCATCCCAGGAGGCATTCGATTCCTCGACCTTTGGATTAGAAATTCATCACGCTACAGGGACACAATGAACAATTTTCCTTTCTATATATGCTGTTGGACTATTATTTTTGATTGTTACTATTTGCTCATTAAATAAATTTAATTAATGAGTTATTATTTGAAAAACTGTATTAACATAAAGTGTAATTCGCTACAAGTTTAAAAAATGTATTTGAATTTGAGTGAATGAATAAAATGTATTTTATTTACAATACAAAATTTGAACAAGATATATATTTATATATGTAGGGAGAGTGTGAACTTAAAGTAGGAATTGAAAAATAATTATTTTCACTTATATGACTTATCAACTTATGATTAATCCTAGTTTAATAACAGTGGGAGCAATCCTGATTATTTTATCAGTCTTAACTTATAAGATTATCCACTTATATCGCTTATTATTTTCACTTCTCCAAACGGCAGTTATAGCTTGAATGATAACTTAAGAACGAATGACCCACTACTAACAATGAACGACTAGCTACTCATGGTTCACAATTAACGATACACAATTAACATTAACACACCCCTTGCTATGGTTTAAATGACATTTACATTAGCATAAAATTAAGTCATCTCTTCGGAAAGCGGTTTTAAACTGAAACCACATTTAAAGAATAATTTTCACAAGAGGATTAATTGAAGGACTACGGATAAAACTCGTCACAGAGTCTATAATTTACTGCGATGTGCTTATTTTTTTAAAAAAACATGCGTAATAAAACACATTTAGGGATATAAAAATAAATGGCAAAGCAAGTTAATTGCATTAAGAAGAGTTGGGTGAGTGAGTGAGTGAACGTAAGGTTTTATAGCGCTAGAGCCAATTTTGGCTATACTGCACCAAACATTTGTTAAAATATTAAAACATGGGATGAAATGTGTAAAAATATTGACAGCACAGTCTTTAAAAAGTTAAAATTTCAAATGACGTATAAAACTCGTTTTCAAGCAATAAAAGCAAACAAGTTAGACAAGATATAAAAATAAAAGCAGTAAAAAAGCCTAGTGAAAAATTTTTGTTTTAAAAAAAAAGTTTAAGCATTTCATCTGAATAAAAATTAGCTCCTGTTTTTTCTGAAACGCGTTGGAGTTAACACGTGTATATATTTGTCAGGATTGTTTCGATGATATTCAGTAATGGCGGATTTATCCGTAGGATCTATTTCTAGTTCTTCCACTTGCACATCATACATTATCAAGTCTTCGTCATCTGTAGAATATTCTGTAGGGGCTGATTTTCTGGGTTTATGTTTAGCCATTTTTATTTCTATTTCTGGTTTTTGTACTTTTGCGCGTTTTCTTCTGTTTTTTGAATTCTGTTTTACACCCTGAGGGATTTCACATATGTTAGAAGGTTCGCTATTGGATGCCGACTCAGTTAAAGGAACTGATGGATGAACTTCAGTTGAGAGTGCGGCAAATTTATTAGAAATTGTAGGAGCTGGGCATGTTTCAGTTGATAAAGATGAGGTGCAGATATTTAGACTATTGTCGGGAGCAGCAGAAGAAGAAATTGGTTCAAGTAACCGAGATTCAATTTGTGTGGTTGGTTTTATGGAAGAGATGCGGAGGGCAAGAGGTTTGCCTGAATGGTAGACGACGATGTGGAAACTGAAGGAATTGAAGGAGATGCATTTGGATGAGGTACGGATGATAGAGGTGGAAGTAATTGTAAAGGTGGGCATTTTATTTTTGTTATATTTTCATCTGTTTGTGTGTAATTATTTACAGTTATGGATTTGGCAGCCTGAGCATAAGTTTGAGACAGTTGTGGGATTATTAATTTTCGGGCTTCTAAATATGATATGTTTTTGTTTGTTTTAAGTGTTTGAATCTCTTTTTCTGTTTTCCATTTTGGACAAAGTTTAGAATCGGCGGAGTGTGGCTGTGAAAAATTGACGCATTTCAGCTCCAGACTGCAACCTGAGGATGCATGTCCAATAGATGCCCATCTAGAGCACGCCAATTGTCCTCTGCAGGCAGTTTGAGAGTGTCCGAACCTCTGGCACTTGAAACAGCGCAGAGAATTCGGAATGTAAGGACGAATTTTGCAGTTAAGGTAACCAGCTTTTATTGTTGTCGGTAGTTTGGGGCTATTAAAAGTTAAAATTATGTGTTTGGTCGGAATTTTTTATTGATGCATCTTTTATAATTGTTATTCTTCTGACCTGAATAACACCCTGACCAGAAAACCCATCAAGGATTTCCGCATCAGTAGTTTTGTCAACAGGTCAGTTTCAGAAATGACACCTCGACAAGAGTTAAGAGACTTGTAAGGAACTACAGAAACAGGACAATATCTAGACAGGATTTCGCTAGAAGAAAAGACTTTGTTTGTAGAGCGGAATTCGTTTCAATTAGTAGATCCAAGGAACACAATCGTTTTACTGATTTCGGTTCGCCTCCTATTCCAATGAGGGCTTTGTGGATAGCAAATGGTGATTTATTTGACAATTCATTATTTGGTAAGGAAATTAGTAGGAATCTTGAATTCATTGATATTTCATCGACGTTGAGAGTGGGTAAAACAAGGCCTTTACCCGAGCTCTGCAAACTTGGATCCATAAGCGAGATACAAACTTCGTTCTGGCGTGCCTCCACCCACCACGGAGTCCTACAAGGGAGGCAGTGTGCCGGTCATCTAGCATATACCAGGCACGGCGCTTACCTGGAGTACACGCAGAACATAGTACTACAGCATCAGGGCGAGGATCCAACGGGTAAACCCGCCACCCCTTATCTGCAGCACCAACCCTTCAGCAGTGTCTTTTCGGGGACACCAAAGAAAGGTACACCAGCCGATTGACAGGAGCGGGCTCACTCCTGCCTCCCGTCTACAGCGAAGCGTGGGCCAAAGGTATTGCCAGGACACCATTTTCCTCCTTACGGGATGCCGCACACGGCAAACATGCGGGTTGAAAAACCAACGGTGTTAGTCGAAAACAAATAAAGCAACATAATCAAAGTATTTAAAGAAATATACGAAAAAGAAATTAAATAACGCAAAACAAACTGTTAACCATAATATATTAGTAATAAAACGTAAGTTTTCTCAATAGAAAAAACTAATAACTCAAATTGTAAACTTTAAAATATTTGTCTGTGGTATGGACGAGAAAAGAAGGAAAGGAGAAATGTGATGACAAGAAAGAGGGTCGAAAATAGAGAAGGATCACTAGGGTACCCCGGGTTCGTGAAACCCGTGTTTACCAAAGATAGTAAACCCCTTGGTAAAATAGGAAAAGATCACTAGGGCACCTTGGGATTGTGACACCCGTACTCACCTGAAGAAGGTGAGCCCCTTGAGGCGTAAGGGGAGCTGGAAACCCCTCTCTCTCTCTCTATACTGACCATGTTAAATTGGCTGTTTTCAATGTACCTTTGCTCAAAATCTGTTGTATGTACATGCTTGACATTTTTCATACAATAAAAGTACACCTTTCTCATTATACTGAAATGAGCTTTTAGCTATATAATTTTGAATTTTTTAATAATTTATAAAATATTTTATCAAACATTGCGAAATTTTTCACATGAAAACTTTGTAAAAAATAAAATTTTGAGTTTTTTGCAAAAAGCTCATTTCAGCATATATTAGCCATCGTTAAAAATATAACATCCAAAATTTACATACCTGTGAACAGTAGTTTCTCAGAAAAGGTGCATCGAACATCAAAATTTACATTTCGAGATAAATTGATTTTAATGTATACTGTGACGCTTCTAATCGGCTAGTAAATAAGTAAATTAAAGGCTCAATTTACAGTAAAAGATACATGTTTTGCTTTTTATTAGACGTTCAACTTTTAAGTAAAAACCAAGTAAAGGGTGTTTTTGTAGAGGTATAGAACTTTAAATTGCAATAAAACAACGATGTATTATTCGATTGACATTATTTTTTTTTATTCGAAAGATAATCTTGTGGCATTACATTTTTAATATGATTTCTGGCATATGACTGCCACGGCTGGGTCGGATGTAGCCCAATCTGGATGTCCAATTTTTGATGACTTTTTCCAACATTTGTGGCCTTATATCGGCAATAACACGGCGAATGTTGTCTTCCAAAGGGTCAAGCGTTTGTGGCTTATCCGCATAGACCAATGACTTTACATAGCCCTACAGAAAATAGTCTAGCGGTGTTAAATCACAAGATCTTGGAGGCCAATTCACAGCTCCAAAACGTGAAATTAGGCGGTCACCAAACGTGTCTTTCAATAAATCGATTGTGGCACGAGCTGTGTGACACGTTGCGCCGTCTTGTTGGAACCACAGCTCCTGGACATCATGATTGTTCAATTCAGGAATGAAAAAGTTAGTAATCATGGCTCTATACCGATCACCATTGACTGTAACGTTGTGGCCTTCATCGTTTTTGAAGAAGGATTCCACCAGCCCATAAAGCGCACCAAACAGTCAGTTTTTCTGGATGTAACGGTGTTTCGACATACACTTGAGGATTGGCTTCACTCCAAATGCGGCAGTTTTGTTTGTTGACGAAGCCATTCAACCAGAAGTGCGTTTCATCGCTAAACAAAATTCGCTTATGAAAATCGGGAACAACGGCAATCTCGTTTTGGGCCCATTCGACGAATCTACGCCTTGCTTGATGATCGTTTTGATAAATTGCCACACCAAACTGAGAATAAATCACATGACAGCTGTTAAATCGTTCGCCATTTTGGAAAGTAATGCCAACTTAAACTTCTATACCTGAAAAAAAACACTCTTTACTTTGTTTACATTTTTTGCTATTCAAATGGGTATGGCCCAGTTTACAAGATTATTTAAAAATAGGTTTTCAGGGCTTCTAATTACCCTAGAGGGTTAAAGTAAGGTGCTTTTAGAAAGGTTAAAATAAATACAATTTGAATATGTAAAAATCTCAAATTGTCAAAAAAAAAAAAAAGTTAGATTTTAGCTTTCCAACACTGCCCTTAAAAATAATCAACGTAATAAAAATATCTGATACACAAATACGAGTGTATTCTTATTACATCAAGTGAGGCACTGTTGTCTAAAGGTTACGGTGCAAACTTGTGGCCGACGTGTCGTGAGTTTGAGTCCTAGAGTCACTGAAGACCTGACGTGTAGAGGAGTTGATCCCCGTTAAGTTTGTCCAGGGGTTCAATGCCCTCCCAAATGAGTGGTGGGGTAGTGTTTGGAGAGGGAATGCCAGCTCAGGTGATGTCCTTGTCACTTGAGCGAGGTTAGCAATTAGTAAGTACGTCGTAAATAACCCTCGAGCTGCTTTATAGCGCGACGTAAATAAACACATTCGCTGACTGTTCGTATCAAACAGTAATACAATAATAGTATAGTATAAAAATCGCTAAAACTTCAGATAATGTTTTTTCATGAATATTTTTAAGGTATGCGATTACGTTCGGAACCGTGATTTTGCAAAAGCGTAAAAACGAATATTTTTTTTTTAATATTGAGTGTTACTTAGTTCGGAATACACATGTGAATTTTTTTTCAGAATATTACTACAATAAAAATTCTTTAAATGCAATATTTTGGCAAGCAGTTTACACAGATGTAACAATTTTCGAAACGTTTTTCTTTTATGAAAAATGCTTCTATACTAATAATAATTTGCCTATACACTATATAGCTCAGATGTCTCCAGAGAACTTGAACTAAGATTTTTGAAAAATTCACGTTATTACCAATTGAAATAATAATCAGTGGGGTTTTGTTATAATATCTTTTTACTCTGATGTATTAAATATGTGGACAAAACCACTTCTGTTGTTGTTGTGTGTTGTGGCTAATGCCACCTGTCTGACGTAGTCAGAACGAGGCCCACGAAATTCATCGTGGCATGGGCAAGAGGTACGCCTGTCGTTGGCCTTGAGCACCATACAGGTGACAGTGCGATTTAAGCTCAGTGAAACTTCCCCGAAGGGACGATAGATGGCGACACGACCTCTATCTCCACCTCCACAATTTCTGCAAGTGAACTGAAGGGGAGGGAAATATTCTCCAGTTCCTGCGCTAGTGAATAAGCCCACAAGACTACGGACCCACTGATTTAACGAGCACGTACTCCGTGTGCACTCGGAGGGTATTTGGTGACATCGAGCATCGAACCCAGGCCTTCCGGTCTGATGCTCTAACCACTAGGCTACCCACGGCCCACAAACCACTTCTAAGTTATACATTTAAAATATCCTAGTTCAACTTCTGGGCCGAGTATACTTTTGCTCGTCACTATACCCCTAAGTACAAATCTTTCAATGCCTCTTTTTTTTCAGCAGCAAAATATTTGGGGATGGGGGACTTGAGATAATTGATGAAAGGAAATCGAAATTGCCGCTTAACAGAGTAAAAAAAAAATGCATTAAGGTATCCGACTACGTTCGGAACCGTGATTTTTAAAAAGCGCATAAATGGATAATTTTCTTGATATTTAGTGTCACTTAGATTAGAATACATGAATAAAATTGTTTTAAGGACATTTTGACGAAAAATGATTTAAATACAATATATTTTGCCGAAACATTAACTTAGAATAAACTTTTTTCAAAATGTTCTCCTTTTGCGAAAAATGCTTCTATTATAATAATATTTTGCCCCTAAATAGCTCAAACCTCTGCACAGAGGCACAACTATAATTTTTGAAAAATTTGCATTATTTTCAGAGTTACAACCAATTGAAATAATTTTAATGGCGTTTTTTTCTTAAAATTTCTCCCCTCTGCTGTCGTAAAATATGGATAAACCCATTTCTAAGTTATACATTTCAAAAATTCTAGTTGAGCCTCTGTACAGAGGTCTGAGCTATATACAGGCGTAATATTTTTTTTATAATAGAAGCATTTTTCACAAAAGAATATTTTGAAAGTTGATCATTCTCTATGTTCATTTTTTTTGTCAAAATATTGTACTTAAATATTTTTTTATTGTAATACTATTCTTAAAACAATTTTATATATATTTTCTAATCTAAGTGACACTAAATATCATAAATATTATCCATTTATACGCTTTTACAAAATCACGGTTCCGAACGTAGTCGGATACCTTTAACCCTTTGTTTTTTTGTCTGTGAGTTGAGAGTTTGACGGAGTTTAATATAGTTTTAAAATGAAATCCATATAACTATTAATATTTTGATCAATTTCTGCATTTTAAATGCTTTTGATCTTATAGCGACCGCTGCCCCCCCCCCACCTCCCTCGTTAATCCTCACGTGGCAGCCCGCGAGAAATAGTTGTCATGTGTCTGTGACCCGACTGATAAAAAGGTTGAGTGCCACTGACTTTATGAATAAGAGCTTTCCAAGAAACACTGTGTTTCCTAAAATCCATTAATAATGTCACTCTGCTTGATTATTGTTTTTATCTAGGATAAAAGTATTTAACGGCGATATTTTGAACATTTGATTTAATTATTGTATACTGTAGGTATAACTGTAATTTATATTGAATACTTATGCGAAGAGAAGAGCAATTCCCAATTACTAGTTGTAACTGTTAGTACTCAGGCTCTGGCAACTTTCATTCCTTCCCTTCGGAAAGGACACGACAACAACAACTATAAGCAAAGGAAAAGAATTGACTTTTCTCATTAAAGATTTTAAGAGAGAGAGAGAGTTCATGGTTAAAAGTTATACCTATAGGACTTATAAAAGTTATAAGTCCTATACTAAAAGGAAATTTATCGACTACTTCGTGGAAATATGTTTCTGTGTTATATTTTAGATATCAGCACCTTATTTAAGTTTAAGAGAAATTGGGCTAAAAATTTCATAATTTATTTACAGATGCATCAGGCTGTTATTTCGTCATTTCAAAGCTTTGTAACCAGGAAAAAAGTTATTACAGACTTTAAAGGTCTACGAACACGTTTGTAATACTTTTTTAAAAATAGCATACTAAAATGTTATGAATACTTTTTTAGGTATCAATACCAATAAATATTAATACTTAACCAGCAATATTATATTTTTTCTAATTTTACAAAAATCACAAGTGACATTTTAGCAATTTTTAAAAATTTCTTCAAATTAATTAGAGAAAAAAGTAATAAAACTTTTATTAATATATATATATATATATATATATATATATATATATATATATATATATATATATATATATATATATATATATATGTAAAGATATTACTAAAATAAACTACGTACATTTATATAGAGTATGTGATAAAATTTTGATGTTTCATTAAAATATAAAAATTTTAGAGGCTATAGAATAAATATTATAAGAAACAGAACATACCCTTACATGTCTATTATCGAAATGACAGGTGACCACTCAAAATATATTAACACAGTTACAAATATTTTAGTACATTTCCTAGAAAATAATTTAAAAATCAGATTCAAAAAGTTATTTTGAGTTGTTGTCACACACACACACACACAGATTCGCCATTATGGATTTTGAACCATTTAAAAAAATTCCCCCTTCTGATAGATTGAAGACCCCTTTTCAGTTATTTTTATTTAGTGTTGTTCGGCCTCTTTTTAACGTATAACAAAATAATAATAATAATATATTTTTTGTAAAGCCTGAATTTTGAAGTTTTCTATAAAGAAAAAAAATGTGTGTTTTGATTAAAATTGGTAATTTCAACGAGTTAGGATACCTTAGAAAAACGCAGCTTCTTTGTCACAAAATTTATCCTTTACTGAGGTAAATTTTTGTTGAATTATGAATAGTTAAAAAAATTATTAATTATCTTAAATTTTTAATGAACAATGAAATTTGTATGAAACCTATTCAAGCATTTTTTTTGAGTATTAACATCTGTACATGGAAATCACTACATACGGGTCTAAAGGTTATTATTAGGTGTCCTAAATGTGATCTAATGAAATAACTAAGGTAGACACGGAACACAGAAATAGAACAATTACAAATAAAGGTAAAAAAATACAATTATCCTTAATTGTATTGTTCTATTTCCATGCATATGGCGGTAACCTTGGTTTTGTATCACAGTTGGTCTGATTTAGCATATAATTCTTGTAATTGACTTGAACCAGTTGTGCTATAAAGGCTTAAGCCCGCAACTATTATTGTAACAGATGTTTCGCCATATGTTACATTTATGAAGTAACACGTATTATAAAGGCTTGTGCAGGAAATTCTCTTTTTAAGTTTTTATCATTGATATACGAAAGTAACAGTCTCTTTTCGGATCTCATTACGCCTTGATTCTCTGTAGCATATTTTAGATTGTATCATAAAGGGTAAGTTTTCTGAAACAATAGTTTGTCTTGACGAATGTAATTGCTTTGTGTGTTAGTTACTGGCTTAGTGTCTCGGTTGACTATATATGAAATTTTTTTGGTTTGTGAAGTTACTTATCTTTAAAGTACTTCATTTAGTTACCTTTAAAGAGGAAATAAGTATGGATTAAGCTATGCTGAGACTCAAGGAACACAAATCCGTAAAATAATTTAGCGGTTGATTTTCAAGTAAATGAAAGCGTTCAAAATCCAACTAAAATTCCTGCATTTTTTGCTTAATGCCAATTTCGTATGATAACGTAACTGATGTTATTAGCCATGTTAATAATTAAGGTGGATCGAAATTTTTAAGAATTTCAAAACTTGCTGACACGGAAACGATTTTCAATGGTATATAGATGAAAGGAAACAAGCAATATAATTTTTTTTAAAGTCAATTCCTACTTAAGTCAAAAAAGAATTTTTTTTAATTTAGTTACTTTTTATCAAATAATTGCAATTAATATAAATATGTATATACATATGACAGAATTACAATATTAAGTAGCAATTATTTTTTATTAATTATCATTAAAGTATAGTATTGTCATCCTAAACAACGGTGTATATAAAATTTCAGTTTAACTGAATACTTTAAAACGTGAGAAAAAAAAAAATCTTAAAATCTTGATCCAAGTCGCTAAAAATGAAACCAACGTGATTGATTATATTTGTAATTCTTAAAATAATTAGTTTCAGTCAATTGATTTTAACTAATTATAATTAAATTATCGTATTGTCACCCAAAACAATCGAGTATAGAAAATTTAAGCTCAAATGAGCGCTTTAAAATGTGAGACAAAAACCTTTTAAAGTTTTGACACATGTCACCAAAAACGATGCCAACAGGGCTGTATCTGTAATTATTTGAATAATTAGTTTTAATCAATTAATTTTTATTAATTATAATTAAATTACCGTATTGGCATTAAAAATAATCGTGTATATAAAATTTCAGCTTAATTTTTTCTTTAAAAAATATTTTATTAACAATTGAAAATTTGAACACGATATATAAAGCGATATTTTATGAACTAATAGTAGGAATTGAAAAAAATAATAAAAAATTTATTTCTTGTTAAATACTGCCTCATAAGAAATGAAGTTTAAGTATTTGGGCCTTTTTATAGTAAGAAATCAAAGTAATTTTTGTTAAAGTGAAACAGGCATTTTAGTACCTTTTAACATTGATTGTCATAAGAAGAGAGAGAGAGAGAGAGACCCATACCAAATAATTATAAGAAAAATATTAGGTACATAAAACAACTTTTTTAGTATTAAATTTATAAGTCCATAAAACATCTTTTTGAGTATTAAATTTAAGTACATAAAACATCTTTTTTAGTATTAAATTTAGGTACATAAAACAGCTTTTTTAGTATTAAATTTAAAAACAAAAACTCTTACTGCCGAAATAATTGTGAACGCACGCGCGCGACGCTTAAGTGGGAGACGCAAAAAAAGCTTCAACTGGATTGATCGGGTGGTGCGGGGAGAGAGAGCTGCATTATATGAAGTGTTGCAAATACTCCCCCTTTTTAAATAATTGTGAACAACTCCCTTATCAGTTCTTACCTCTTTTAGTTATTTATATTGACGAATAATAGTTTTATTTTGGATCTAAAATCATTTGATCAAAATTAAATACTTTTTCATTGGTTTCAAAAATTCTACCTCTTTGCCGTAATATTACATTTTGAAATTTATTCTAACAACTATTTTTCTCTTGATCTGCTTACGACAGAAAACTTTTTCCGTGTCATAATTTTTTTCCATGTAGCCACAGTCCACCGCTATTAGTTATTAACTCTGATATTAGTTTTACAGTTACTGTTATCATATCTCTACGCTACAGTAAGACTGATAAATCCATAAAATAATTTATTTCAAATAAGAATCATCTTGCACTTAATAGAATCCTGTTATTGTGTTAAGTGTAAAAATTATTAAATATAACTTTATTTTTATTATTATCACGAATTCGTGGGAGTTATAAAGCTGATCTAGTAAAGAAGAAAATGGGTATGAACAAAATACAATATATTTTAGATAGTTCTAATACTATTTTGATCATATTTTTGACTTAAGTTTCCATGAAATTTTCGTTTTGAGAATTAGCTAGTAAACCCTAACTCAACCCTTGTTTTAGTTAAACATCATATCTGATATTTAAAAATGCTATACAATCGAAATTTTAATAAATATATCGAATCAGTTTTTATGTAATGGGTTTAGCAAGTGATAGAAAAGAAAATAGATAGATATAAGATTTATACAGGATGTCTCTCTCTCTCTCTCTCTCTCTATATATATATATATATACACGAGAAATTACTTAAATTTTCAGAAAAATAAAATTAGGATACTAATTTACGTAAATACAAATGTATTCAAAAAGGCAAGAATCAACGAAAAATATATTAAACCACTTTTCGTTAAGTGTTGCTTCTTATTTCCAAATTAAAAATTAAATTTCTTCTTATAAATAATTAGTTCCTAATTTTTTTTCATAGTTTCTTTAATACAATACACTTTTTTAAAGTGCATAAAATATTAGCTTTCGAATAATATGTTATGAAAAGGAAATGTAAGTATTTTTTCCTGTACGAAATTGTAATTATATTGGAATATACGACATGCATATATATATATATATATATATATATATATATATATATATATATATATATATATATATATATATATATATATATACACATATATATGTATATATATACATATATATATATAAATATATACATATATATGTATATATATACATATATATATACATATATACATATATATATAAATATATACATATATACATATATATATATATATAAATATATACATATATACATATATATGTATATATATATATACATATATATATATATATATATATATATATATATATATATATATATATATATATATATATATATATATATATATATATATATATATAAGATGATTATAATTAAAAGTTCCATTTTCAAAATCCTTTTATGAAAATAACCACTGCTCAAAACGACTTCAAATTTGAATTGAACATTCTAGGAAAGAAAAGGAAACAGCTTGGCATAAGAAAAAAAATATTTGGCATTTTCATTGTTGCTTTATATGCGGCTTTTGCCCTGACCATTAAAAACCGATTTTTACCCTTCAATGTGGTATGGTGTTGCCAAGTGTTTTCACAAGCAGTGCAACCATTGTTGAATGTGACTTGGTTATAATTTTTTTCCGTCAATGCACCAAAGCAATCATGCATCTTTAACAGTTAGCTTAATACGCAACTCATGCCAAAGCTGTCATGATTCGATTCAAAATGCGACTTAACTTCTTTCATTGTGCTACTTACAGAGCTATCTGTTGATATACTTTGGAGCTTTTTTTCTTATGCCCACTATTTTCCTTTTTCAAGTATATTCAGTTCAAATTTGAATACATTCTGAATAGTGGTTTTTCTTATAGTATTTTGAAAACGGAACTTTAATTCTAATTACTTCACATTACTTAGTTCACCTAAGAAATTAAAAACTATGTATATGCTTAAGAATTGCTCAATTGTGTATAAAATCTCACGGATTTTCTGCTTAAATATACATGATCCATCGATGCTGCATGAATTTATTTACTTTATGATTATAAAAATTTGAGAAATTTTACTTTAAAGCTCTATTTGTGAAACCTCAATAATGAATGATTTGCTTTTATAGAAATGTACCCGCAAAAAACTTTTGTACACGATTAATTTCCGATATTAATTCATTTCATTTAGTTTGCTGTAAAAATAATTGCAATAACAATGTAACGTTTGAATCTTCGGTTGATGTCATGCACTATTTACTTGTAGCAGTAAAGATATGAAAATTTTACATAAAGTCTTCTTATAGTTTTCTTATAGTATTTTGAAAACGGAACTTTAATTCTAATTACTTCACATTACTTAGTTCACCTAAGAAATTAAAAACTATGTATATGCTTAAGAATTGCTCAATTGTGTATAAAATCTCACGGATTTTCTGCTTAAATATACATGATCCATCGATGCTGCATGAATTTATTTACTTTATTATTATAAAAATTTGAGAAATTTTACTTTAAAGCTCTATTTGTGAAACCTCAATAATGAATGATTTGCTTTTATAGAAATGTACCCGCAAAAAACTTTTGTACACGATTAATTTCCGATATTAAATCATTTCATTTAGTTTGCTGTAAAAATAATTGCAATAACAATGTAACGTTTGAATCTTCGGTTGATGTCATGCACTATTTACTTGTAGCAGTAAAGATATGAAAATTTTACATAAAGAATAAAATCTTCTCTTACAGAATTATATAGATACATTTAAAAACATATTTGTTTACTACTTGTTAAAATAAAAATGCATCCAAAAGTTACGGAACAGGGGATTTTGGGAAACTAACTTTGAAACAATGTAGTTAAATTCAAGAAAATTAATTTATGTAATCTTTATGCATTTATTTAGAATATATTATACTTAATACACTAAATGAATTAATGGTTTATATCATGCTTGTCTAAAGTGCGGGCCAAACGTAAATTATGAAAATATTTAAAATAAATGTTCGCAATTTTTTTCATACATAATCTATTAATTGGCATTTATTTTGAAATAAAAATTTAAATGATTTAACATTTGAATGATTTAAATTAGAGACTTTAATGAAAAATTAATTTATTAATAATATCTTCCAAACAATAACAGCGTTTGAAAGAAAGTTGTAATTTGGGCACAATCAAATGAAAGAAGAACATTTGACACATTTCAGTATTTTGGCTGCTCATAAACCTATGACTTGCACAAAATATGCGCATTAATTTTTGATTTAATTAACGAGTTTGAAAGTAGATTTCCTGATTTTCAAAAAAATGGAGAGTATTTCAACATATTTTCTACCCCATTTCCTCTAGAACTAAATGAATTACCTTCAAATCTTTAAATAGAATGCATTGAACTGCAAAGTGACATTCAATTGAAAGAAAAATTTGGGAATGCTTCTTTACTGGAGTTTTATAAAGATTACCTACCCCGCGATAAATATCCTCATTTTCACAATCATGTTTTATTAATGTCTTCATTTTTTGGCAGTATCTATATTTGTAAGCAATTATTTTCAAGAATGAAACATACAAAAAACAAAAAAAAGGACAAAAATCACTGACAAACATCTTGGAAAATGCATTAAGAATTGTAACCTGGTCTATTGAACCCGATATCGATTTGCTTTTTCAACCAAAATAAATTCATCTCCATCTCATTAATTAAAATTTTTTCCATCTTTATGAAATCCAATCTAAATGAAATGAAACGCTTTCAAATTTAAAATAAATATGCACCGAAACATATTTAATTCAAATTAAAAAAAATATAATAAAAGTTAATTTATTTCAATAAAGTTATACACAAAGTTAATTTTTATTTCAATTTGATGAAAAAATCTTGTATGAGGGACCCAGCAAATAAGTTTTTTTTCAATGTGGCCCTCAAACGGTCATAGTTTAAACACCCATGATTTATATAATAAATAATCACAGTTTTAACACGTCCAATCTGTGGCAAACATTTTTAATTGATTAATTTTAAGTATTGAACAAAATTCTAAATTTTAAAAAGGAAGAGTTTGTTTTTAACCATGATACATGATTGGCTTTAGTTTTCTCTTGATAAGGTTAATTTGTCGTATGCATGAACCGGTATAGAAGATTGATTATACACGACCTGGTATAAGCTCCTGAAAGGGGAAAGGAAAGGATTTATATACATAATTCTTTAACTGCCCCGTCAAAATAGTCTTAAAGGGGCTTTATTGGATTTAAGTTCAACGACTGAGATGAAAATTCCATTTTGTCTTATGCCTTACTCAAGGAGATATCTCCCTTAAAAGCGCATCTCAATGGGAGCATTATTGTCCATCAAAATAAAAGGCCTGACTGATCCGAGAGGCAAATCGGATCGGCACGTATGTTCATAAATTTCACATACCGTATTTATTTGAATCCAAGCTGAACTTTTTTCCCAATGTTAATGCTACTAAAAATCGGCTGCAGATTAGAATTGGAGGTGGAAAATTTCGTTGTATAGGGAAATTTGAACATGATATTGACGCTTACAGCAATTAAAGTTTAATGTATGTATTTAAATCTTTTTTTAATACGGGTAAAATAAATTAATTATTCGCTGCATATTAGTTCTCCTTTCAAATTTTCTTAAACTTCGCAAATATTGAATATCGATAAATCATTTAACATTATATTTATTTTCACAAAGACGTGTTGAGAATTCGGGGTACGTCTTAGAATCGATGGCAGCTTGAATTCGAATAAATACGGTGTTTATTTTCTAAGCGATATTTTATACACAATAATTGTGTGTAGAATATATATATATATATATATATATATATATATATATATATATATATATATATAGTATAATAAAATAAAAGTGAAGAATAACTAGAACCCACAGTACTAAAGAAGTAAGGAATTGGAATTCAGCAAACGCAACAGAAGTAGATACAAAAAGTCATAGGAGTAAACTGGAGACCTATTATGATTTTTAAAGCTGTCGCTGAATTAGGGTTAGTAATGCTTTATGGATCCACCTTCCTCGTACAGCAGAAATTTTCGACATAATAGGAAAAAAAAACCAAGTTGAAAAGTTAAGCCTAATACAGCACGTGGTTGTAGAACCTAACAAAATCGTAAATAGAAATTGAGAAAAGAGAACAGTAATGAATCTATCAAGGAGAGGAATAATAAAACTTTTTTAATAGAAAATATTAGGAAAAACACTTACTTGTAAAACAAAAATCCTTTTCGCGAAAACACCACCTACTTGAAAGAGGCCCTACGAGAAATGGCGAAAAAGATTAAAACCCCAGCGCAGGGGAAAAAAACCGAAGTGCCATCTGGATAGTTATTTTGCAATTAAACTAACCGCAAAGATAATCAATTAAGTAAACAACACTATTTGCTATGACACCATCACTTATATATTGTCAATATTATAAATCTAAATTAATTGAAATAATTTAGATTATTTTCTGTACTACTTATAATACTGTTGTGATACGTACTCGTTCCCCCCACATCCACCCACTTCCTCTGACGCACTGCTACTGGACAATGCTCAGCCAGTTTGCTGTGTGCGTAGATCGGGTTTTTTAGTCGTATACTATTGCTCATTTTTCATCGTAATATTTATTTGCACTTTTTGTATAATAAACTGTGATATCCAATGCATGGTGAAGAATTTTTATTGCATAAGGTAACAGCAAGGAAGAACGAATACTATTACTTATTCTTTATACTGCTGTGACGAATTGGAAAACCTGAGGAGTAGCGTGCGACTTAAGCAATAAAATTATTGATTCATTAAGAGTCTACGGTTATTAATTGCAATATTTAAAGTTAGATGCAAGCTACATTTAAACTATTGAGTGTTTTAGTACCACAGAATATTTTGATGACGGAAGAAGGTAAAACGCAACGTCTCTTTTCTCGTGTTCGCGGTCTGCCTCTTCACTCTCTTGTGGTGGGGTGGTCCCTTCTTGCATCTCGAATTCCATTCAAGGCTCAGCTTCCAAGTTGGGTGCAGCTGTTTTTGTTTTTTGCTATGGCTGTCAACATGGTGTCATATGTAAGGATCCTGCAATATTTTAGGCGTGTAAGTGTGGATATAAACTGCGTACTGCTATCTTGCATAGAAAAGCCGATCTATCAGCTACGAGGGGAAAAAACGTTACATTATAAATTAAGAACTCTTGTATATACTCTTGTAAGTTCTTAATGTATATACTACTTTATATATATATATAGTAATTGTAATGTTCTTATATATGTACAATATTAAGAACTTACAAGTGTATATATATATATATATATATATATATATAGTAATATAAAGTAATGTGTCATATATATATATGTATGTACAATATTAAGAACTTACAAGTTATATTACTATATGTATATATATATATATATATATATATATATATATATATATACAGGATAATACCAGCTTACTCACTTATTCATTCACTCGCTCACTCATCACGAGATCTCCAGTAATATTAAACTTACAATCTTGAAATTGGGTGGATTGTTTGTATTTTTAAGTAGAGATCCACAAAGAACGAATGTTTTGAAAGTTAACCTTCAAGGATATTGCGTGTGTATTTTAAACAAAAATTCCCGTATTTGTATTATTGAACCTACATACTTGAAATTTGACAGCCATGTCTCTTTTGTCGAGTAGAGATCCGCTAAGAACGGGTTTTGCGACAATCGCCTCCTACAGAGGCATAAAAGAAAATATTAATCTATTTGTTTTAGATAATATTTATACGCTTACTGACAGATGAGCGTTGGAAATACCGAGTTATTTAGCTTTATTGATTCATTTTGTTTCTCTATTTTATTTGTAAAATCGTTCTTTCTCTAGAGTTTAATTTGCTATGTGCTTAAAATTATTTAAAATAATAAAGAAGCTCAAGCTCGGAATTTTTTGAACCTTTTAACTTTAAACTGTTATATTCTTCTATTTCCCTGTGGAAAGAATGAGTACGCCTACTTGTTACTTGTTTTTCTGTGAATAGTTTTATTCATTAAGGAATGCTTTTTAAATCTCATTAGGTGTTAATTTTTTCCATCTGATTAGAAAAAAAATAATTAAAAAATATTCAGATAAGTCAACTAAGTCTTAATTATAATTAAAAAAATTTAACATCGATGAATTTCACTTTATATTTCCTTTTAAATATTCTTTCAATTCTTAAGTTTGCAGAATTATCTTTGTTCTTCTCTTTTTTTAATTTGAGTCCTTATTTTCCATTACAATAAACCCAATCAATTTTTAAAATAATATTTCAGTTTTTTGTTTAAAAAAATTAGAAAGATGTGACTGAGATAATTGGACTTTTAACAGAAAAAAAGAAAATCAATTATCATAAAAGTATTCAAAATTTGATACCTTCTTAAAGATTCCAGTAATTTTCAAAATCAATTTTAAAGTCGTATATCATAAATACTGATTTAAGATATTTCTATGATTAATGTATTTAAATATTGCATTAAAAACTACTTTGTTCTAATGTTTAAAAAAATTTCATGCGTTATGGGAAAGAAGGATTTAGATTTTATTATTGATAAAGAGCACTTACTAGTTTCATACAGTTTGCATATTTTACATTATTATGCAAATTGAAGCTTAAAGATTTAAATGGGATACATTTGCAATTTATTTTCGTGTATGTAATGGTTTGCCTTTAAATATATTTAAATTAATTTCTAAAGGGAAATATGAGTTTTATATATTTTCACTATTCCATTTTATCAAAATCACATTACAAAGCAAAATATCCAATAATCTAGAGATTTATTTGAAATATCATTAACAAATAACAATTTTTCAATTCATATATGTTGCCAAATGGGAAGAGTAAACAGCTTTCCGTTTCAGATTCACAGTTAGTTTATTTATTATATATTTTCTTCCATTCAAAATTTGTTTTTGTTCTTTAGAAGTAATATAGAGAGAGTTTGTGATACTGAAATGCATTTAACTAGGGATTCATTTGGGAAGGAAATTACGAATGGCTACAAGTATAGAAATCTCTCAGAGTTCTCCCAAATGAAAGGGCCAGTGGGATAAAGATCGATGTTTGGCAATATTAAACATAAAGTTTATATTAAATAATGCAAGACATTTCTTAAAACTCTTGTAATAATAGTTTTTCTATTAAGAGAATACACAAAACATGTTTTCTCATCACCTTACAAATGCAAATGCTTTAGATGGCTGTACAATATTCCACAATTACACAAGAGTATATTTTTTATTCCTTTTCTAATTTCCACAAAAAGAATAATTAAAGAAAAGAGAGCACGTCAACTGACCTTTATTAAAACTAAAAGAGGTCTTAAATGTATTACAATGACAATGCATAAAATACTACATTTTTGTCGATATAACTGCAACATTTTCTTATCTGGCAATTTATGAAAATGATGTTAACATTAAAATATGGCAACATGTATTAAAATAGCTGCATTCATAAAACAACGTGTTTTGCTAGGTATAAAGATACTTCATTGACCACTATTTTTCAATTGCTACTATTAATTCACTCTCTCCCTATATATGTATATACAATGGTGTGCAAAAATTAAGGACGAGACGGTTTTTTCAATGTAACTTTGTACAAAAGCTTTCCAAATCAACACATTTAATACCGTAAGATCCCCAATACGTAAGGACATGTGTAATATGTAAGCAACACTTACTAAAAGAGAAATCAGAGGGATAAAAAAGAAGCTTTATTGAAAAGTAGTATGGAGCGCAATGCGACTGAAGGCCGAAACATCCCTGTGATGGGTGTCCAGCAAGAAACATCCGGTCTTTAGTAGGGGATATGATCTCCCCTGACTGCTAGGCAGGTTTCACAGCGTCTGCCCATGCTGAGAATGAGGGGTGTCAATGAGTTGTTGAGGCATTGCTGCCCATTCGTCTTGCAGCGCAAATCGAAGCTCCCGAATCGTTACTGGTGGTAAGGTACGAGCTGCCAAGCGTCTGCCTAGAAAATCCCATACATGCTCGATGGGATTGAGATCCGGAGATCGTGCCGGCCAATCCATACGTTCAATATCCTCACTCTCTAAGAGCTGTTTGGCAGCTACTGTGCGATGACATGGTGCATTGTCGTCCATGAAAAGGATCTGCAGACCCATAGCGCCTCTAAAAAGACGCACATATGGAAGAAGAATCTCGTTATAATAACGGGTCTCGTTGGCTGAACCTGCGTCGAAGATGTGAAGGTCTGTACGACTACCAAGCATGATGCCACCCCAAACGAGAACATCGCGACCTCCATACCTGTCCCTTTCAATGATGTTCGAGGGATGATTGCGGCTTTCCCGCTCTCTCCAGATGAGTATGCGATGAGAATCGCTACTCAAACTGAATCTGTTCTCATCTGTAAAGAGTACTCGTCCCCATTCATTGTCTCTCCAATTCCGGTGTTCCCGGCACCACTGAGAACGCCTTCTCCGATGGGCAGGCGTTAAAGATACACACCGTACAGGGCGTCGTGCAAACAGACCACCACCGTGCAGTCTTCCACGGTAAACGCGATATCGGTCGTCCAGTCGCCTGTGTCGTGTGTCTAGCGATTTCTCCCGCTGTCTGCCGCCTGTTTCTTCTGTCCTGTAAGACAATGTACCGGTCATTTGCGGGTGTGGTTCCTCGTGGACGACCACTACTGAACCCCCAGATAGCTGTTCCTGTAGTTTGAAATTGTCTCCAAAGTCGTGAAACGATGCTGTGAGCAATTCCGAACTCTGCAGCCACACTTGTCACACTGCGGCCTTCCTCCAACTTCCAATGATTCGACCTCGGGTAAAAGCATCCAGATGTCGTCTAACAGATTGATTATTCGCCATTTCTCGCTGAGGCAGCAACTCGGTGTGATTTTAACTGCTATACGGCGTGCAATCTCTTTGCCAGAAATACTGATCTTACACCGACAACATGCTTTATACTACTCAGACACTCCCCCATTACGTCTACCTGCATATCTGCGCATGTGCTACCGTACATCACCTTACTTAATCTCCTGATTGGTCTTTCTGTCCGCTCTGCCTCTTCGTTCAGCTGATATGCTAATTTTTCGACTTCGTCATTAATTTTTGCACACCAGTGTATATCTTGTTCAAATTTTCAATCGTTAATAAAACACTTTTTATTCATGCATTCAAATTCAAATATATTTTTTAAAACTTGTAGTGGGTGATACATGATGTTAACACAGCTTTTTTCAAATATTAAATCATTAATTAATTGTTTTTAATTTTAAATTTATTTTGCGTTATTTCTGACGAAGTTCAAACCTGCTGCAACAGACGGAACCAGTAGGTTTTTCTAACGAATTTTTTCTTGACTTCAAATGATTATTTTTTTCCTCCTCTAAGTTGAAATAGATTTTTTTTTTCAAAATTTGTAGTGGATGACACTTGATGTAAAAACAGTTTTTTCAAATATTAATTCATTAATTAAATTTAATTAACTAAAACAATCTTTTTGTTAATCTAAGTAGGAAATATGACTTAACTTTTTTATATTTCTTGTTTTTCTTAATAAACGTACATGTTTACAACGTCATTGGATGCCATTTGCATTCCTTGCTATCGTCGCGTTCTGAATACAAACGGTTGTAACTGGATGACAGGAATGGAGAATCATCCTCCAGAATGCTTGCAGACCTCTCAATAACTGTTTATCTATACGTGTTAATATTTGAATCTCCTTTCCTCGGTTGTTCTACATTCTACTATACGAGTGGACTGGTAATCGACGCGGTGATAAGCCCAATCCCGACGCATTTGTGGAAGTTTCCACCTAGCGACAACGGGGGCATCATATCCGGGCGTTATGAAAGTACCATAGCAAGTCCCCTTCTTGTTCAAATTCACCAGTAAGTGGGTTGTATTCGTGTTCAACAATACTTTAATGGCCCAACAATAAGTAGATAATGAGCTGCGACCAGTGAAATTTCTTTCCCCTTGCAAGGTGCCAAATGACATTTATCGGTAGGATATTTACTAATAAAATCACTCACATATGGGACAGGATTGGACGCCGCTGGCATGGCTTTCAAGTGGTGCGTTGCCATCACGTTCATCAGATGAACTGTGTTAAATGGTTAGCAGGAAATGCAGAACCATCCGTGCTCTCATTGACTCTGTGTCAAAAGGCAATACTTCCTGTTCTCCATCTGCAGTGGTTCACCAACCTTCTGAACTGATGTTCTCGTTTGTGTTATCGGTATCATTTCAAAATAAGCACCACATATTGTTGGTTGTTGACTTCCTCTGATTGCCAAATTTCCCCGCCTTCTACTTAATGTTGCATTTTGAAAGTCCCGTAGTCTATAAAAATATATTATATAACAAAAAAAGATTCTTTATAATAAATTTGACGAGATATGATTAATGCTATTCATGCACTATTATGCGTGCATTATACATAAAAAAAAGGATAGGAACATATTGTTTATAACTAAAAAAAAAGCTTTGACTGCAAATATTCTTTAAAAATCCTTTTTTTAACTGAAAGAAGAGAAAAAAGATGTTAGAATGCAAGAAAAACTAATGGGTTTAAGAGTTGAATTCTTCAAAAATGTGAAGATGGCCTTACATTTAAATTAAATTCAAAACGCTGTTCAAATTTCTCTCATAATGTTAAAGTCCTTCGAAACTAATATTACTTAAAATCGGAACGTATCTTCAATTAAGAAATCATATTATTCAATAATAAAAAATTAAGTTAAAAAAACCCTGAAACAAAATGCTCGGTAATAAATCTATACGCAATTCTTTGTGCTTGTAAAGACCAAATATAAAAAAGTAAATTTTAACTGCCTTTACTTTATTCATCGAGCTTAATTAGCGGAAAATGATAAGTACAGGAAAGATTTTTTTAAAAACATTTTGGAACATTGTTTTACTCTTAAAGTAATGGACAAGGGAATAGAGCAGTGTGCTTAGCAGCTCATCATTCTTGAATGTATTCTAATGGCCTCTACTTAGTCATGTTTGGTTAAAAATAACGCGGTAATGACTCCTGAAAACAGAATGTATATAAAAAAAATATGCATATACTATATTTACTGAGTTTATTATAAACTAGCCATCACCATCCTACCTCGCTGGGTATTTCTTAACAATGTAAGACTATATATTCTTGTAAGGTTATTGTTATCCAAGTCCTAGCATTAGGTTTTCGATTGTGATGAAAAATACTTATAACTCTCGCCTCTTGATATAGAGGAGATAATACTTAAATTTCTAGAGCAGAAGTATATGTATCATTTAAACCCTTCCTCACTTGAAGTGAATTTCTGCAAACAACATTTTAACTGGATGTCTACTTAACGAAAGAAACATTCTTGACAAATTCCAAGGTTAAAAATATAATTGTTTTAAAAAAGATTCACAGTAATAAAAGAAACGTGATAAAATTTAAACAGTTATGGGATTTATTTTTAAAAGAAACCCTGAAAAATATATTATTGCTCGAAATCGTCGTATTTTGTAAAGTTGTGATGAATCTCGCGGGCTGTAAAACTATTCAAGGCGGGCCACATGCGGTCCCCCAGCCACCTATTATATATATATATATATATATATATATATATATATATATATATTTAAAGGATCAAGTTTTAATTTTTGTTGCTATTTCTTAAAAGCGTAATAAATATTATTTAGTAAATTACTGTGCCTTAAACTTTTAAAATCTGAAATATATCTCAAAAATATTATGTTTCGCAAAACTGAAATTAAAAACATAAAGTATATTTTAAAAAAGATACTATTTTAAATTTGTATCTGGTAAGAAATTTTAGATTGACAATTTTTTTTTTTTTTTTGAATTTCAAGACCTTAGAAAAAATAAAGGAGAAAATTGGCACAAAAGACATCTAACTCTGAATAAAAAAATAAAAATAAAATAAAATTATTCTAAAATTTTCGAAATAATTATAAGTTAAATCGAAACAAATTTCGCATTGTTTGACATTAATGCTCTTCCGACTTTCAGTCTTAAAATTAGAATGCATAAAATTCCTTAACTAACGATAAAATTATGAATGTATCATTAATTTTACAACTCAATATAAATAAAAAATACTCAGTATAATATAAAATTAGGAATATGCAATTAGTTTTAAACTGAAGATATACAATTGAAACAAATACATAATTATAATAAGTTTACAATCATCAATAAATTAACCCTTAAAGTGAAAAATTCTTGATTTCAACAATCAAATTTAAGAGGACTTGGTATACCATAAATGAACAGAATATCGTTTTTTAAATTTGTATTCAGTCATATTCTTTGCATTATTATCTTTTGATTGATATATAATTTGTGTATGTAGGAAAATTAGAAGTTGGAAAAAACTTCAATTGAGAAATGTAAACAAGCAAATTTGACAAGTCGAACATGCCCCCTTTTTAGATAAAATAGCTAAAATAGCTTTTGATATTAAAAAAAGTCTACTTTAAAAAAAGTAATAATAACTTTAAAAAAGGAAGGTGTTACATTTAAAGCAGAATGTTTCTGAGGTATTACAATAATGTAATTTTTTTCTTTGGGATATGTGTGCATGTAAAATTTTTGAATTAAAGTATTTTATATATTAATAATATTTCAGCTCTTATTCCTCATATTTTTTCCATAAAAATATAATATTTCGATATTATGTGAAGAAAAATACTAAAATTTCGGTCATGGCAAAAATTTTTTTTGTAACATTTTCTTTGAATTTTCTTGTGCAATTAATACTCTCTAAAAATTGATTATTTATAAAAAGTATAAGCTCAAATAACATGAAAATGCTACTATTTTAAAGAAAAAATATATAAATAATGTTCTAAAGTGGTATTTTAAGTTTATTATAATTATTTTTTTCAGAATTAGAAACTTTAAAGGGATTTTTCTCAGTTTGTATTTTTTGATACTTAAGTGCATTCAAAATGTTACTCCTTCTACAATTACTTACCAATCACTTTCAGTTTTGCCCTGTGTATCATATATAATATATACAACAAAATTAAGGATCCATTTTGATGTAAACTGAATACTTTTTTTTAAAAAAATTAAAATATAGGAGATATATTGACTTTTTTTCATTGAACTGTAGCATGGATATCAACATTTTATTTTTTATCTTCAAAACTAATCAAGTTATTGTAAAATCGATCCCTAAAAATGTTCAAAACATCTTTAAGAATATAACAAAAAATCCCTGGTAAAAATAATTAATAAGTTCAAAATGAGTAAGATTTTAAAAATTTTTTTAAAAAAATTAAATTTTTAAATTGTGTGAATAATATGTGCAAAATTTCCTCTCGTATCATTTTCTTGAATAAAAATAATTTTTAAATACATAAATAAAAAAAATTGTTCAAAATGTACCAAGTCCTCTTAACTTGGAATGAAATCAAACATCATCCAGTTTTTTTTATCCCATATGAAATAAAAAGACTCCACTCCCCCTTTGTTAAAAACACTATAAAAAATATCCTCGTAATCTTGAAAGAAACTTTATTACTCATGATATTGTCAGTTGTAACGACCCCTGTAAAAAGCCCCATAATGAAGATCATAGCTCGTAAAGAAACATTAATACCTGTCTGCTGCGATTCTTCCTTCGCTAAGCCTACTTCCTTTTAATTAAGTTACCGGCATTTGTTGAGTATAAAAATGAAAAAGGTTATTCTCTTTTTCAACCGGCCCCCAGGGAGGTTACAATTTCTAATCCGTTCATTAACGATTTTTTACAAGGTCTTTGGCTGCTTGGAATGTTACCTTTTTTATTATAGTGACGTCATCATTTTGCGGGCAAAACGATTTTCGCTAGATCTATTTTTGTAGTTTAAATCACAGGTGATTGCTTGTGTGTTGTGTGTGAATATTGGACGGTAAGTTTGTTTCTGATACACTTTTTAGCTTTACCTTTTTTACTTAAGAGGTATCATTCTACCATATAAGTCCATTTGATAATTAATAACAACAACAAAAAATCAATGCATTAGAACGGAGCTTATAAAATGACATTTTTTTTACATGTGAACGTTTGTCGCCCTGTTTCCGTAATGCTTTTGTTTTTGCATAACCACGTTCATAGTCTTATAGTCCATTACCAGAGTCACATTTCAACAAAGAAAATTATCTCAAAAGTGTTCTATATTGTTATTTATTCTGAATTTCGTAAGGATAGGAATTCAGTCGACATTTTTGCAGGAATTTTTTCAATTCCTACTATTAGTTAACAATTTCCGTATATATATATATATATAAATAGCTGTAAAACCTAAATATAACTAGTCAAGATAGTAGGAAATAGTAGTTACAGTAAGACAATAACAAATTCCTGGCCATATATATATATATATATATATATATATATATATCTTGTTCAAATTTTCACTCGTTAATAAAATATACTTTTTATTCATCCACTCAAGTTCAAATACATTTTTTTAAACTTGTAGTGGATGACACTTGATGTTAATATAGTTTTTTCAAATATTAATTCATTATTTTATAAATTAATGAATGAATAGTAGGAAACAAAACTAATAGAGTCTAACACTATACATAAAAAGGAAAATCGCTCGTTGTGTCTCTGTAGCGCAATGTGCAGCGCGTTGGGCTTTAAATATAGACATGGGCTCGAATCCCACCTGGGAGGGCCTAATTGCTAAGAAAGCGATTTCTTTTTACCATGCTATTTTATCAGAATAATTAAATTTAATGAATGAATAAATAGTAACAAAAACCAAAGTAATAGTTTAACGCCATATATAGAAAGGAAAATTGAAAGGAAAATCGCTTTCAATTTTGCCACTTAATATTGTGATTCTGTCATATGTATATACATATTTATGTAAATTGTATTTATTTAATAAAAAGTAACTAAAATAAAATGTTTCTTTGTTGACCTAAGTAGGAATTGACTTTAAAACTTTCTTTTTATAATACTTGTTTTACATGAATGCAAATTTGGTACTAAAGGCTGCACGCAATATAAAAACCAGGCATTTTGGGAAAACACTGTAAATCAGCAATTTTCAAACTTTTTCGACTCACGGAACCTTTAGAAAAGGGTTGAACAACCGTTTTGAAAATAGTGCCACTATCTGATAATAAATCATTAGGCGTACCTCTTCCAACTTTAGCAACAAATAAAAATAAATGAGTTATAAAAAGGTGACCAAATGTTACTTATTGGCTTATGAGACTTTAACGCAAATAGCATATTTTTTATGCAAGTCAAGCAGTGAAAATTTAAAAATAATATAATAAATACTTAGTTTTTCTTGTAAATAATTTATTTTAAAAAAGAAATTTTAGGTATAAAATAAAAATGAGTAACTTTAAACATTTTTAATTTTAATTTATTTCTAAGCACTCTGTACCTGCTTAATGTAGCTTTTGAATTTGTAGTTTTTTTTCGATGTCATCTATATTAAGATTGATTCTTGAAGATGCTAACAAATTGAAGTCGTCTTAGGTATATATCAGTTAATTTAGGGCGATATGATTTTATTATATTTGTAATAGAAACCAATATCGGTTCAAATTGCCAAAATTCAATATAATTTAGATCACGTGAAATAAGTTCCTCATATATTTGCTTTTCAGTCTAGTATATTAATAATTTTATGTAGGTTAATAATTCCGATTTGAATGTCAGGTGGGTGACAATTAATGTTTTGTAGAGAAATTGAAAAAGATTTATGAAAAGATTGGCATTTTTTTTTTATCGTTTTGAGAATCATTCAACCTAGCATTGAACGAATTCTTCAAAATGAATGTTAAACTTTTAAATCCATTATATATAGGGACATTATTAACGTTGGTAGATAGTTATTACACTATTGTGTGAAACGTGTTAATCTTTTTTCATCGAAACAGAGACAAAAGATGTAAAAGTTTGTTTTTAAAAGCTATATGACCAAGAAGGGTAAAAGAATATACAATATTTTTGTGTAATCTTAAACTTAAATTATTTAAATGTCCCATAATATTGGTAAGAAAAGTTCTATCGATTACCAATTTAAACGTCCCATAATATTGGTAATAAAAGCTCAATCCATAACCATTCTTCATTCTTAAGTAGCAAGCACTCACCGAGCAGTTAGTTCATTGTTTTCTTCTAGATATTTTAAAACACTCTTCCTTAAATTTCAAAATTTCGCTAGTACACAACAATGAAGATTATTTTCTAAATGATACTTTTCCATTTTAATTCAATTAATTGTGTTTAAAATAAATTTTGAGACAACCGCAATTTAATAAAACTGTAAGCAAATTGCTATTTTTTTAATTATATTTTCAAATGTTTCAATAAGTTTTCACGTGTCACTGTTACAACTCTGCCTTGCCACACTGGCGGGACGCGGGTTGGCCACCTCTGCCTTAGAACTATAAGGAGTTTTCGAGGAACCTCTCTCCACACACTCACTTAGAACAATATGTCTTAAAATAATATTGAAGGGGACACAATACGAGATTCAATTGACCAAAATCGGTCAAAAAATTAAATTTAATTTTTTTAGCCTAAATTATTTTTATACAATTTTCCATAACTTCACAAAATTTGAAAGCTCTAAACTTAAAAAACGCAGAATTATGATACCTTTTACACGTTCGTTATTATTCACATTCCTATGGCAAATCAAAACTTTAAACTTACTTTTCTCAGAAAGATAAAATAACTAGTTTGTCTTCATTTAAAATGCTAAGGTTTTTTTTTCTATTGTACCTGATGATTTGAATTTTTTGTACTCGGTGCCAATAGTACATGTAACAAAAGTTGGTATGCATTTTTGAATCAAAGCAATACTTATTTTTTAAAAAAATAATTGAACTAAGAATTTATATATTTTTTAAGAAATTTTCAATAAGCATTCATAAAAAGAGATATTGAACAAATACCAATTATGTTATCGCAAAACCCATACCAACTTTTGTTACACATAGTTTGACGCATTTGTAAATCAAATTTCATGCGTGTACGTAAATTTTTATAGGAGGAGTAGCATTTTAAAATCATTTCACAAATTTTAAGTTTTTTCCTAAAAAAATATTATATGGCTAGCTTTTTATGAAATTTTGAGCACAAAATCTGTTTTACATAGTGTACACACATAGGAGACAACCAACAAAATTTTGAAAATCCTTAAATTAAAATTTTTTGCATAAATCGTACCATGTCTCCTTAAAGTAGATCAATATGTTGTAGGTACTTTATGTAGAGAAAATTAAAAATTTGTATTTCTCATGAAAAAATTACTTTTGTTTGCTTAGAGAATTTTAAGAAAAGTTAACGACTTTCAGGGCATAAATTTTCCTAGCCTTGCATAGTTTACGACTTTGTATAAGTTAAATAAACGGTAGTTACGCATTTTTTCGCAACGGTATTACCGGCATTATATGAAAGGAAGTTTATGGTTGCCAATTCATCGCGTACAACACATAGAAAATCGGGGTTGCCAACTAAGAGAATTACCTTGAACGTTGACATTGGTACGATAGTATGCAAGTACCATATAATCATATGTATTATATAAATGTAATCTGCATAAACAATTTAGATATATATTTTTAAATAATTACTGCTTAAAATCCGACGTATATATATAACGCTCACTTTTAACTTTAAAAATAAGATCGAAATTTACGGGTGAGCGTTACACACCGAGTATAAAATTGAAAGATTAAAACAAAAGAAAAAAAAAGAGGAGCATAAAAAAGTTAGACTTTTGCATACATCGTACTATTTATTTAAAAGAAATGTCAAGAGAGTTGTTGTTCTAGAACCTTAAGATTAGTTTAAAGTTCGAAATCCCATCCATCCGGTATAGTGGTTAGCGACGCTGACTGCTGTGCCGTAGGGTCTGGGTTTGAATCCCGGAGCAGGCAAGGATGTTTGTAAACGTATAGTGCCTTCGCGGCATGGGGGTACTATAAGTAGCCGTCGAGCTGCAAGTCCTCTCGCGAGGTTGGTGGAAGAGGAAGAGAGGTGGGTGGCCCCTGACCTCCCCCAGGTGTCCTCCCTCAAAATTGGAGTGGAAACGAGCCAAATCGTACTATTACCTGCATGGTGCTCAAAGCTACGGATAACGATAGACGTCACTTAGCCCTTTGCCATGATGAATTTCGTGGGACTCGATCTGGCCTTTGCCGATCAGGTGGCATCAGTAATATCACAACAACGAAGTTCAATATAATGCCTCGAATAAATGACTTCAAAACATAAGAACATTGCGCACGTATGTTTCAGGTTTCTTTGTAAAAAAAATTAGGGGAACGCGTTTTATATAATTAATATATATATACAAGGTGATCAGAATTAAAACACCCCTACTCTGAGCTCTCTATACATCGAACTACTCAGTGTAGAGGCTCCAAAATTGTTGAACATACTATTCAAGACATGGGGAAAAGGATTTAGCGAAAAAAAAATTAGTTCCAGAAACACCGATAGATGGCGCTGTGTAACAGAGAATATACTAAAAAAGACACAAAATACGCATTTGTAACACATTTTATTCGATCGCACCAAACATTCATATCTTATCGATGCAGAGAATGCTGCTCAATATGGTTCCCTTCTTCAAGATGTAAAATCTGCAGTCTGTGGAGAGTTTGTTCAAATGCTGATCGTAATTGGTCGACAGAGATGCTTCTCACATGCAGAGTGATACTGTCCTTCAAATCTGCCAAGATTATCAGACGTCCTCGATAAACAAGATTTTTTAAATATCCCCACAGCCAAAAGTCACAAGGATTAAGATCTGGAGAACGAGGTGTCCATGCTGTCGGAAGCGAATGACTAATCACTCTATCATTAGTAAAATGTTGCCGAAGAAACTGCTGCACACAGAGTTCAATGTGTGGAGGCGCTCCATCTTGCATGAAGGTAATTGAATCAAGACATTGGTGTTGTAGAATTTGGGGTGCAACAAAATTTTCAAGCATGTTTTTGTACCTCCTGACCGTCACGGTGCAGGTTACAGGGCATTGCGAGTAGTCTCTTTGAAAAAGAAAGGTCCAAGAATGAATGTGGCTGTGAATCCACACCAGACTGTAACTTTCGGTGAGTGAAGTGGAATCTCTTGGAAGGTGCGAGGGTTTTCGTGTCCCAAATGCGACAGTTATGGGTATTGACTGTTCCACTTAGATGGAAATGCGCTCCGTCACTCCATAGAATTTTCCACGGCCATGATGCATCCACTTCAACTCTAGCCAAGAATGTCAATGCAAAGGTCAGTCGCTTCTCCCTGTCGTTGACCATTAACTGCTGATTGTGACGAATTTTGTACGGGAAAAAATGCCCCACTTTTCTCAGTACATTCCACACTGTGCTGTAGGGAACACCCAAGTGTCGTGATACTGCACGGACACTACCACAGCCTATGACGTTATCCATTGATTGATCAACAATAGCGGTGGTAACATCTTCAACGACATCTGAATGGGTCGATTTGCGTCCTCGACCCTCATTTTCTTTAGAGCTTGTGGAAGTAATGGTCCTTTGCGTAAATTTTTAATTCGACGAAACTCCCGAAGGGCAGCTGCAGCATTAACTTTGCTTTCATAAAGCAGCTTCACAAGCAGAGCGCGTTCTGGCAGCGTGACAGCCATCAATGATAAGAATGACATTTTCCCAGTTTCATCCCTTTTTATGCCAAGAACATAGCTGCAAACCAAGGGTTTATGCAAATTTTTGTGCTTACAGTGCGAAATTTCAATTACAATGGCAGTTTAAGTTTCTTCACTTTTTTTATCTTCTTTTTTTTCATATCAGCAATAGAAATTAAAAAGGAAAATTACATATTGCATGTGTTTGTTTTTTGTTTTTTGTGATAATTCTTTCCTTTTTTCAGATTATCTGGTGTACAGCGCCATCTATCGGTGTTTCTGGAACTATTTTTTTTCGCGTTATCCGTTTCCCCATGTCTTGAATAGTATGCTCAACAATTTTGGAGCCTCTACACTGAGTAGTTCGATGTATACAGATCTCAGAGTAGGGGTGTTTTAATTCTGATCACCTTGCATATATATATATATATATATATATATATATATATATATATATATATATATTAATAATGACTACTACATTTTTAGATATATTGATGATTTAATTATTTTTGGTAAAAATGATAATTTAAATCCCATTATTAATTTTTATCCGTCATACTTAAACTTAGTTAAAATTAATAATAATCCAATCAAAACAAATTACCTAGATGTATCACTATATATTAAGGATTTGAAACTACATAGTAATATTTATGATAAAAGAGATGCCTTTAATTTTAATATCATCAAAGTACCTTACTGGAATTCTAATTTATCAATATCTATATATAGAAATATTATTTTTAACTATATTTATCGCAATAATGTATTAGTTAGCGATAAAGCTAATATTTTTTTAAATCTTAAAAATTTTTTAATCAATGTATTGAACATGGATACCCTGCTAACTTTTTTTGTAATTATATTTATAATGGTTTTTTTATGATACAATTTGTATTACTGTAATTATTTACTGTTATTATGTTTTGTAATGTTTTTTTAAATTTAGACAATATCTAATTTATTCTACAATTATTAAATAGATGGCGCCACGTGCTTATTAAATCTTTTATATATATATATTTTTTTGAGTTTCTTTTATATTTTACGCTAATTTTATATGATTATTATTTTTATGATATTATAAGTATATATATATATATATATATATATATATATATATATATATATATATATATATATATATATTATCGTATCGCAATTAATTTTATGTGGTTCTGCTCTCACCCCTATTTGGCGGGAACACGTTACTGCACTCTTGGCCATCGTTTTAACTACGAATTAGTAGGTTATGTTTATGTTCCTATGTTATTTAGTTTAATGATTTTTTAATATTTAAATTCTGCATATATAATTCTTTCCTTTCCTCTTGGTACATAGTATGACAAATTACAGGTGAAAGTTGGCGCCGCAAAACTTGTTTAAACCTGCAATCCTGGTTCCTAAGGCCAGGAATTTGTCTTTATACTATGTGCCTTCTTCCTATTTTTAGTTATCTTAGGTATATAACTATATGTTTATTTTTATATTTTTGTTTATATATTTGTGTATATGTATATATATGTATAAATTTATATATATGTGTATGTATATGTATATGATTATATATTGAAATTTTTTTTTATATTGGATTATATATATATATATATGGTAAATATACGTAAAATTTAAAAATTACACGCAAAATTTTTTTTAGTTAATTGAAGTGATAGGATTATTGTTCTATTAAGTTTGTTCGAAAAAGGACTCAGCAGGTGAATTTAAACAAAAAAAGAAAATAATGTAAATAATACTAATTTTTAGTTATATTTTAAATCCTGTTTTTTAAAAAAATTCTTCGAACCTTGGTTGTATGAAACTTAATTAAGATAGAATACATGCTGAATTCTAAATAAATGTGTAAAACTGAATTAATAAGAATTTTCAATATTAATTTGTTTTAAAGACAAAAGTACGATTTGCGTTTGAAGCTTTACTTTAAAGTGTGACTGAATTTGTTCGGAATCGTGAATTTGAAACAGCGTATAAATGGATAATTTTTTTTTTTTTTTTTGATATTTACTATCAGTTGAATTAGAATATACATATAAAATTTTTTTATAAATATTTTTACAAGAAAATGTTATGTAAATGCAATTTTTTAGCAAAAAATGAAGATAGAATGATATATATTCAAAACATTCTCCTTTAGATAAAATTGCTTCTATAATAATAAATCTTGAAGCCCAGTGGCCGAGTGGTTAGTGAATCGCGCTTCCACATCACAGGTCCGAGGTTCAAACCCAGGCTGGGCAAGGTTGACTCATCCCTTAAATTGGGAAGATAAAATGAGTACCAAGCATGCTTGGGAACTTAACACTGGGGGTTTTCGCGTAAGGCCGACCACCTGATCGGAACATCTGCTCATGTACCTCAGAGCCCATGGTCGCGTATACCGATTTGGCCACAGTAGGACTTGGCAATCATGATCTGTCGCGCCACTGTGAAAAGTTAATAATAAATCTTTGCCAATAGTTAAGATTTTTCTGCAGAGACTGAACTAAAAGAGTTTGAAATATAATTCACATTATTTTCTCTCTCTCAGAGTTACAATCTATTAAAATAAAAACCAGTTTTTTGTTAGTATTTCTCTATTCTGACTTATTAAAATGTGGATAAATCCGCTTCTAAATTACACATCTCAATAATTTTAATTCAAACCCGGTGTAGAAGTCCTAGCTATATATAAGCAAAATATTATTTTCGTTGAAGGATTTTCCAATAGAATAGAATGTTATGAAAATACGTCATTCAATTTTCCTTTTTTTGTTAAAAAAATGCTTTAAAATGATTTTTTTATTATAATAATATTTTCAAAACAATTTTACACGTACAGTATAGTCTGTTTTTGAGCGGTCTTTTTTTATGAGATTTGCTTTGTGCGATTTTTTATGTGCGATTTTTTTATGCGGTGTATGATTTTCAATGGCTTTGGTGCCACTGTAATGTTTTATATCTATTTACCAGTGGCGTAACGGAGAATGTCGGGAACCCCTTCCCCCTGCAAGTCAGGTTTCGCCTTTAATGTTTTATAAATTGGGTAAATACGTATTTAGCGTTTGTCAAGCCTTGGGCCCCAAAAGTCCTGTCCCCCCGTGGCAGGACTCAATGGCATTAGCTCCACTGCAATGTTTTCTGTCTATTTACCTGTGGTGTAACGGAGAATGTTGGGACCCCCTCTGAAAGTCAGGTTTTGCCTTTAATATTTTAGAATTGAGTAAATACGTATTTAGTGTAAGTCAGGCCTTGGGCCCCTAGAGTCCTCCCCCCCGTGATGCGGGGGTGTACGTTACACCACTGAAATGTAGACACTTCAAGATGCTATATTCATTTGTTATGATGCGACGCTAATTTGAACTTATTTAAATTATTAAATCTTTGAACCCAGATTCCTAATTTCACATCGCATCATGACTTAAGTTAAAATTAAACACTAATCTTCTATAGACAAATTACTGTACACTAAATTAATAGTCCGATCGTATAGTGGTAAACAATTATATTTATTGATTAACATACTGAAAACAACGTTAAGATTTACAAGGGTGGTACTTATCTGAGAGGGAAGGAGTGGACGAGAGGTTGACCCCGGGCAGGGAGTTCTCTTTTAGACGGGAGGTTTTTCTGGCAGACGTAAGAGGGAAAAAGCCCCGAGAAATGGCGTGTACGTGCTTTTTAAAGCTGACCACACCACTTCGAAAAGAATCCGCTACGGATTCATTACCGTCAAATCTACCACCCTGATTGGACTCAACAGTCCGCGCAAGAACACAACCTTGCCGGCCATAAGGTCCGTTGAACCTGAACGTACCCACATTCCTGTGTAATCTCTATTTCCTGTAAACAGGGTAAATGCAAAAATTAAAACTGTATCTCAGGGACCGGCGGCCTCCCATCAGTTATAAACAGTCTCCCGACAATGCACATTCAGTTGCTTTCTCTCAACGCTCCAGCAGCCCGCTCTTGATTGAAGACGAAACTTTCAATGACAGTGACATTATCAATAATTTGATAGATTATAAAGACGGACAAGAAGAATTGAATTCTTTGAGAGTGGATAAAAATATGCAGCGGTCCAGCTTTCCAACAAATTGCAAAAGCATTTTCTTAAAATAGATACCAATTAAGAAAGGAGTATAAAATTCCAAAAAAGGGCTTGAATCATGTGTATCTGGTTATCGTGACATTTACAAGCAACTGACCACCTGACCCTCGTCACAAAAGCTTATCTCTTATTTTATGTTGCCGAAAAATAAATCAATTGAAATTGCGCCTTCAGGCGACGAAAGCGACTTTGAATTTACTCATTGCAGGGCTTTGGATTCCGATGAGAAGCAATGAATTATGCGTGTGCATTTTGAAAACTTGTCCGTGTATACAATGAGAATCTATATGTTTTTAAAATGCTTCCATGTGTAATATTTAATTATTTATTTTGTTATGAAACTACTCTTACATAAATTTCGTAAACATTTGACATATTTTATAAATGCGGCTTTTTTTATGCGGTCCCTATCCACTGCATAAAATAAATTTTCTGTAGTATTTCCACGAATTAGTTTGTTTTATGTAAGAATTTATGAAATTTTTGAATATTTTTTTTGTGCGTGTATTTTTCTGCGGTCCCTATCTACCGCACAAAAACAGGTTCAACTGTATATTCTATTTCAAGTGACAGCAAATATAAAAGAAATAATTTATTTATTCTCTTCTGCAAAATCACGATTTTGAACGTTGCCCTGGTAGCCTAGTGGTCAAGGTAATGGACTCGTGTCTGGCCTGTCTTGAATTCAAGCCAAGTACCTCTGAAGACCCGCTGTGAAGAGGAGTGAGTGAATATTAACATTGCACTGCTTAGCTACACGATGGCTTTTGGTAACGGACCTCGTCATTTTGAATCATGGTCAAGTGACGAGAACAACACCTGAGCTGACACACTCCTCTCCTAACCACCACATCACACCAACGGGAGGACGTTTGAGCTCTCGATATTTTAAACGTACATCACTTCCCCTACACGGCAGGTCTTTAGTGGTACTGGGCTCGAACTCATGACATGCCTGCCATGATCCAATTTCTTGACCACTGGGCTACCGCAGACCTATGTGCAGAAGAGGCCGACGCACGTTAAATCTGTCGAAGCTCAAATATCCTTCTGTTGGTATGGTGGGGAAGTTAGGAGAGGTGTTCCAGTTCAGATATCGTCCTTGTCACTTGACCATGGGTCAAAATGACGAGGACCGTCACCAAGAGACCTCGTGCAGCTAAATAGCGCGACTTTAATGCTCATTTACTTACTCGCAAGTATTCAGGCACTTTAAGCAAACATTTCAAAAAAAAAAATTATTATACTAAAGTTAATCTAACAAATACATGTTAATAGGGACACATTTTAAAGATATTTACATCCTTTATTTAATTCATATTAGCTTTTTTAAGAATCATGTTTTTATTTTATAAAATAAACATAAAAAACGGTAATATCTAAAGACAAGAATTAAAGACAAAAGTAAAATAAATGTGAAGAAATTAAGGAAACAAGAATAAATAAATAATAAATATACTTAAAAATATGCAGATTAATTACTTCGATCAAAATTTAGAGAGACAGAGGGAGTGAAAATTCATGCACCACTTAATTCTTTAATTCGTTTATATTAAATGATCAGTAATTTTGAATTATGATGCAAGTATAAGAGAGAGAGTAAATTCTCTCTCTTAATGAATTCCTTTTATAAATATAAAGGTTTAAGAAACAGTATCATATACATGTATTAATTTAAAAGTTGAACTAAGAGCGTTTTAAAAATTGATGTAGATTTCCCTTTTAAGGTATCATAAAGGGAAATAAAAGCTTTATGAATAATTTATATGGTTTATAAAGGAATTATAAAGATCTAAACATCAATTTACTCTGATCTTCATTAATATCTTAGTAAATCTGTACAAAATTTGCTACACATAAAATACTTTTAATAAATATTGTGAGTCTTATCTTTCTACGAGGTCGTTCACACATTGCGACTTTATTTTTATTTGACAATCAATTATATTTAATAAATACATTTAAATTTTACATAAGCTGTCTTTATTTTAAGTTTCTTAAAATATTTTAAATTTTTATGTGCTTGAAAATATCTAAAAAAAATGTCATAAGATTTTTAAAAGAAATTGGCTCGTCTCTAAATCAATATTATTTCTACAAACATATATTTCAAATTTTAAGTTCTTAAGTTAAGAATTAATTTCAGCTTGAGAAATAGTACAGCATGTAAGTTAGGGATTAGAGTTTCATTAAAGATTTACATTGATTTCTTTCTTTTTAAATTTTGCAAAGCTTAGTACTTAGTTCAAACATTATAAGCTGTTATAAGGCCTGAAGAATATTACAATGCAGTTCTCATTATTTCTATACACATATTTTAAATCTAATTGTGTTTATTTAAATAATTAAGATGCGGGAAGATAGCAATAATAATGAATTGAACACTCTCTCAGTTTTAACTTTTCATAAATTAAAAAATATATATATTTGAAGGGGAAAACGTGCGCGACCAAATGTATGCAAGCACAGGTCAGTTTTAGTATTTTTATTAGTTTTATTATATAGTACATGATGCGAATGCTCCTTCAAGTGTGACTCAGGGAAATATTTGTGAGAAAGACATCATTTTTTGAACCCAAATAGTGACGGCCTAAGCCTCCTAAAGGCCCTGAACCACTAAAAACTGAGACCTAGGACCCTTAAGAGTAGACAATATGTAGTAGCTTAGGAAAATTGGTTTTTCCTGTACTTTCATACTGTCACAACTAAATCTGCTTGCAAGGTAACTTGCAAAATTGGCAAACTCGCTTTCATACTAGGCACTGAATTGGCAACCATGGGCTTCGTTTCATATTTCTCCGCTTGTCGTCGCTCTAAGCCTAACCATTTGTTGAGTAAGCTGGAATACTAAACATGGAATATGGGATTTACAGAATTATTAAACATAAAACTTATTAAAAAAATTAATACTAATTATATAATTATTATTGCATAATACTAAAATAATATAAATATAATATAAAATTAAAAATACTTCAATGGAAAACGAAACTTAAAGTTAAAAATTAGTTCTTTTCTTTTCTTTTATGGATTATTTTTTTATTACTCGTTATTTTTCACCTAGTATTTTTCGACTACACACTCCATATTCCTGGCAGCGTATTCCGTTTTAACCCGTAACTGTGATTGACGAGTATACTCGTCATGGAGAAATTGCAGGATTTTGTGCCATGACGAGTATACTTGTCATGGAGAAAGTACAGGATGTGTCTTGACGAGTATACTCGTCATGCGTAAAAAGTAGTGACCATCGGCTATTTAAATTGTAAGTTTTGAGATAAGCAAAACATATTCTCAAATTTCAAGATGTTTAAAATATTTTGAGGCCAGGCCGGGTAAAACAAACAAATAAATAAAAAACTTTAAAATTTTAAGAATAACTCATGCGTCTCCGTATGCACCGGTTGAAACAACGTTAAAGTTCGCATGCCGAATTTATTTATGTGCGATGATGATGATGATTTAAGATATTAGCATAAAAGGGGTACAGGAAAAAGTCAGAAAGTTGATTTATAATAGGGTTCCTTCAGGTATGGTCAGCCATGGGAACAATAACGTATAAATTCTTTCCTTTATATATTTTAAATTTTTTTTACTTTTTTTGAGTAATATGTATGCAATACTTGTTTATGTTAACAAAATAAATAAATGTTTGCAATAAAATTGGTAATTTTATAAAATGAACCCATGTTTTTGATTCAATATTTTAACAGGGACACTTACTCTGTGATTGACGAGTATACTCGTCATCGCTCGATTCCCGTGACACACTCAGTTGCAAGCTCTCAAACGGAGGCGCCATAGTTAACTGGTTAAAAATTCAGGTGGTTTTATTCAATGTCGGCAATATGCTTGCGATAATACCTCAGTACACATTAAGTCACGAGCAAGCAATTTTAATCTTTTAACATTTTGGGTGTTTTCAATGGAATTTTCATTCTAAAAATAAAAAAGTACATAAATTTTTCAAAATCAGTGTTAGAATCCGAATTACCGAATAATATTTTGTAAAATTTGAATTCATTGAGTGGTATATCGTATGATCATCATGCATCAAGTTTGTTCTCTCACGAGTATGAAATGTAGGTCGACGATCACATGCTGTTATTTTTGATTTTAATATCTCCCTTAATTCAATTTGCTTTTTTAAAAATCAAATCTTAATCATGTTTCTGATTTGCAGAGAAAAGTCGAGTATCTGTTATGTTATTAAAATTTTCAGCCGACGCCACTACCTGCAGTTTTAAATCAGCCGAATACGAATTTTTCTAACCGCAAAAACAGTGGTGCTTAAACTAAGATAAGATAACAAATGAATTTAACAATGTGTTATCTTCAGAAAAGTTTACCAAATTTTTTTTCTTTTTATTTCCTATGGTTAGGATTACAAAAGACACCTACACCACAAGGAAGTAGGAACAAAAACAAAAACAGACAAAACAAAGTAGGAAATAAAAAGGAGGCGAGAAAACTTTATGAAACCAATAAGTCCCTAGCTTGCCAATAAAGATCGCACAAAGAGGAGCCTTTTAGTGTTGATCAGCGGTGAATGTGGTCAGCATCCATGTCCTCCAAAATATCACAGAGCATGCAGTAAGGGGCCTATACAACATGAGTTCGATGAAGTTGTTTGAGGAGACAGTTGTGTCCAGTAGACAGACGAAACTCGGTAACTACTTTATGTTTTGACCACATGGGAAGATCTTTAAAATTATTCCACGAGATATTATTGGAATTTCTCTTTGTAAATTGAAAGTGAGATCAATCCTTTTTTTTTAAAAATACGCTTGGCACTGGTAAAAAGAGGCAGCATTTCTCATTGTCTGTTGAATGGAAGCTCCCTTATTTGTTAGGTGGTCCGCTAACTCATTGCCAGTTACACCGCAGTGTCCACGAATCCACTGCGAGACTATTTCCTTAGAGTACTCAGATAGACTCTGCAGCAGTTTTTTACAGCCAAGAATGTTAGAGGAAGCTAGAGTAGAATTTGAGTTCACAGTCCCGATTTTGAATCACAGAAGACAGCAGCCCTAGTAAAGCTATTCAGATGACAGTGCAACTGCGCAAGGGCTACTTGAAGGGCAGCAATCTCACCCTCAGAAGTGGTTGTGAATTTCCCAGTTGTTAAATAAGAAGATAAAATGTGGCAATACGCCCTTGCTATCAGAGTCCTTCAAAAGGCTTCAATCAATATAGATATACGTCTAGAAGGTTACAAAATATAAAACCATTGTTCTTAGCGTCTCCCTCTGATATTTATTTTTACTTCAATTCCACCAGTAGAAAATACATTTCGCTATTTTACCCCTCAGTAATATTTTTGTTGCTATGGAAGCGTTTCCTTTCTGATATGTATGGGATTTTTTTTTTTTCAATTCACCTTATATACGGTCTTCGGATTTTAGGTAAGTTTTGAAGGAAGGAAACCGCATTTTCGGCTTATACACGGATAGGTTTACATTTAGAAATATACGATATTAATTTAATATCTAGTAAGTAGAAAAAATATTATTTGCTACCTTAAGGTTCTCAGGCCTTTTTGATAATAGAAATAAATAAACGGATTAAAAATAAATTGCTTACTAATTTTGAGAATAACCCCGGGCTGGGCAAGGTTGACTTAGCCTAGGGATGGCGATTCTTTCCGAAAATGATCGATTTTTAAATCAATTCGAATCGTAACCTGATGAATCAGCTCACAAAAAAGTCGAGGTCTAAAAGATAGATTTGTAAAGAAAAAACGATTTTTTGAAGTCTGCATTTACAAAGCAAATATAAATCCATTTTATGAAAAACAAGAAAGATGCCATAATGAACGATATTTTATCTGTAGATAATTTAGTTCAGGGAATTCGACAATTACAATTATTTTTATTACTATATCAAAGTATCAGGTATAACAGAAGATATTTATTTTCTAAATGTATTTGTAACATTAAAAACTTAAGAAAATCGATAATATAGTTTACAGTTCCAAATGCTTAATATGTAAGCTTTTTATAAACAACATACTGTTAAGTCCAAACGGGGTTCCGCTCATCACTTGCGATGTTGCCGGCAATCGAAAAAAGGCCCTCACAATGAACAGATGATCCCATGATACTGATACACATCATGGCTATTGAGTGAACGTGATGATAAATAGAGTTTTTTTGTTCTTGCCAGTAAAGCTTAGGATCATACTTCAGGTTCACAACTGCCTGCGATAAATATAGTGTTTAAAGATAGTACATTTTCAACTGTTTATAAATAATTTTATGGTTTTTACTAAAACGGAGAAAAACGAATATCGATTTTCTAGGATGAAATATCAATTCACTGAATCGATTCAGTGTTAAATGTCGATTTAAAATAAATTAAAAGTAAAAAAAACTTTTTTAAAAACAAGCTTTTATTTAAATGCTCTAAAAAGAATAAAATAAAATTTTCTTTTAAAACTTTTTTTGCTACAACTTATTAAGTCGTTACACAATTTTTGATATAAAAGCTTATCGCAAGATTTAAGCACTCGTATTTACATACTTTGAAAATTTAACAAATTAAAATCAATCAGATCAAGTTATTTAATTTGCTTGTTTATCTACACAGGTAAATCTTGTGACAAGCTTTTATATCATAATTTGTGTAACGACTTTATAAGTTGATAGCAAAAAAAGTTTTAAAAGAAAAGTTTATTTTATTCTTTTTAGAGCGTTTTAAAAAAAAGTTTGTTTTTAAAAAGTTTTTTTTTACTTTTAATTTATTTTTTACATTTTAGTTATCACTGTGGTCAGAAGTTTCACAGTTTGTTAATCTCATTCAACGCATTATTGTTGCAAGGTCGTTTGCCAATTAATTTTGAAGAGTCCAGCTAAGGGGTACTCAACCTTTTCCCCCGCCATGCCATATATATATGATAGATATTTCACTCGGGCCGCAACAAGCGGATAATGGAAAGGCGGGATAAACACTGTTAGACCAAAATAACATTGGACAAAGCAAAATTAATTAAAACTCATTTTTTTTTTTGCTTTTACTATAATACAATATTAAAAACGAAAAACACAATTTTTTTAATCCGAAATTTTAAACCAAATTTTTTCAATTTTTGTGCAGAATTTGGATAATACTATTCTACAAACGAAAAAATATTTTCGTGTGATTATATTTAAAAATGATGAAGTTTTTAAATGTTTTATTAAAAATTTGAGTATTTTTTTGAAAAATCGTAAAAAAAAAGTTTTAGGTATTTTACTTTTTAAATGACTGATTCTAAAAGAGAAAAGCCTGAACTTTTGTAGTGGAGAATATCGATTTAATAACAGGAAAATAAATTCATACGGAACGATTTAGAAATCATTTTCATGAAAACGCATCGATTTTGACTCATTTTAGAAAGAATTGTAAAAAATAGAAAATATCATTACTTTTTAAAAAGAATTATACCATTTGCAAGATTCCACCCGAAAAAAATTACTTTAATTAATATATACACTATTAAAATTCGAAAATAAACAAACGTAGGTGACTATAAGACTAGGTGTATCTTCTCACGAAGCGCACAATGCAAAACTTGACGACGTTACCAAAAAAACGGGAATGGTCCAAGGAATCCGTTTTGACCATTTATATTACAAAAGTGCAATTAGTTAAAAATAATTTAATTAAAAACCCTAAAATGCATAATTATTGTCATTTTTTCCCACCAGGTGGCTAAGTTCCAATTTTCCGACCTTTTTTTTCCCCAGACGTTTTTAAAACACGATCTAATTTTTTATGAGACTCAGATAAAAAAATAATTACAGAATCGGAAACATTATTTACTTCTCTACGATACGGTATAATTTATTTTACAAAATAATGATATTTTCTATTTTTTACTATTTTTTCCAAAATCAGTCAAAATAGATACATTTTTATGAAAATGATTTCTAAATTGTTCCGATCGCATTTTCTTTCACTTTAATGAAATGGTATTCTACACTAATAAAATTCATGCGTTTTCCTTTTAGAATCAGTCATTTAAAAAATAAAATGTCAAAAACGTTTTTTTTTACGATTTTTCAAAAAATACACAAAATTTTATTTAAATACTTAATAATTTCTTTATGTATAGAAATAATCTCATAAAATATTTTTTCCGTGTGTTGCTTAAAAATTACAGTTTAAAAAAGATTGTGTTTTTCGTTTTTTTTTCTTTTTGCGAGAAATATTTAAGCATTATTTTTGTTACATTTTTTGTTTAAAAATTACCGTTGTTTCTAATCGATATTTGAAGTTTGAAGGCATTAACTTAAAAATGAAACCCGAAAAAAAATTTAAACTTTAACAAATAATGCAATGCGAAATTTAATATCTCTACTTTTATTTCTATGGTCTTTTATTTATTTATTCCGAAGGTTTCGGGGATCGGTTGCTTAGAGCGCTGGGTTAGTAACTTTTGTACCCGGGTTCGAAACAACATCATTGCTTAGTTTTTATGAATTTTTTAAAAAAAAATACTCAAAATTTTATTCGCGCATTTAATAACTTCGCCAGCTATTTTGTAAGTGGAAAGATAATTTATTTCGTCACAGTACAGTATGTGTTTCCTTTCTTTTTTTACAAAACTACAATACTTTACATATTTTATGATTTTTTCTAAAATGAATCAATATCAATGCGTTTATATGAAAATGATTTTTAAAAAGCTGATACTTTGATCTTTGACAGTTAGTGATATAAAAATTAAAATGTCGAAAACTTTTCTTATGCATTTTGTTTGTGTAATAATTCATTACTTTTTGTGCCACTATATGGCTGCAAGTGTCAAGCTGCTTAAGAATCGGTGAATGGTCACTTACTCGAGAGCTCTGATAGCGAGAGGGGAATGAGAATTTCCATTTAAAAATGTTCGTGCTACACCGGGGGACGGGTATAAACCTGTCTGACAAAGAAAACAGGCGAAAAAATGTCGAAACAGGGAATTTTAAGTTATACAATCGGTAAAAGCCCGAGTAACGCCGGGCTAAGTGGAGGAGGGTGAGAGGTTGGAAGTCATTTTCAAAAAGAATATTAGAAGTGCTGATTTTGTGAAGGAAAGGGAAAATTTATAAAAGTAGAGAATGCCCGTGCAATGCCGAGCCATGCAGCTACTCTTTTTAAACTATTGCGGTATTGGAATATAAATGGTCAAAATATGCATTGTCATCCAGTCTAAACGTGTATACAAAATTTCAACTGAATTGGTTAAAGACATCAGCTTCAAAATTGAGTTGCACGATTCCACCCGAACATTTTACATTACAAGTTAATTAAAAGCTTGTAAAAGTATAGTATACTTTGTACGTATGCTGAGTGGAAGTATTGTAAAATATCCTGTTGTACAAATCAGAAATTTTTCAAAAAGTATTTTACACGATAAAATAATAATAGGTCGCCCAGGCTATCAATCCCCGTACCTATCGAATGCTAAGCGAGCACTCTACCATCTGAGTTACACTCCCGGTTGACAACTGTACTATTGTAAACATGCTCGCCTTAACACCTGAACAAGACCGTTACAGTAATTAGGTCAATTAAAAGTGTTACGGGAGAAACTAGAATCGAGTAAATAGATATCACATGGAATGTTTCAAAGTAAATAGAAATAGCTTGATAGATCTGCCTTTCTTAGTGTTCCGTTTAGAACAGTAAAAATATAACATATTTTGTACGCATGCTGAGTGTAAGTATTGTAAAATATCCCGTTGTACAAAAAAAAAATCAAACGAATTTCAAAAATATTACACGAAAAAAAAAAAAAATAATAAGAAGCACGGGTTATCGATCCCCGTACCTCTCGCATGCTAAGCAAGCGCTCTACCATCTGAGCTACGCCCCCGGTTCCCACCTTATTGTAAACATGCTCACCTCAACACTTGAACAAGATCATTACAGTAACTAGGTTTCGATATTGGAATATAAATCGTTAAAGCATGCATTGTAATTGAAACAAAACGTGTATACAAAATGTCAGCTCAATCGCTAGAAGACATCAGCTTCAAAATTGAGTTACAAGATTCCACCCGAACAAATTACTTTAATTAATATCTTTTTAACTAATTGTGATATCGGTGATATGCATTGTCAATATAAATGATCAAAAAACATGAGCTTCAAAATGCAAGATTCCACCCGAACAAATTACTTTAATTAATATCTTTTTAACTAAATACGGAATATAAAACAAAACATATGCATTATCAAAATTTCAAAAGCTCAATCACTAGAAGACATCAGCTTTAAAATTTAGTTGCAAGATTCCACCCGAACATTTTACATTGCAAGTTAAATAAAAGCTTGTAAAAATAGATTTTTTTGGCCCGAGAAATCGATTCTTCGATTAATCGATCTCAGATCTAACTTAGCCTTTAATCTCTTCAGTGGGTCGATAAGTGAGTACCAAGCTTGCTTGGGAACTTAAAATTGGAGGTTTCGCGTCAGACTGACCACGTGACCGGAACATCTGCTCATGCACCTCAAATCCCCAAGGTCACGCACTCTGAGTTGGGCACAGAAGGCTTTTATCCTCATGGACTGTTGCGCCTTCGAGTGAAGTTAATTCTGAGAATACTTTAGAAGTGAGATCAGACACAATAACTGTAATATACAAATCTTAGTATTTATGCTGGGAAGCAGAATACAGATTTTGTGTATACGAGAGTCATTCTGAAACTTTTAAGATACACCTAGGTTTTTAAAGCTATACTTACAAAATTTTAGGAGTGTTCACAAGATTAAATGCCTCAAACCTTTCATCTCTTTGAATTAATGAAAAAAATCCATTCATAGCCACATCCATCTCTTATGAAGGAAAACGACGTGCACTTAAGTTCTTTTTTAGAATAAAAAATAACCAAAGGTGTCACAAATAGCTAGATACGGAGATTAAGGTGGATATTCTATGACTTTAATCTGTTTTGCTTAAGAAACTCAACTATTAATCCAGCTGTATTGGAGGATGCATTGTCTCACGTTGAAGTATAGTCCCCTAACATTCACTTCTTGAAGAATTTTTGGAAGGCATTTAGTGGTATACCAGTTTGCTGACTCATACCTGGACTATTTCCAGGTATGAGTCATGTTTTTCAGCCCGCTTTTATCAGCTTGAACTTTAAAAGGTCAGATTCATTCGAAATTTTGCACACTTATCAAGAACCGGTGACAATACAATAATTTAATAATATTTTTCCATTGTCATGATCGAGATCATCCTGATTAACGATTTTTAATTTCCAGATTTGGCGACTAAAAGATTAAGTTACATACCTAAAGTGAAAAAATGCTCATGGTTAATACAAATACAACAAACCAATAAAAAAGTATTCTGTATGTGAAAAAGAGGAGGACGCGTCAGCAATATCTTAGTTCGATTTGCTATAAAAGCGCCTTTTTTAGTTTTTTAAACTATAATTTATTTGTTTTATGTTTCCATAAAAAACTTTTTACAATGTTGACTGTGTGACCAAGAGCTTCATTTTGCGAAAATAAGTGGTTACCATCGTGATACTACTCTTCTAATTGAGGCATATGTATTTTTTTCAACAAACTCTAGATGTAAGGTTAATCTTCGGTGTTTTTTTGCTACATAGAGTCGATCGGCATCTTTAGCACATATATAGCGGATAAGTTTTAGACCTCCTGTAGATATTTAGCTGTTTAAACAGCAGGAGGCGATCAAACTCATCTTCTTTTCATCGACGTACAAATTTAGCTCTCTCATCCATAAGTTCTGTTGTTGATTTTTCTACATACAAGAAGTAAATATGAAAACAACTTTCCTGATTAAATTTTTTGCTCTAGTCACAAAGTTTTTGATTTCGTTTAAAAATTGCTTACAAGTTGTGCTTTTGTGTATTTGGTAAAAAATATTCCAATTTTGTTAAAATTTTAATTAAATGAAAATTGTAATATATCATTCGAGTAAAAATTTAATACTTTTTTTCGATTATTGATTAAAGGATTTTTGAACTATTTCACCAATTTAAGTTTCTTTTTCACGAGATTTCGAATTTTATTCTCCTGATTAAAAAGTTTTTGCAAATTGTCATAATAGTTTTTAATATATTTTAAAAAAATCGTTTCTCTGTTCAAATACTTTAAAATTTAGCGAAATAAAAATTTCCTTACATTTTATTACACTAGCTGATATTTTATAATTTGTTTACTTAATATTTTAGCGATACTTGTTTATATTAGGTAATATATTTATCGTAATATTTTGTTTTTATTACAAAGTGGAAAGTGATTACAGAAATTGCAAGTTTTTTGAAAATTAAATGAATTCATCCATATAATTAGTATAAATAATTTGAAAAACAAAAATTAATTATTTTATGAAAGAATACATAAAAAATATCCTTTTAATAACATTCTTTTTAACACGCTTTTATTAACTTCACCTATATGTAACGGAATTTTTGAATTTAATTTTCATCCACTTTAAAAGGTCATATAAGTTCGAAATTTTGCGTGCTTGTCTAGGACCGTTGACAATAAAATAATTTCATTATTTTGTTCCATTGTCATCAGGATCATCAGGATTAACGGTTTCCCATTGCCAGAGTTGGCGACTAATTCCAGATTTGACGAATAAAGAATAAGTTACAACCCTAAAGCGAAAATGCTCATGGTTAATACAAATGCCACAAACAAAATCACATCAAAGAATAAGTGATAGTTTAACAAACTAAAAACACGCTTTTATAGTGAATCGAACAAAAAAGTAAAAAATAATTTTTAATGTTAGAATAAAATGAACAACGAGAAAATTAATGTCATTATGGTAAATTCGTGGGATGCTCGATATCAATTGTGTGTTACAATCTCTCACTAGTTCTATTCCGAAATATACAGAGTTAGGAGAAAAATGTAGTACAAATCACCCAACGCTTTTACTCCAATGACATTAACTTTCTAGTTAACTCTTTTTTTTCTTATATTAAGTATTATTTTTAATTTTTAGTTCGATTAACTACAAAAGAGTGTTTTTTAGTTTTTTAAACTATAATTTATTTAGATAAGAGTAAACACACACCACCAACAACAAAGAAAGAATAACAATGTTTATCTTTTGCATACTAATTAAGGTTTTTATAAAATGGAATTTACAGCGAAGAAAAATTCTAAAAACATGCAATATATCTATAAATCGGGTTTATATACAAAAAGACAAATTCCCGCTAAAAAAACTGGGGCTTTTTTGGGGAGAAGAAATTTCGATTACCTAACAAAAAATAAAAATGGTAACTGAATGAAAAAATCTTGTAATAGCGAAGCGATTTCAACACAAACGCAGGTTTCCCAACCAGAAGCATTAAGTTATAGAGGGGAAAAAATATCGAACGTCTTATTTTTTTTTCTTTTTAACAAACGAGAATGATGATCCAAAGCTATTTTTTTTTTTAATTTTTCTTTATTATACTTGATTAGAAATTTTGTTTTTTTGATATTCTTAACATATATGCATTTTTTCTGCTTTGTTTTAATAAAGAATAAAGTTTAAAAAGTGTGAGATTTTATTTTCCATAACGTAATGCATTGCAGCAGCGGTTCTTAAGCTTTTGATCGCCTCGGCTGTTCGTATCAGTCGGACATTATGGACTCCTAAGATATTGAACTTAACTGAATTATATATTATTCTTGATTAAAATATATGTTCTAGTAAAGTTTTGTTTTTTCATTGGGGCAATTTAGTGAACATCTTTCAATTTCGCCTTTCAGAGTATGTGAAAGCGGAAAATCTTAACATTAAATGAGAGATCTTCACAGATCCCGTAGAAAGGTTCGAGAGTCCGTGGATTGTAGTTTAAAAACCGTTGCACAGTGGCGTAACGTACACCCCCGCACTGCGGGGGGAGGGCAAAGCTAGACTGACGCCATTAATGTAGAATTTCCCAAAATTAGCTTTACATTTTTTTTAATCTAATTTTTATGCGATTTTAAAATTGGCGATCTAACATCATTCAAAATCAAAACTTTGATCGCTTATTAGGTATCGTAGATCCAATAACCAAATAAAAAAAAAAACATTTTAATTTGCTGTAATCCCCACGACGAAAGAGATACTTTTCTTTAGTGGGTTTTCTTTTAAAACAAAAAAAAAAATTAATAACTGTTTTTTTAAGTATACTTCATGCTAGCGGTAAGGAGAAAAAAAAAGAAATTTTACTTTTTACTGAAAAGGCAAAGTAACTTATTGGCGTTTTAGCTTCCCCCCACATGTATTTCATTTTCATTTAGCGAACTCGTAAATGACGTACATCTGTTATGCGTTTTTCATGAAAAAAAGTATTGCGATACTTGAGAACGCATAGAGAGCATTTTAAATGATTATATGGTCTAGATTTATGATATAGAAACCCATATGCCCACAAAAATTTCCGTAGATTTATGAGTATTCAATCAAATAAAGCATAATGAGAAATGTTTCACAAAATTGTTTTTAGAACATATATATTTTTATATTCAATGCACTTCAATAGAGGGAGTGTTCCTTCGCAGTTAAAACATTTTGATCTCACTTCTCTCTTGTAATATTAGAACTGCTTTTTGTAAACGGAATTGATTATTCTGGTTCTTATACTGTTATTTTGTTAATAAGACAAGAAGAAACGCGGCCCTAAAATGAGTGGAGTTAAAAAACTTTGAGTGGTTCTCAAAAACGAAAAATTCGAAAGGAAAAGGAGCATAATATTAATAGCAAGTATGCAAAATTGGATAACTTTTTAATATCCGCAATTTCATAATTTAGTGCAAATGCTAGAAGTAGTAATGCCAGGGAACTTGATGAACAAATCCTGGAAGTGAAAATTAATCCACAAGGAAAAAAACACAGTTTCGGATACTTCAACTAATAAGGATACTCTATGTAAAGAAAAGGAGTAGAAAAATGAAAACGAAGAAACAAAATTGATTATAAATGATTTTGCGCATTATGTAGGTACGCCTATAGATGCAGATTTAAGGGAACAAATTTTAAAATTGAGCCCATACCAACCAGAGGGTAATTTCCAAAAAGATTACAAAGGAAGGAGATTTTCGCCATCTTATTATAGTTTCATACCCAAGGCAGGACAAAAGATTGAAAGGAAATGGCTGTGCTATTCAACACGACTTCGTGTTGCTTACTGTCAGGTATGTTGGCTTTTTGCTGATAGAACAAATATGTATTTTCAAGAAGCCTGGTGTAAAAGAGTGAATGACTGGCAAGGAATATCAAAAAAAAAAAAAAAATTAAAGAGCATGAAAATTCTATAATTCATATCCAAGCATGTCGCACATATGACATCTGGAAACAAAATAAAACGGTGGATTATTGAAACACAATTTTAAAGAAGAAGTTAATAAGGTTAGCCAAACCTTACGAAGAATCATAGACGTTACAATGACTCTAGCGATGTGCAATCTTCCTTTTCGGGGACATCGAGAAACTCGAGATTCGACTCAAAGGGGAAAAGTTTTGAATATAATAGACCTCTTGGCTAAATATAACCCTCTTCTCAATGTTCATTTGTCAAAAAAAAAAAGAATTCAAAAATATCTTAGCCCAAAAATTCAAAATAAAACTATTGCTATTATATGCTCTAGAATAAAAGAAAATATTGTTAAAAATATAAGGAAATGTTCTTTTTTCTCTATTATTCTGGACACACGACACAGGATATTTTAAAAAAAGACCAATTAAGTATTATAAGGAATGTAACAAATGATGTTAATGATAATAATGAGCCAGATAATATCAGAATAATCGAAACGTTCTTAGGCTTTATTGAGGCGCAAATCAGACTGCAAAAGTTTGGAAAGTGACGTATTAAATTTTCTAAATACACTGGACATTAATTTGGCGAAGTGTCAAGGACAAGGATATGATGGAGCAGCCAACATGATTGGAGCGTATGGGGGTTTACAGAAATTAATTACGGACAAACAACCAAGAGCAAATTACGTTCACTGTTCAACACACAACCTCAATCTTGTTCTAAAGGATGCATGTAATAACGTGCCCCAGGTAAGAGAATTAATTTTATGACTTTTGTCAAAAAATTTACACATTTTTTGGGTTCAGCATTAAAAGGTGGAGTGATCTGAAAATTGTGCAGAATAACGAGAACATTCAGCAGACTATTAAATCATTTTGCATGACAAGGTGGTCATCTCGATTTGATTCTGTAATATCAATTAGTTACAATTACATTTAGATTTTAAAAGTACTTTTAAATAAGCAAGACGAGAAACAGGATGCTTTAGAGATTAAAAAACATATGGAAAAGTCATTTTGTTTTTTTGCTAATTTTCTAATGTCAAATTTTACAAAGAATAATCAAATGGATACCAGATTTTTTAACTATTTAACAGACTTACTTACAAAATTTAATGAGTTTAATTTTCAGTTACAAGGTAATAGCATACATTTTATTAAAACATGAACCATCATGTCAGCGTTTCTTGGCAGAATTAAGCCAAAGAAGTATAATATTGGACGTGTTGCGAATGTTGCCAGTTTCTCAATTGGTCACTGACACTCTGCCAAGAAAAGGAAGTTTAAGGGGGTTCACCCGCGTAATGGTTTCAAAAAATCAAAAGAAATTTTTTTTATATAAATTGGTACCTTAATATGTCTGTCTAGAATGGTTTTTTAAAGTTCGAAGTCGTTATAAAGAAGCAAGTGTTAGAAAAGCATCTGTTCGTAGCACTAAGATAATATTTTCATTGTTTTAATCGTACTTGAAACTTTTTAAACTAATTTTTCTCAAAACTGTGTTTTTCAAACGTTCCTTCATCATATCTCAAGAATGGTCAATCTGAATGATTTCAAATTTATAGGGTAGACTCAACACTTATATACGCACCAAATGAACAACGATGAATCCCAAAAATTTGAAATATTTCTATTTTTTTATAAAAAACACATAACAAAAAACCCCACGAAATTCCAAACTCTTTCTGCAGAAGTCTAGTAAAAATCTCCAATTTTTAATACTTTTAGTTGAGTATAGTCCGTTCTGTGCATTTAAACTTATGGATTATAGCACCGTTAAATTGTTTTATTACAGATAAGCCAATCAGCCGGAATCGTGGAGGAAGTGAACATCCATTTTTTCGAGGTGGGGGCGTTCAGAGCGCTATAACTCATGTTCTATTGGATATTTTTGGCTAAACATTTTGAGAGGGTGCCCCCCTCAGGTGCCCTTCTCCTTGATTCTTAGCATGAGCTAGAGGTTTAGGATTAACGGAAGATTTAGAAGCAGACATGATCTTAATCTGACTTTATTTAGATTTTTAGCATAAACGTTTAACAAATTAGATAATAATATATGTGAGAGAATCTATGGTGGCTAAACTCACAATAGAAATAATGCCAAACTAACGTAACCCGGACCACTATCAATACTAACTCGCCTAAGCTCTATTCCTAGACTGTCACAGATCCTAATATTAAATAGTCACTCCTACCTTTAATGTAGTCTGAAGTAGCGATGACAATAATCCTAGATGAAGTTGCGTATTTACGCGAGTGCAATGGTATGCACCTTGACTTAAGGGCTCTCTATCACGTATAACTTCTAATTGCTCTTAATGTTTCCAAAATCTCTTCATGTTTGAACCACGGATTATCTTTACATTCCTAAAATTGCCACCCCGCTTACTCTGACTTCTAGTATTTAAAAGCTTCCCAATTTGCATCTTTCCTTCACGCTTCTCTTCTTGGATTTGGTTGGAAAAGAGTTGCCATTAATTCTGGCCCCAAAGGACATGTCAAAGAAAAGACGCGTGAGCCCGTCACAATATACTCTTAAAACATATATAAATACTCTTAAAACATATATAAATAAATGATAACAAAACTTGAAATTCTAACTTTTTATTGGTCGTCAAAAAACAAAAAATCCTTAAAAATGCTTAAAAAACAGGCTGTCACATGGGTGAACCCCCTTAAACCCCTACATTATACATTTGAATGCCCTTAATTCAGATTTTAAAACTTGGTTTGAGAATGCTTTAACTATGGTAATTACCACTGTATGTAATGAATTCAAATGCTGTCACATTGAAAAAAAAATAAAACAAATGTCGTATTATAAGAGGAACAGATTGGAACATGGAGTATAATGAAGATCTTACAATAAAGTTTAGAAACAGATGTCAGCAATTTTCGTTTTGAATAGACCCGAAGAATCCCGAAGTATGGAGCATTGTAAGAAAGTTTTTTTATTGTTTTTCTTAGTAAGAAGGAATTTCAGCGTGATTGCCAATCTTCAAAATAAAAAACAAAAAGGAAAGAAGACTGGATTTACTATTAACAGATATTTAGGGTTAAACCTGGCAAAATTGAGAGAGATGCCAAATTTTGAAAATATGTTATTGAAGCACCAGCTTCATCTCTTCCATTACAAACATTTGTCTTTAATCACTTATTTCATATATTAACTAAATTTTAATTTTATTAAGGTTTCCGATTACCCTAAAACCATGATTTTTTTTTCAAAAATTGACAAATTTTTTTATGACTTTATTTTATAGACCATTTTATTAGCTTAATAACAATACCGAGTATTTTATTTTTCCTCCACTAGAAAAAAAATTACAAGCGTTTTAGTAAAAGCAAATGCCATAACTTTACACAAGATGTCAAACTTTAAAATGCCTTTTACTCGAAATGTGTTTTTTTCGAAAAACTCAAACGGGGACAGCGATTGCTCAAAAAGTTTTGAAAATAATTAGCTGAAATTTTATGCTTATGTTCTGTAAGCACAACAGTAGCAGTGTTTTATTTATTTATCAATAACTGTTTTTTTTTCCAAAATTTGCAGTCCTTTATGTGAATATAGTCAATGTTTTTTTAAGCAATTTCGTATAACCACTAAGACAAAGTGCTCTAGTTTTTATAAAAATTAAAATATATCTTATCCTGAAGGTCACTTCAAAGAAGTATAACAAAGTAACACATCAAAATTGAAAAATTGAGAATTTGTTCATAAATCTTTGTACAGAGCGGGCCCCATTTATGCAATTTTTCATACATTTTTACTATTTTTTTCCCATTTTAATAATAATAATTTTTTTCTTTTACCAATTTTAGGATTTTTTCCTTAAAATATACTAAATAAATATAAAAATCACAAAAAATACCCATATCTCCTTTTTTTTTTTAAAAAAAGTTGTCGCAAGTAGTCGGATACCTTAACACGTGTTTCTCTTGTTTTATATACTAAATTTCTCACTACAGTTACGAAATTTAAATCTTTTAAAGTAAGTAGCTCTATGCCAGCTGTCATAAAAGCATTTGTAAAAATTCAACATTACCAGGGTTGATCAGAAGAAAAAGGTTACAAGCCTCAGCATTTGAAAACTACACATTGTTGAGAAATTTTGTTTCTCCAGAATGGAGACAAATGGCGCTAATTGTCATGCAGCTGGTTTGCGGGTTGGTAGGGAAAGTTCTAAGATGATTCAGGACGATTGAAATAGCAACACTCTTCGAAGATTGGTCTCGTTTGGAAGTGCGAGCTGTGATACAGTTTTTATGGGCAAAGAATGTGTCCGCATCTGCAATGAGCAGACAACATGTAGCGAAATTGTGTCACTCTTTTCTATCAGGCAGACGGGAAGTCAAAAGCCGCAGTATGACAGAAATGGTCCGGCTAAGTAGTTCAACGACAGAAATGAACGATGGAGAAATGATTCAAAATGGTCTACGGGTAACTATGCGTGAAATCTTGTCAGAGTTGGGACTGAGTTATGGTAAGGTGCAGTATATCGTTTCGAACGTACCGCGATATTCTAAGACACTGCCGCGAAATCATCCACTGAGACCTTGTGAGAGGCTTGCACCTCTCTCTCGGAGACCTAGACTTGCGGGAGGTAGGGAAGAATCCCTCGACATGATCCAATTAATCTATTTATTTATCACACAATGAAAAGACACAATTTCAATTAACAATAGTAAGATAATGTCTCAATGCTAACCACGAAAGTGGAACAACGACGATAAAATGTGAATGATTAGGAGAGTATCAAACTTGATCCTTACCTTAATAAAGGATCTAACCTATCATCCGATTTAATCTAATATCAATTCAGTCTCAGAGAACAATCGTCACTTTAAAACTTCTTCCTAAGGAGTTCTTAATCACAATAATTCAAATATGATACCTTCAGTAGCAATCTCACCTGATTCGAGTATATCTCCTTTCCTACTCTCTATTCAAGCTAAAAAACTTTAATTATATATATAATAAGTTAATTTAAATATCACGATTCTCTTCTTCCGAAGGGTTGGTAGTGAATAACGCGAATTGATAGCCCAAAGATTTCCCAAGAGGATTAATTGAAGGATTGCGGATAGTTCCATCACTTCCTGGCTCAATGGACAGGGACCTGATTTCTACTAAGACAGGTTAAGCAAGTTGGTTCTGCGTTCTGACAATTGCCTAAATAGACTTGGTGATTATATTGAAATGTTATAGGCCCACGTATGCCTCTTAATTCCCTTTTGTATTTTCTGTCTATTGTTAATAAATATTTTTTTATTCGATTTGTAACCTTTTTTCTGATCAACTCTCGTAGGTAAGCAGGGGTCTACTCAAAACTGAAAAACATAGCAAAGGGTCAATGAGACAGAATGTTTGGAAAACTCTGCATTAGAGGATAAATTTTACCGTTATTATTTAGTAAGCTTTAAAGAAGTTCAACATGTATCATATTAAAAAATTGATTTTTCGAATTCCAAGTTATATATTGACAAATTTAAGGGATTATAATTAAAATTAACAAGGTATTAGCAAATTAGAAGCTATTTTAATGGAGTTTTGTTTTCAATATCCTGAATTCTAACCAATACACTTCGTGGAATTTATTTTATGGCAAATTATATAACTTGAATGAACTTAAAAAGATAGAAAAAAATAAAAATGCTAAATACTTTTTCTTAAAATTCGCAAACAGGAAAAGTATTGAAGAAAAACCTTTCTAGAAATCAATTAAATACTCGAGAAAATATGTACATGTAAGAGAAATGCAAATAATTACTAACGTTTACAAATGAAATATTATTTTTTTTGTATATCTATGCATTTCTTAGAATTCTTAAAATATTTTGAAAAGTCGGAGAGAAGTTACCACAATTCTTTTTTAAGAGGTATTAAAATTATTATTATTATTATTGTGGAATGACATTTTTTTGAAGAAAATTTCTTTCTTGTTATGATATTCTTTCACGGTTCTTGATGAAAGAAATATTTTAGTCGTAGTTTAAGCTCTGTAATAGTTCCTTTATTGTTTGGAAAATAAAATAATTTCAAAATGTAACTAAAGTAATTACGTTGAAAATGACTTGAGTTATTTTTAATATTTCGTAGAATATCTTAAACGTTTGCCTTGTATTTTTCATTTTTAATATTTCTACAAAATAATGTAAATTACTTAAAGATGAGCAAAACTGAACTTTGATTTTCTTTTGAATAATTTATAAATTCCAAGAATAATTAAAATTTTACTGCGAAATTATTCAAGAAATTTGAAGAAAACTGAAGTGAACCAAAGAGCATTGTTAAATGTTTTGGGCAATATACTCATATTTCTGATTTTTAACATTTAAATATTTTTCAGTTTTATATATATATATTGCTCTTAATATTTATTCTCTTCTGAAATTATGGAAAGGATCCGTTTGCTCAATTTTATGTTAAAATAATTATAAAATAATAAATAATATAAGAATGTAATTCTTTTTCTTGAGTAGACTTTAATTTTCTCTTTTTGAAATTTGTATTCATTATTTTTTATATGTATTTATTAAAAATACAGGTTTGGTTTTTTTAATTACGTATAATTGCATTATACCTCATACTTTTGAAACAGATAATTAGAGGCGAAAATTAATTCAAATTGGGATTGGTTTTTTATTCATTCATTTTACACAAATACTGTCAAATAGTGTTTCTTAAACTGTGGGGCATGCCCCCAAAAGGGGTGGGGTGAAAAACCTACGGGGAGGTGTAAGAGCATATCGAAAAGTAGCAATAGATTAAAACAATAGATTATTTAAAAAATTATCTATTTATTAAAAGGAAGCAAAGAAAAATACACTCTTGCACAATAAAAAATAAGATACACATTTATACTGATATAATACACTTATAAATGTATCAGTGCTGTACAATGTATTTGAAGATTAATTTAAGAATATCAAGTTATAAGAACAAGTGTGATAATTACCAGTGAACCCATGGTGTCTGTCATACATAAAATTAAATACAAAATTTATTACTTATCTTGATAATTTGCATGGTTTATAATTATAGTCGTGTTGTAGCCTTTGACGTCAAAGTATATTGAATTCAATACGTTGTTAGTGTATGAAGAGGAGGGGGGCGATGGAAATTATGTTTGAAAACTGGGTCGCAAATATTGAAAGTTTGAGAAGCACTGCTTATTCCTGGCTAAAAACAATGGTCATTCCTATTTACCTCAGACATTGTAATATATCATTGAATATAAGATTTGTTGAAAGCTGATAAAAATTTAAATCTGTGAAAAGTACGATTCTAAAAGCTATTCACGTAGTATCAAAATTTAAAACAATTTTCAGACAAAAATGTCTTTTTTCCCTATGATATCTTATTATTTATCATGCTGTTTAACACATGTTATATGTATTCCAAATATATCCTACCATAGTTTTGCATATGTTAAAAAAATAAAGCTAAGCTAAGTGTGCGATCCTAATAAGCATGTATAACTTTGTTACTGCCTGGGACCGCCAATGAGAGAGGCAATGACAATGAGCCACATCATATTTTCATCTTTGAAAAAATTACAGAAGAATTTTCAGAGACTAGAAACATGATGGGGGGAGAGAAATTTTTCAGAACTTATATTATAAGAATCGAGATATGAATTGAGTTTTAATTTGCATCACAATTTGTGTGATGTGGATCATTACGTGGTAATGGGCACAGTGAGAACGGGCCACGAGTGTGACTCCAATTCCCAACAAGGTACTCGGATTCCTTCGAACTGTATCCAACGAATTTTGTTCTATTCATGGAACAAATTGTGTTGGATACTGTAACCCGATGGAAAGCGTGGTCCGTCCTCACTGTGTCTATTATCTCGCAATAATCCATATTCACACAAATTGTGATCAAAATAATCAAACATCCGGAGGTCCATTCCATCTTTCTGACAATATTTCTGATGCTCGTGCATTGCCTTCTGCCAATCCGTAAATCAAGTGCATATCTGCCAGCTCGGTGTTTGTAAACGTTCCATACACCTCTGCTGCCATTGACAATTCAAATGACTGCGGTAATGTATATCTATTTCATTAAATACTCTTTTGAACAACGCCACCTAGCGCCGTATGAAAATGTTTCCTACCATGGGTTGCTCTGCAAATTTGAATCCTTGCAATGTTCCCAACCTCCCCTTAAAGTTTATCCCAATGATCCTGGGGACACCCTGTATAATCGTTTACTATAATATGTAATCGTCTACTTCATTGATTATTTATATCTTATTTGATAGTGACGTTTATTTGTTGTATGATCTTGTTCCAGCTTAAGGTATCCGACTACGTTCGAAACTGTGATTTTGCAAAAGCGTATAAATGGATAATATTTACGATATTTAGTGTCACTTAAATTAGATAACATGTATAAAAGAGTTTTAAGAAAATTATTATAGTAAAAAATTATTTAAGTATAATATTTTGACAAAAAATGAACTTAGAATAATCTTTTTCCAAAACGTTCTCCTTTTATAAAAAACGGTCGTTCTATTATAATAATATTTTGCTGATATAAAGTGAAGACTTTTCCAGAGAGTCTCAACTAGAATTTTTGAAAAATTCAGATTATCTTTAGAGTTACTAACCATTGTGTGTGTGAAAAAATTATCGACATTTTTTTTTAAAATGTCTCCCCTCTGTTGTAGTAAAATATGAATAAAACCGCTTCTAAGTAAGTTATATATTTCAAAAATTCTCTAGTTCAGCCTCTGTACAGAGGTCTGAGCTATATACAGGCAAAATATTTTTATAATAGAGGCATTTTTGCATAAAAGTAAAATGTTTTGAAAATTGGTCATTGTATGCTCATTTATTGTCAAAATTTTGTACTTACATTATTTTTTAATGTAATAATATTCTGAAACCAATTTCATACATGTTTTCTAATCGAAGTGACACTAAATATCATGGATATTATCCATTTATAGGCTTTTGCAAAATCACGGTTCTGAACGTAGTTGGATACGTTAAGGCTAACTCGTTTGAAAATTCATATAAAATCATAACTGTAATTAAATACGCCGAAATTTATAGTTTATAATGATTTCATATTACATACGTTCCAAATTCAGCTTGCACCGGTGTGATAACGGGTCTCAGAACGGAGAAAACGGAATCTCACATATGATGTCGTTTGCCCTAAAGTAATCACATATTTGTGATCACGGTCCTGAACGGGTTAAAAGTACGTCACGGGTAGTGTGGCAAAGTAAACTTGTAAAATAAAAAATTGAATTAACATTAGAACTAACTATTTAAATGAATTATTTTTAATTAATAATAAATCTCTAATTAGTGTATAATACCTATTTATTTGAGAATATGTTAAGCGAATGTTTCTGCGAAATTCATTGAAAATTGTAATTTATTTAAGAGTTAAAATGCATCAGTATTTTTTGCCCCATGATATACAAAATGATTTAAATATATGTTATGAAATATGTGCATAAATTTCTATACTGTTTAAATATAATTAATTGATTTATTACATCAAAATATACTGGAGGGGGTGTACCCCCTGTCCTCCTAGCGGTGCAGCAGCCTCCATTGTTAAAATTATACAATTGTTCACACTCGTTGCTCAATTTATAAAACTGTAATTTACAATGTAACGGGTCTAATCGCGTACGTCCTACTAATCTCTTCTTGGGGAAACACTTTCTTTAAATATTATTATATTGAAAACTTTTTCCTGAAGAAGAAGAGGCGAATTATGGAAATTAAGGCTTATACTTAAAGATTAACTTTCAGGTTCGAGGTGAAAAGAGGTTAGAAGTCAAAGGATAGAAGTTAGAGATTAACGTAAAGTTAGTTGAGAGTGATTCGTAGGTTATTTGCTTAATATTTAAGATTGACGGTTTGATCCATTAGCTGTTTAAATTGGAATAAGTTAAGATTAACTTAAAACTTTACTTCGATTATTTAGAAGAGTATTGCTAGGACGTGCCAAGAGTAAGTGATTCGATTTATAATTAAATTTTCAATTATCTCGTATACCTTGCTTTTGCTCTCATATTTATTCAAATGTGTATTTCCTAACTTGGGTTGTTAAAATTTGTTAGGTTGTTGAGACTTGTTAATAAATTATATTTATTTTGACTATGACTGATCTTCCCTTTAACTCTCGTACACTAATAAAACGGGACAGATCATCCATTACAACATGTATTTTGTAGTTCTATTTGTTTTTTCTTTTTTCCGCTAAATTCGTTTTTGAAGCTCCTCTTCAGTTAAATTCATCACTGTAACTGTATCGTCCAACACTTTATTGATAGATTTTGATAAACCTGCAGCTCTTGAAACTTCCTTGAAAGTTGTGTGTGTGTATTTGGCTCCATTCATTGTTAATAAGTCTTTGTGTGAGACAACGTCTTTTTTCTCATGCACCGATTCAAGTCCAGACAATCGTTGCGATATTTTTCTGCGAGAGTTTGCACTAACGTATGATTGCAACCGTATCGGCAACATTATATGAAATGATGCACATGGTTGCCAATTCAGCGCGCACGACACTTGCGGGAAATCGGGGTAGCTAACTTGGTGAGTTATCTTGAACGTTAGCATTGTTGAGATACTACTTAATAAATTTATTACAGCATCACGAAAAACGTTTTTTATCTAGAGAGAGATAACTGTCTCCATCTTTGTAAAATTCGAGACTTTTTAACTATCAGGAAATTTCATCTAACTATAAATATGAATTACATTTCCTTCGTAGGGGAAAAAATCGAAACGTTCCGGTATGATTTTTTCCATAACTGTTTAACGCTCATTTTACGTAAAAGCAAAGCCAGAAAATTTCTAGTTTATTTAAATGTCTGTTACGCATTAACCCATTGGTCCATCATTCTATCGTCTCTGAAATAGTCTTAATTAAGAAATGTTTTCTGGCAGTTATATATATATATATAAAAAAACTGCTCCTATCTTTTTCAAATTAAGTGCAGTTAAGCTCTCGATAACTGGAAGAGTGTAGAAGTAGTTGAAGCACGCCCCTTGACCGTGTTTCGAGGTCACGTGGCTCAAAAGCAGGGCTTCGAACCGTAAATTTGTCGTTCCAGTTCAACTAAAAAAAATATATCGGTTCTGTTACGGTTTCAGTTAAATTCCGAAGCAATAATTTTATTTTATGCATATTCTTATCTTAAACCATCTATACTAGTTTATTCAATTGAATTACCGTATTTACTCAAATTTAAGCCGCCATCGATTAGAAGTCGCACCCCGAATTCTCAACGTGTTTTTGTGAAAAAATGTTGAAGCCCCTACACACCCTGCAAGTTTGTCGGTGGTAGTGAATCATCCTATTTTTATAGGTAACTTACATTTGAAATTTTTCATCATCAATATTTTGCTCATTTTTTAAAATATTTTTCATTGCATTAGAAATTATTAAAACCTATATTAATACCTCGACTAATCACTCTACGAATGTCTTATTGAGATGTGTATCTTCCCATCATTCTGCTTTAGGTTTATATATGAACATATTATCGAAACACGAATTACATACTTTCTTAATTCATCGCATGAAATACTACTTAATATTAGCAATAATGTAGTAAAGTCTTTTCAAAGAAACTTAAAGAATTTGCTGTGAAATTCGTAAGATATACAGAATGCACGGAATTACAAAGATTTCAGTTATAATCATCATCTTAATTGTATACTATTTGACAAACAATCCTGGGTTTTATACATAAAAACTTCACATCAATGCTTTAAAACGCGTGAGTGATTAAAATTTACTTACAAATTAAATTCATAAGTTAAATGTTACAGAATCACTCACTTGTCTGAGTAGTGGAGTGATGAGAGGGTCAAGGTTTCTTCTCTTGATTTTTTCGTACAGTTGTGTGTGGAGAAAGTGTCAAAATTTTAAAAGGGTGTTCCATGCATTTTTTGATCAAATCCAATTTATACTGAGGCTAATTACCGTTTAATACCTTCACCTATAATTCATTTGCTCTCGACTGATTAAACCCGGAGGACTTATTTCAAGATACAAAGAGTGTTCAAATGCAAAGGTATGAACAACGCAGCCGTTAATATGTATGCTTGTCCCGCTATGGGAGAATGTAGGGAAACATCTAGTGATGCGAATGGAGCCTCCGGTGAAGGGGCACGCATGCGCAGGAGAGAGCAGAGGCTCTTATAAAGAGCGCCGTCTAAATGTACGTGTGAGGGCATCATGGCGTTCACGTTAGAAAATTCGACGATTGAGGTTCAGAGAGGCTTTCTTCAATTTTCGACAGTGGTAGGTGTTGACCCGGCCACTGTTTATCGCAGGATGCTGAGGGTATACGCGGAAGACTGTATTTTGAGAGTCACTATGCGAAACTGGGCAAGTTCAAGTGGGAACAGCTTGACCATCCGCCCTACAGCTCGGACATGTTTCTCTGCGATTGCCCTATGTTTGGTCCCCTTAAAAACATCTGAAAGGGAACACTTCAACTTGGAAGACGAACTCAAGGACGCTGTGAAGGACAGGTCTTGTCGTGGTCGTTTTGACTATGTATGGTTCAGAATTACGAGGTCCGTCGCCAAAAGCCCTCGAGTGAATAACACGAGTCACAGCCACAAGAATTCTAAGAACAAGGAATCTTTCTGCTCGTTCATCAATGGGATTGTCTTGTTCAAATCTATAGTAAATGCTTTATACCCACAGTATCGTTTCCTACCTTTTAGTTTGAATTCTCCTTTGTAAAATTCATCCGACAGTGTAAATTTACTCGAATGTTTTGCAAGAATTTGTAAAGGAGTGTGTTGCTTCCCATCAATCCGAGGAAAGCATAAACAGTTCATTTGTAAACGACATAACCTCTTTCCAATAAGTAATTTTTTTTGCAATGGTCATATTTTGATAGTTTTTATTTATTATTTTTTGAAAAGGAGTTTGCAACTTAAAAGGAAGTGCTTGTAAGATGCAGATGTTTTGTAGTCCTATAGAGAAATGCAAAGGAACAATTGATGACAATACGAATAAAAAACTAAACTTTAACACAACTGCTAAGAAATCTTGTTTTTCAATGAGCTAAATTCATGACAGTCGCATGACAAATGCAGTCTCGTGTTCTCCAATGAATCCAAAACTTACACTATACTTGCAATTATTGTTCTGTTCGCTACATTTAGGTTAAATTTCAAATTGGAACTCGGGTAAAAATGTCCACATATTAAGATTTTTCAAAAAAAAATTTTCAAGATTAAAAAAATAATTCTTATTTCATACGTATGCTTTTAAATCAAGTACATTTTGTTTATTTATGGGCGCTTTTATTGTTGACAAATACGTTGTTTTTAAAACAAATCTTCTGTAAAAATCAAAAGTTGGCAGCAGCGAAGCGGATGAACTGATTAGCTGGAATTACGAGATTGCCTTTTTCGTAAGGCTATGACGTCACATGAATTATGAACTGATTGGCTGAAAACACGTGACGGTATTTATCCCGTGACTATGACGTCACATAAATTTATGGCATTTAAGGCTTGCTGATTCAACACGAAGAATGCAAGCAGAAATGTTTCATATTAAAGCCCATAACGGCTGTACAAAAATTCATTTTTTAAAAAATTTTCCGCAAAATTCTAAAATTTGTAACAGATTGAATCACTTCTCGAATAATGAAATAAATAAATAAATTAAAACTGGATTTAGGGCTACGAAACATGGACGAAAATGAATTTTTATGTTAACAAACTACTGTTTTTGGAAAAATAACAACATAGTTTGATCTTAGAAATGGTTTAAAATTCCAATTTCAACTTTAACATTCATAGGAACAAAATTAACTTTTAGCCTTTACTTTGTCTCGTCTGTAAATTCCGTAACTTCAATGAATCTGATAATGAAATGTTGATTTATGGGGTTTCTAAGTCAGCACACACAGCAAATCCTATTAGAGAGCGGAATTTTCGATATTGTAACTATTCTTCCTCTTTGATTTTAAACGAAATTAGTGACTGAAGGGATAGGTTGTACAATTAATCAGTTAATAATTAAATATACTGAATTCCTTAAATCCCAAATAGCTTTAGGCAGAATTCTCTGGGATTTGAACATAGCTCTATACTTGAAGAGTTAAAGAACCGTATTCAAATTCAGTATCAAATCAAGAAACTAATATTATTTAAAATACCTGGAAAAGTTTTACTAATGCAGAAAGCTTTCTAGGAAGAAACTATTGAAGAAGGTATCCAACTACCCTAAAATCATGAATTTTGCCCAAAACTGACAAATATTTTTTATGATTATATTTCGTAGGCCATCTTATTAGCTTTATAAAAATACCAAGTTTATTATTTTCCATTCAATGGAACAAAAACTAAAAATGTTTTAGTAAAAGCAAATATTACTACTTTAAGCAAGATTTGATAATATAAGATGCGTTTTACTTTAAATGTGTATTTTTTAAAATGTTCAAACGGGGACAGCGATTGTTCAGAAAGTTTTGAAAATAATTAACTGAAATATTTTATGTATTTTCCGTATAATAGTAAAAGTGTTTTAACCTTCAGATTTATCACAATATTTTATTACAAAATGTACAGTCCCTTATGTGAATATAATCACTGTTTTTTTTAAAGCAATTTCATATAATAATTAAGATAAAATGCCCTGGCTTTTGTAAAAATTAAAGTATCTCTTACTCTGAAAGTTATTTTAAAAATAAATAGCAAAGCAACACATTAAAATTGAAAATTTGTTCATAAATTTTTTGTACAGGATGGGCCCCATTTACGTAATTTTTTAAAAATTTTTACTCATTTTTTCTCGTTTTAAAAATTATAATTTCTTTTTCTTCTTAATTTTAGCATTCTTTTTCTTAAAATGTACTAAATAAATCTAAAAGCACAAAAAAATCCCCATATCTCCATTTTTTTGAAAAAAAGTTGTCGCAAGTAGTCGGATACCTTAATCCAGAAAGCTTTCTGAGAAGAAACTTTTAAGGTTCTGACTACATGAAATATTAAATGTAAATGTTTTACTTTTCAGAGTTCATTCAAAAGATATATAAAAGGCACACTTCCATATTACATAAACTGTCTTAAAATATAAATATCATTTTATTATTCTTGAAATATAAATGTAATCTAAAATTTTAAAATTTAAGTCGGTATATGAACAGCAGAATGTTTTCTAAGGAAATTGGAAAGGGAGGAATATTCATTTAACATCAAAGGGAAATTCGCGAAGCTTTTAAATATATATTGCATAAGCATATATTCTATATAAAAAATTTCATTTCAATAATTTTACGGTATAACTTTCATGTTAACGACATACCTTCATATATGAACACATCTGTGTTTCGAAATACTCAGAATTTCACACACAAACAAATTCGATGACTCCTTCAAAACAGTGAGTAGGGCGTTTCGGATTCGAATATTCCAAGCAATTCATTTCTTTTTTTAGAATTTAATGAAAAGCTTTACTACTAAAAGCGAAATAAAATTTTCCACAAAGTCAAAACAAATTAGCATTCTTAAATGTAGCCTTGAAAGTCTTTTAAATTTGTCTATATATTATTCAAATAACTACCAAAGCAATGCAAATGTAACAGGAAATCTTAAATATAGTTTAGCAGACGGCACTATATATTATTTTTAGAAATTTCTAAAACCTTTTAAGTCATATCTGAATGGAGACATTTTGCATTTGGTTCTCCATAAACATTGAAAAAGTTTTACATCTACATTTCAATGACGATTTACACGAAAAAAAAAAAAGCATGAAAACAATTTATGGGCTAAATATAAAATTTCTTTCTTTTATATTCGGAATATACCGAAGTTTGTAAACTTTAGCGTGAACTATGGAATAAAATTTTTGAGACATAATAAATTTAAAAAATAAGCTTTTTTTTTGCGTTTTGATAAGATTTAATAATTGTAATATCTTAAAGAAAGATTTTACCTAATAGATCAGATTTTATTGAAAGTGTTTAACTATAGTTTTTAAGTTGCAAGTGAAAATTGCACTGACAGAAATAAAACTTTTCAATGAGCATCAAATATTATCTTGCTTTTATTTTAAATATATGGTCATAGAAACCTATGTACATCCGCAGAATTTCGTTTACTATCTATTAATTTTGCATTTCGTAAGTTGTTTTTTTATTTACAATATGTGACGAATTACAGATCTATACTGATGGTAGCAGGCGTGCAAGTGCTGTCTCGGGTAGTGGGATTTTCATCAAAAGGAGGAGTGGTATTAGGATCTGTGAGAGAAATCCTGACTATATTGCTCAGTTTTTCGGACGGAACTCTCAGCTGTTGAGGAGGTTTTGAGATTGTGCTTTACTGAGAGTGTCAATACAGATATTTGGATATTCAGTGACAGCCGCAGCTCCATTCAGCATCTATATGAATGGTTCAGGCATGGTGACAGAACGACAATAAATATTGTCCAGCTATTAAATAGTTTGGGAATGTTAATGTTAAGATCTTTTTTCAGTGGATACTGTCACAAGTAAATGTCTGTGGAAATGAGATAGCAGGTGGTTTGGCGCGTGAGGGCAGCCATGAAAATTCTACAATTGGTCGCTGTCTTAATTTTTCAGAAATTACCACAGTAGTCAAACAAGATATAAGTTCCCGTTGGAGGCAGGCCCCGGACATGAGTGGTCTGAAGAAAACCGTCCTGTTGCTGCTTTGTTTGGGACAGACAGTAGGTGAGACGAAACTGCTTTTGCTAGGTTTTTGGGTGGACATACTCGAGCTCAACGGTATGTAGCAAGTCTTAGAGTTTACCCTTCTTGTCCGAATGGCAATGTGACCCAAAACGCTTCTGCTCCTATCTTGGCTTGTATTGGTTGCCATAAGAGCCAGCGGCTCTCAAGTCCTGCTACAGTTCTGTAATGTTTAAAAACGCACGGGTTCATGGACTTGATTTAGATATTTCTGTCGATCAAGTGGGATAAGAAACAACAACAGAATATGTGTGCAATATATAATTCATATACATTTCTTAAATACTTTGCAATAATTATATGTGCGAAGAGTGTACACAAAATTTTGTGTTGTTGTTGCAGCTAATGCCACCCGTCTGACGTAGTCAGAACGAGGTCCACGAAATTCATGGTGGCAAGGGGCTAGAAGTACGCCTGTCGTTGGCTTAGGCCTTGAGCACCATACAGGTGATAGTACGAATTAGCTCGGAGAAATTCCCCGAAGGGACAATAGATGGCGACACCACCTACCTCCACAATTTTTCCGTGGGACTGGAGGGGCTGGGAAATATTCTCCAGTTCCATGCACTCGTGATTCAGCCCACAAGACTTTCGAACCCACTGATTTAACGAGGACGTACTCCGTGTGTACTTGGAGGGTATTTGGTGGCATCGGGCATCGAACCCAGGCCTTCAGGTCTGGAGTCCGATGCTCTAACCACCAGGCTACCCACGGCCTACACAAACTTTGTAATCCAACTGAATGAATAATTATATATACATTGTAACATTGTGTGAATACTGGTAGCATAGGGTTATCTTCCCAATGAAGAGGCAGTTTTAAACCAAAATTGGTTTATTATTTTCTCACACCTTGTTTACACAGTACATACATTTAGAAACACTAAAAGACTTCTAAATTCTTAAAGCTATACATTCCAATGTTCTCGTCCCGCCTTTGTTATCTCTACTTCTTCTTCTCGTTGCCATTCGGCACTAACTAAACTTGACGTTCCTGTGGCGCCTTCTCAACAAAAAGGCTAGTCCTTCACCTGTACAACATGTATAATCTTTAATACTAAACTAAATTTCTATTATTTTAACTAATGTTGGCAACATGTAAGAATGAAGAAAATCAGTACAAATAATACGATAGCTTCAGTAAGACAATAATAAACTCTTATGCTTAAGATTAAGATTTTAGGGCTAAACATATTGTTTCAAGGTGTCAAGCTTCCTTTATGTTTGTTTGCATTAATGTACTGAAATAATAAAAAAAATGCAGTTTGAAATTATTTTTGTAATAACTAAATATTTTCTAAAAATATCAAACATCATAACATAACATTAGAAAAAATAAACTATTAACTTATAAAGGCTAAAATTAATTTGAAGAGGGTAATTGTTAATAATTGAAACAAAAAAATGAATAAACGAAAAAAAAAACGAATCATCTGTAAAAATGCTGATTTCAGGAAAGCATACAAAAAATAAAATTGTTCATAAAAATTGCTATTTAAGTTGTACATAGAAATTATGGAAACCATATAAAAAATCCAAGAAAATATTTTGGAAGGAGAAGTGTGTAAATGAAACATGAAAAACCTTCTAATAACAAAATAAACCAAGCAAATTAACTGATAATGTCTTTTATTTTAAAGTAGAATATTTAACATAAATGAAAGATGTGTGTAATAGAAAAGAAAAACATAACAAACCAACAGCATTCGTATTTGAGAAAAGCTTATGTCAACATAGTAAAATTAAAATTATTGCAAATGTATGCATAACGAAGGTTGTTAGAACAGTTTACAAACATTTCTTTTATAATTTTTCTTTTATTTTTAAACATTATTAGTCTTTTTTCATTTTTTTATTTGATAAATATTTGTTACATCCCTCTTCCTTTTGATATATATATATATATATATATATATATAGTCTTATTCTATATACAATATATGTATATAGTCTTATTTTACAAACAGGATATAACATCCAACAATCACATTCGAAAAACACAAAGACAGTAGGAAAATGAGCAACCGAGATTAAAGATTATAAAATGGATGCTGCAGTATTATAAACATTGCTGACTTAAGACAGCTAACATCTAGATATATATTATAAATGCGAAAGTTTGTGAGGATGTTTGGCCGTCTTTCACGCAAAAATTACACAATGGATTTTAATGAAACTTTACAGTAATATAGCTTATACATTAGAATAACACATAGACTATAATTTATAAAGATATTGTGTGAAGTGTCCAAAATATAATGATATTTGTCAAGTAAGTAGGAAAAAATTCTGCCATCTGCAAACAATTCTGGCGTGCGCTGCAAAAAAGCCCACGTCAGCATATATCTATCTTTTGTTTGTGAAGAAACCCTTTTTGTTTTGGCTACGGAAGGCGCTCGCTTCTAATTATTTCCTGTGATCAGCATAATCAATAATTTGTTTTAATTTCAGAATAAAACTAAGTTTTGAAGGGAGGGGTTGTAATAAATCTCTCTTTATTTGAACGTTTTTTTATGATTATTATGCTCATTTGGTAGTAAGAAATTGATTTTTTTTCAAAATAAAAGATTTTATCGGTTCTGGTACTTAAAGTAAATAAACTTTCTCTTTCACACTACATCATTTGGACAAATTTCCAAAATTTGTTTTTGGGTAATAGTTAATTATAACGCTATATTTTAATTGAATAGGTAAACACAGATATTGTATTTTTAAGTATAAAAATAATTATAAGTACTCTACTGTATTTTTGGAGTGAGTGAGTGAGTTAATATTAACGTTGCACTGTTCAGAAACACGAGGGCTTTTGGCAACGGACCACGTAATTTGGACCATGGTCAAGTGACGTGGACGACACCTGAGCTGGCAACCCTTTCTCCTAAGTGCCACACCACACCAACTTAGAAGAAATATTCTACCAATACTTAGCAGGAATATTCTTTGAAATCCACTCTTCCAAGATATATGGCAGCATGGGTTCTATGATGAGTATTTTAGTGGGGAAGGCGAATAGTTTTGTAGCAGATATTGCGCTTTCGGCGGATTGCAAAGATTATTATTTTTGTCGCGAAAAAATAGTTTATGTCAAAAATTTAAGCGTCTTATGTTTTTGTATGTTCATGAAGACCTTAGAAAACGATTTGACTATTTATATTAAGTGAAAGGTGTACATAATTAATTTTACAGTGGAATATTGTTAATTAATTTATTAGCTCTAACGGATAAAATTTCGAAAAGTGGAGTATTTTGTTTAATTATATCCCTTGATTTTCAATGTAGTGATTAAAAAAATATTGTATGAAAAAAACTGCAGCAAATCATAATGCGGTGGATAAAGTAATAACGTGCATCGCCCCCCTACACGGCGGGTCTTACAAAGCTCTAATAAAGCTCGAGCTATGAAAGTAGCTAGACATTTGCCAACTTGACTCTATCGTTAAAATTTTGCTATGTTTTTCATTGAATCGCCACTATGATTTAAGAAACGGCGTTGCTTGCGAATATTACAATTTCAACATAAAATAAATATAACAGAAAGTAATATTAATGTATTGCATTTTCAGATATAAATTATTTACCCTATTTTAAGCGTTCATTACACAAGACTTTTAACAATGTGTTACTTTTGCTGAGCAAAGATTAGCCTAGGGAGGTATTTACAAAAATCGACCCTCAAGAGTGTCACGGGGTGTTATAAATAAAAGAAGAATACTTTTCATCATCTATTAGATCTAAAGATTTAAAATTTAAAACGGTGTTTTTTCTTTCTTTCTTTTTCTTTTTGTTTAGCTGAGATATGCAAGAAGCCTTTTTTGTTTAATTTGTAATTTGCGTAAAATTAACTCGTTAAAAACTTCTTTATCCTTCAATATGTGTTGTTTAATTTTTCAGTTCACCTGTTCTAAATCTAGTATAAAATAATTCATATAAAAGTGGGGTTCTTTTAGCTTGAACACCCTGTGTACACACACACACACACACACACACACACACACACACACACACACACACACACACACACACACACACACACACACACACACAAACACACACACACACACACACACACACACACACACACACACACACACACACACACACACACACACACACACACACACACACACACACACACACACACACACACACACACACACACACACACACACACACACACACACACACACACACACACACACACACACACACACACACACACACACACACACACACACACGCGCACACACACACACACACACACACACACACACACACACACACACACACACACGCACGCACGCACACACACACACACACACACACACATTATTCATATAAATTCATTAGTAAAGATGAGGAAGCCAGAGCAAAAGGTGCATACACACTTTGGTTAATGAAATTTAAATCAGTCCCGCGCGAACAGTGTCGTGTTCGAACAGAATGGATTGTTGATCCTCTGACATCAAAATCTATCCACCAATGAGAAAGAACTTTAAAGGAGACGGGAACATTGGTATCTCAAACTGGCAAGTATCTTTAAGTTTTCTTGATAGAATATACTGTTGACTGTGTTCAGGATTCATTTTGTAGGAGTCCTGATAAGGCTATTAGACAAGCCATCAACGACATTCATTCAATTCTATTCGAACACGTTGTTGTACATGCGTGACTGATTTAAATCCATTATTCAAAGTACGCACTGCACTTTTTTTGTGGCTTCCAAATCTTTACTAATGAAGTCGGTGTAAAAGGTTTATCGTCTGCGATTGCCGAATAATTCACGCACATGCGGCCGATCCATCTAGACCCAAAATCTCGGAGAAATTTTCCCACCTACGGATGGACAGTTTAATGCATTCTGATGGATAGTTCCGTAACAAAAGCCATTAATTTTGAATACTTTAAGCCCGGACACCCTGTATATATATATATATATATAATTTTTATATATTAATTTTGTATTTATCTGTAGCGAGTGTTATGGTTTTGAACTAAGGTCAGATAGTAATATTAATACTTGAGTCATTAATGTTTGTTTTAATCTTGTTTTTTGATATTAATAATATTTTTACAGTCATATATAATTAATTTAAGTCTATTTAAATTAAGAGAGATTCAATGATAATATACACTAAATTGCTATAAATCTAAAGATTCAAAGTAAAAATACAAGTTTAACTAGGCAGTCTAGATAAGAAATAATGGTGAAATAGCATTTTCTTAGGCTTAGGAACAAAGATTGTAACATTCTTTTGAGGCCAGCTGACCTTTTCCTGTAATTTGTTTCTACTACTGAGCTCCAAGGAAAAAAAAAAGAGTAAGTTTATATATACGAGCGTTGGGGCAAAAGTCATGACAACTATTTTTTTCTTGAAGATACCAGTCCGGTTGGAAAATGGGACATATACAGTCGAAAGGACAAGGTGTTAACTACATGCGTGGATAATGAATAGCATTGAAATATCGTAATACACTAATTAATTACAATAGTATTCAGGGCAATATGGCCTTCACTGTGCAAAAGAATGATTACGCAGTACACACATAAAGTTGACATGACAAACCTGGGCCTAAAGACCCTCAATGTAGTCCCCTGCTACTGTCACCACAGCGATATGGGAGGCGCTGAATACCATCAGCGTCAGCATTTGCCTCACCACGTTGCTCATCACTGGTTGATACACGTCCTTGTGGAAACTTTCCTACCCACCGCGCTACTGTATGCTATGGTAGGGCATTATTCCCAAGGGCTTCCACTAATTCACTGTGACATTCCATCGCATTTCTCCCTTGGAGAACGTCTATTTTGATGTAAGAGCGCTGATCAACATGGGTTACTTCATCTCCCACGACACTCACCAACGGACTGATTTCACAGCCCTTGCTGTGCTACTACCAGCTATCACAGAGGCATCTGTTGTTCTGCATAAAAACTATGCCTGCAGAACCTCCACACGACGCATATACGCTTGAGGACCGTTCAAACATATTTACAAGAAAAAAAAATAGTTGCCATGACTGATGCTTCAAACCTCGTATTTATATCAACATTACTTTCATTTGAAACCAATTATAAAAATATAACAAAGTAATTCAATAATGTAGTATACACTCGCATGTGTATAAGTTATTTAACCGTAATTCTCATTTTTTTTTCTCTATGCAACTTCGATCAGTCCCTAAGGATGAAGTCAGATGAAAAATACATCACATAAAAAAGGGAAATATGTGCTCCCCCCTAAAATGAACTTCTAAAAAAAGTAGATATTACCTGACTATTTATTAAGGGTTCAGTGAGAGCGAAATGTAATCAAACATTTGAAAATTCCGCAATAAATGTTTCGAAATTAAAGTCACTGCTCTCTCTTGGCGCATTGCAAGCGGAACAGGAATCAATTGCTTCCACATCCGCCGGATATTTATCTGAGCTATTTCTTGTTTTTTTAGCAAAGCATATTAATTGATACCTATGAGAGGAATCTAAACAAGTTAGGGTACGTTCGCAAAATGCTTAAAGTTTTTGACTTAAGTATGATCAGTAATGATATTGAATTGTATGACACTAATTTGTTGACTATAAAGAAAAAAGTCTTTTTATTGATGCTGCACATTGGAAGAATTTTTACCTTCAAATAATTTCTGATAAATGCCCCCTGGTAAATATTTGAGTTTGTAATAATTTCAAGATAATGTATTTATCTTTAATGTTTGAAAATCTCTTTGGAGTTTGTTTAATATAAATAGGATTATATCACTTTAGTGAAGCGTTCTTAAAAAATGTAGCCTCTTAGATAAATAGTATATTGACATAAAGATCTTAGAAGATATACAATTATATAGAACATTGAGCATAATAGCTGTATTTTGTTTGCATGAATTGTTTTTTTTTTCATTTCAAGAAAAACAATTTTTGAATATTTATCGTATTTTTATATTTATTTGGAGAAATCAGTAATAAATAATATCTGCCTGACTATTGTTATTTTTTAAAAACCCTACGCTAATGATAAGAAATCATAATAGCATAATGTAATGTATAATAGATACAAAAATTTATTTAACGCTGTTTAAAATTTATTTGACCATTTTTTTTTCTATTTCAGAATCTTAATAATAGAGATGATACTTAAAATCACCATCATCTCCATAGCATTAGCATTAGTTTTATGCCATGCTCAGGAGGATGACAACTCAACTCTCTTAGAAGAAAGACAAGTTCCTGGCGATAATCCCTGTAACTGCTATTTTAAGGTATTTGAAAGATTTATTACAATATTAAAATTTTTATTTGTTATTTTGCGTTTATTACATAGAATGTTCACTTTCTATTTTTGACCCAAGAGCTATGATTTTTTTTAAAATTAAAAGTGAACAAATCTTAATTGTTTTATGGTCTTTATGTAAATTCTATTTATTAGTCAAAATTCTTTGTATTACTGAACTGCATCTGTAGAATATTGGAGTAATGTATGAAGAAAATTTAAAACTTACTTTTGTTTCTATATTTTGTTAGATTAAGTTTAAAGAACTTAAAATATTATTTATTACAGTTTCTGACATTATTCCCTCCTACGAGTGGCGCACACAAGGGGGGTCGTGGGGTCCCCCCGAAAGCTCTTGATTTTTTTCCGATTGATTATAATTTTAAGTATATAGTACGTGAGATTTAATTAATTACTTGTTATTGATTAATTTTATTAATTAATGCTGATTATTTATTCAAAAATTAGTTTATTACTGTGTTTTGTTCCCAAAAATCGGCAAAATCAAAAGGAGCATGATACAAGAATGGTGAACTTTCGATCCCGGTCCATCCCTTGAAAAATTCCTGTGTGCGATACTGCCTCCTACCTATAATTTGTTTTCAATATTTATAAAATAGGAGGAATGAAAATATTGTAGTTTTATTGTGTTGTAGTACAATTTCTTAAATATTGAAATATTAAAAAGGCATTCAGAGAGAGAGAGAGAGAGGGAGAGAGAGAGAGAAAGAGAAGAATGATTTTTGTATTATATATAAATTATTGGAATTGAGATAAATAGGGAGTTCTAGTTTTTTATCTTTATTTTTCAAAAGTATAGATGAAAAGTTTGAATGAGGAATATATTATAGGTTTTCAATTTATTTTGAAAATTCGATAGCAAATATTGACATTTTTTTCTAAATATACACTTTGATTTCGAGGTATCGGGGTATATAGTAAAGTATAATTAATTTCCAGCAGTCAGTTAAAACTACAGAAAAGACAGCTTTGAGCCGTTTGCTATTTTATATATGCAGGTGTATTTTTATAGTATTTCTGAGAAATTAATATCTTATTTCATTTTTTCTTCCAATTTCTTCAATATTATGCATACTTTTTCTCTTTATACTATGAATTACTTTTTTTTAAGAAGGAATGTTATTAAAATGAAAACTGTTTTTAAAAAAAGAAATGTTATTATTTTTTTTTGGAAATAAATTACTAGTATTGGTATCGCGTTTTTTGATTTTTAAAATCCCCGAAATGATACATTATTATCTGTGTTTTGTAAAAGAATTACTAATATTATGGAAATATGTTTGCTTTTAAGCTCTCTCTCTCATTTTTTAATAAATAATTTTTTGACAAAGTACGTATTTCAGTTTAAGTCTTATATTCTATAAACCCAATATCTCAGTTTTGATACCAATACCTCTGGATAAAAAGTTAGAGAATATAAATTAATATTTAATAATGATTGGAAGAATTATGATTGTAAGAAGCCAAGAGATCTTATGAGGTTTTTTTTCAGGATTTTTGTTTTCGAGGAAAAATATTTTGATTTCTGGAATATTTATGCCTTCTATTCTAATTCTCCCACTATTCATATGTTTTATCGTTAAATAACATTAAGAATTAAACAACAAATCCATAATTTTAATAATATACCTCATATTGGATTTATTATTTTATATATCTATCGTAAAAATGAAAAGCCTCATACTGGAAGTATTTTAAAAAAGTACGAAGATTATACTGGCATTTTTTTAAACTTCATTTTTATGATTATTTTGGAATTTAAATTTAAATTACGATATAGAAAAGAAAAGAATGTGTTGATAACAATTTTTTCCATGGTTAATTAATTGAATTAAAAATGCATTCTACATGAGTTTGCCTGTTTCTCAATATATAAGAATTAATATTTTTATAATTATAATGTAGTATTATTTTGGACTACTGAAAATTCATTTTTGAGATTGTTAAGAAGATGTAATATTATCAATGTACATCAAATGTTCTAAAAATGAGTAAATTGTTATTGCGTTTTTGCAACAAGATGGCAGTTGCGCAGCGTTTCTCAAACTGTGGGGCGTGATAACTCTACGAGGGCGTGAGCATATTGAAAAGTTAAAAACAAAAGATTATTTAAATAACTTATTAATTTACTGAAAATAAAAAATACATTCTGACGTAATAAAAAAAATAAAAAACACATTTACATTGATATAATGCACTTATAAATGTATAACTATTGCACGATGTATTTTAAAATTAATTTAAAAATACTAAATTAAGAACAAAATTAATAATTATCAGTGACCGCAGGGGCTTTCCACATATAAAATTGTATACAAATATTATTATTATATATCCCTTAATTGCCAATTAAAAGTTACGTGATTCGCTCTCCATTCTGACCGTTTTCCACGAAAGCACGCATATGTGATGTATGGGGGAGGAGAAAAGGAATGAAAAACAAATTGTCTGAAATAAAGAAATCCTTCACAAACACTGTTAAGTCCTTTTTAATGCATTCCAAAGCCTTTGGACTAATTTTATGGATAGTAGTGCATAGAAAAACGTATATGTACATCTGGAGCAGTTAAAGCTTTGGCTGTTCAAGACGTTTATATACGCCAGTTGCACTTAAGAGGTTAAAGTCGTATTGCAGATTTAGCGTCAAAAATTATAATTTTACTGAATTCAATACATTCTTACAGTATGGAGGGGGTGCGATAAAATTTTTGGTTGAATATTGGGTCGTAAATATTCAAAGTTTGAGAAGTACTGCAGTAGGAAAAAAAATTCTGAAATATTCTTGAAACGTTTACAATAGTAGCTGTTATACGTTATTGATAATTAATAATTTAATCTTCATTTCAAAAAGAAAATTAAGCAGTGTCGTTGTTTTCAAGATTAGACAGCGCTTTAAACATGGAAAACCAAATTGTTTATATTTGCAATATTTTACTGTTATAATTCCATAAAAGGAAAAACTGTGTAATGCTTACAGTGACGATGTTTTACAAGAGCGTCAAAGTCAAAACTGGTTAAGGTATCCGACTACGTTCGGAACCGCGATTTTGCAAAAACGTATAAATGGATAATATTTATGATATTTAGTGTCACTTAGATTATAAAATGTATATAAAATTGTTTCAAGAATAGTATTACAATAAAAAATTATTTAAGTACAATATTTTGACAAGAAATGATCATAAAAAGAATACTTTTTAAAATGTTTTCCTTTTATGAAAAATGCTTCTATTATAATAATATTTTGCCTGTATATAGCACAGACCGCTGTACAGAGGTTCAACTAGAATTTTTTGAAATATATAACTTAGAAGTGGTTTATCCATGTTTTACGACAACAGAGTGGAGAAATTTTAAGAAAAAAACGCCGATAATTATTTTAATTGGTTTTAACTCTAAAAATAATGTGAATTTTCAAAAATCACAGTTGAACCTCTGCACAGAGGTCTGAGCTATATACAGGCAAAATATTATTATTATTGAAGCATTTTTCACAAAAGGAGAACATTTTGAAAAAAAAGGTTATTCTAATTTAATTTTTGCCAAAATATTGTATTTAAATAATTTTTTTGTCAAAATGTCTTTAAAACAATTTTATACATGTATTCTAATCTAAGTGACACTAAATATCATGAAAATTATTAATTTATGCGCTTTTTTAAAATCACAATTCCGAACGTAGTCAGATACCTTAAGATCCCTTAGATTATAATACTGATGCGACGCTATTTTAAACTTATTTAATTTCTATAACTTTGAACCCAGATTCTTAATTTCACATCGGATCATGACAATTAATTAAGTTAACTAATTCTAAAATTAAAACACTCATCTCACAATAAATCATACACTGATCGTATAGTTTTAAAACATTATTAAATTTATTTTTAAGCACAAGTATCTGGAAATTTACTTCACTACAAGATCAAAATTTAACTTAGCTTGAGAGAGGGAAAGTGCAAGGGAATGGACATGGTTGATGCCCGGAGTCTCCGGAGTTTTTTTGAGATTGTCTGTAGCTCTGGGATCGGCTCTGTCTCTCCTGAAATCCGGGGTGCGTCCCGTTTCATTTTACGACTTTTCACACAAAAATCCTAGAGCGGACTCTTTGTCTTGTCCACTTTAATTGTCTCTGATTGGTCCAGAGACCTGCGCAGAGTTACAGCATTCCAAAATCTATGGGTTTGATGAACTTTTGGGAGCGCGGGAAATCTCTTGACGCACCCCGCAATTTATGGGTCTAGTAACCCCCAGGCGCGGGAACTTTCTGGCACACCCTTGCTGAAGGAATTTCCATGTATCCGGTGAGGGAGAATTAGAACGAATTCCAAAAAACTGACTTTGAAATTCTGGCCTCCCATCAATACATGTATAAAATTATTTTAAGGATATTTTGACAAAATTTTTTTATTTAAATACAAGATTTTGGCTCTTCTTGGGGGGCGTGCTAACTCTTCGAGTGGGGCGCGAGCATACTGAAAAATTGAAAACAAAAGATTATTTAAAAAATTAATTTACTGAAAGTAAACAAACAAAATACTTTCTGATATAATAAAATATAAAATACACATTTATACTGATATAATACACTTATAAATGTATCAGTACTGTAAATGTATTTCATAATTGATTTAACAATATCAAGTTAAGAACAAATTTGATAATTATCAGTGACCTTTTGGGTTTGTATTAACATTTTTCTTGATAATTTGTACGGTTTGTAATTAATTCCCTAACTGCCGATTAAAAGTTACGCAATTCGCTCCCCAATGCTACCGTTTTCCATGTACACGAGCGTATTTTGATATTTTTTTTAGGCGGAGGGGAACAGAAAAAGGAGAGAGAATAAATAAGCAAATCCTCTGAAATAAGTAAATTCTTCGCAAACACTGTCAAGTTCCTTTTATTGGATTCCAAAGCCTCCGGAATAATTTTATGGATAGCACTGCACGGAAAAGACCGTACTTCAGAAAGACGTATATATACTTCCAAAAAATTAATACTTTGACTGAACGAGACAATTATATACGTCGGCGGCACATAATAGCTTAAAGTCGTATTGTAGCTTTAGTGTTAAAGTATAGTAAAGGGTGTTTTTTTAGAGGTATAGAAATTTAAATTGCAATAAAACAACGATTTATTTTTCGATTGACATGAATTGTTTTTTATTCGAAAGATAATTTTGTCGAATTACATTTTAAATATGATTTCTGGCATAAGACTGCCACGGCTGGCTCGGATGTAGTCCAATCTGGACGTCCAATTTTCGATGACTTTTTCCAACATTTGTGGCCGTATATCGGCAATAACACGGCGAATGTTGTCTTCCAAATGGTCAAGCGTTTGTGGCTTATCCGCATAGACCAATGACTTTACATAGCCCCACAGAAAATAGTCTAGCGGTGTTAAATCACAAGATCTTGGAGGCCAATTCACAGGTCCAAAACGTGAAATTAGGCGGTCACCAAACGTGTCTTTCAATAAATCGATTGTGGCACGAGCTGTGTGACACGTTGCGCCGTCTTGTTGGAACCACAGCTCCTGGACATCATGATTGTTCAATTGAGGAATGAAAAAGTTAGTAATCATGGCTCTATACCGATCACCATTGACTGTAACGTTGTGGCCTTCATCGTTTTTGAAGATGGATTCCACCAGCCCATAAAAGCACACCAAACAGTCAGTTTTTCTGGATGTAACGGTGTTTCGACATACACTTGTGGATTAGCTTCACTCCCAAATGCGGCAGTTTTGTTTGTTGACGTAGCCATTCAACCAGAAGTGCGCTTCATCGCTAAACAAAATTCGCTTATGAAAATCGACCATTATTTTCGAAATAAAATTGCATAATTTGAAAGCGTTGTTCAGACGTGAGTCTATTCATGATGAATTGCCAAACCAAACTGAGAATAAATCACTTGACAGCTGTTAAATCGGTCGCCATCTTGGAAAGTAATGCCAACTTAAACTTCTATACCTGAAAAAACACTCTTTATTATTGAATTCTATACATTGTTATTGTATCAAGGGGGGTGCGATGAAAACAATGATCGAATAGTCGGTCACGTATATTGAAATTTGAGAAGCACTGACCTGAAGAAAATGGGATACGCGTAAAGCAAGCTTGATATTTGGGTTCCTCGTAAACTCAAATAAGTTCATTGGTCGGCGCGAATGAACATCTGCAATATGCTCATAAAATTTGAAGAAAATGATCCTTTTAACAAGCTTTTATTAGCTTTGCCTGTATGTAACTTACGGAATCTTCGAACTCGTTATTTTTACCCTCCTTAAAAGTTCAGATTAATTTAAAATTTTGCACACTTGTCAAGGACCGATGACAATACAATAATTGAATAATTTTGTACCTTTGTCCTGATCAGGATCATCAGGATTAACGATTTCCCATTTATGGATTTAGTGACTAATTCTAGATCCCAGTTTCCAGATTTGGCGACTAAAAGAATTAAGTTACAACCCTCAAGAGAAAACGCTCATGTTTAATACAAATACAACAAGCAAAAAAAGAGTTCTTAATGTGAAAATGTGGAGAATGCGTCAGCAGTTTCTTAGTTCGATAAACTATAAAAGAGTGTTTTTTCAGATTTATAAACTATCATTTATTCATTTAAACCAGTGCTTCCCAAACTTTCGCTTCTTGCGACCCAATTTTCAGTCATAATTTCCATCGCGCCAACCTTTCTCCATACAACAACAATGAATTTAATTCAGTAATACTATGCATTGATGCTAGAGCTACAACACGATTTTAATCTCTTAAGTCCCGCCGACGTATATCAACGTTTTAGTCAACCAATGCATTAATTGGTCCGGACATATATATACGTCTTTCCGAAGTACAATCTTTTCTGTGATCTTCTATACATAAAATTATTCAGAAAAAGCTTTGTAATGCAATAAAAATTATCTTGACAGTGTTTGCGAAAGAATTTATTTATTTCAGAGGATTTGCTTCTTTATTCCTTTTTATCCTCCCTCTCCTCCAATACATCTCATACGCACGGCTGCATGAAAAACAGTGGCATGGGGGAGTGAACCGTATAACTTTTTAAACTCGGCAGTTAAGGGATTAATTATAAACCGTACAAATTATCAAGATAAGTGTTTATTTTTGTATATAATTGCATATTTGACAAGTCCATGGGGGTCACTGGTAATTATTAAACTTGCTCTTAACTTAATATTGTTAAATTAATTATAAAATACATTGTGAAATACTGATACTTTTATAAGTGTATTATATTATTATAAGTGTGTATTTTATTTTTTATTATGTCAGAATGTATTTTGTTTGTTTACTTTCAGTAAATCAATAATTTTTTAAAATAATCTTTTTTTTTTTTTTTTTCCGACTTTTTAATTTGTTCGCGCCCCCTTGTAGAACTATCAAGCCCCAGGCGGGGTGCACCCATAGTTTGAGAAACGCTGATTTAAACGAATGTTAACTGATGATGAGAAGTGGATTGCTGGCAACAATGTGGTGCGAGGACGAATTCGGTTCCTAGGGTGATGATTCTTCGTCAAAGACTTCAGAAGAGCTTTATCAGAGGAAGCGTATGCTCACCTGTGATGAGAATGGAAAAGTGCGGTGTTTTTCGAGCTCCAACCAAAGAATAGAACAACCAATTCGAACCAATTTAGCCACTCGTATCCTAGGCACTTCATACGCCTTACCCCCTCTCTTTTTTCCAGATTACCCTTCCCCCTTCCTTCATTTCCAGTTTTGGTTCATCCCTTTACTCTCTCACTTCTTTCCCTTTCATTTTTTTTGCATTTTAGAGAAGTATTTCTCAAACTGTGGGAGCACGCCCCCTAGAGAGGGGTGCGAGTATATTGAAAATTCGAAAACAAAAGATAATTTTAAAAAATATTGATTTACTGAAAGTAAACAAACAAAATACATTTTGACATAATAAAAACAAAACAAATTTTTTCACACTAATATAATACACTTATAAATGTATCAGTACTGCACAATGTATTTTATACTTAATTTAACAATGCTAAGAACAAAAGTTTATTAATTACCAATGACCCCAAGGGCATGTCATGTATAAAATTATATACAAAACATGTGTGCAACATTTATCTTGATAATTTGTACGGTTTTTATAATTAATCCTTGAAATGCTGATTAAAAGTTAGCTATTCTCTCCCCAATGCCACCATTTTCTTCGTAGGCAAGCGTGTGGGATGTATGGGGAAAAGGAAGCAATAAATAAGGAAATCCTCTGAAATAAGTAAATCCTTGGCAATCACTGTCAAGGTCCATTTATTGCATTCCAAAGCCTTCATAAAAATTGTATAGATAGCAGAGTACAGAAAAGATCGTACTTTAGAAAGACGTATATATATACACATCTGGGGCAATTAACGCTTTGGAAGAGAGAGACGTTTATATATGCAGGTGACAGTTAAGAAAAAGTCGAATAGCAGCTTAAGTGTTGAAGTATAGTATTGTTGAATTCAATACATTTTCATTTGTATGGAGGTGGGTGCGAGGAAAATTATGGTTGAATATTGGGTCTTAAATATTGAAAGTTTGAGAAGTACTGCTTTAGAAAGTCTTTCCATTATCCACCACCTATTGACCAATCAGGACGGGGAACCGGCAGACGTAAGGAAAGTATAGTGGTATGGTTTTGCCACTCTTGTTCATTTCTTACCTTACGACATTACGAACCACCCACCCTTTTGTAAACTAGTACAGTAAATTAATGAAATCGCTTGCAATTATAGTATAAAGTACACATTACTTTATGAAATGTTTTCAACTTGTTAATTATCAACATTTTCGTTGTATTTATGAGGGCCATTTTCTAAGTAAGGTCTGTTGGCGCGTATAGTCCCCTAGTTCACGAGTATGCCGCAAGGAGTCTCTGCGTCATTGACCAGCATCCTTTGCGAACACACTAGCATCATTTCCAGCTCTGTAGCAGTCGTGTAAGCTTCGCTGTGTGCCTTCCAAAATGTTTAAGGTGATTGAAACGCCCGCCAAGTGTGAGATACGGTCTGTTATCCGTTTTTTGACTGCGAGAAATACTCAGCGCTACGTAACAGAAGTTTATGGTACTGAAGAAATAAGAGATAGCAAAGCTCGAAAAGGGGTCAGGAAGTATAAAGATGGGTGAACAAACGTCCATGACGAAGAATGCTCAGACCGGCCCTCTGTAATCATTGAAGATTTGATGCAAGCAGTTCACCTGTGTCACGCAAGACTGTGTTTGAGGTATCCTTTCCGGTACCTCAAACACAGTCTAAGCGGGAAATGCTTCAGTGACAACGAATAAGTGAAAGCGGCCGTGAACTCTTGGCTGTCCAACCAGGTGGCAGACTTTTTAGAAGAGGGTTTTCAAAATTGAGTTCTAAGGTATGACAAGTGCATTAATAAACTCGGCAATCGTTTAGCAAAATAAGCACAAACGTATGTATAATCCTAAGATAAAGGTTATTTGAAAGAAAATATTGTCGTTATTTTTCCTTCCGTACTATTTAACTGGTTTGCCCCCCTCTTGTAAGATTTCATCTCAAATCACCGTTAAGTAGTAGTCTGAAAAATTTCTAGTGTTTTGCTGTGACTCGCGTGTCAGGTGTCTGAGTATTTTCTTACATTAAATCTTCAAGCGCGTGTTTGATTTCATTACGACTTGGAACTTGAGCTCTGAGAAAATCCACCCTTGAAGACCATGTAGTTTCTCTCAACGATTCCAACACAACAAATCTATGTTCAATTTTCAACTTTTGTTCATTGTTTCTTTCTGCCCAATCTCTTAATACATTCTATCTATGAGTAGATGACGAAAAAAACTACTTATAAAGTCCAATTTTTTGCGCTTCAAATCGCTTGCTCCCTAGGCACATGCCTAAGCGGAAAAGCTTCCCTGACCGATTCGGATGTGTATTGTAGTCAATTGTTTGAACTGAGCTGTCATCTAGAAACGCCTGGAGCTCGTCAATCGTAAGGGAGTAGTGTTCCATGTAGTGTATGACAACGTGAGACCACACACATCTTTGCTGACCAATCAAAAGTTATTGAAACTTGGATGCAATGCGTTGCTCCACCCGGCATACTCACCGGACGTTTGACTTGTTTTAATTTCTTAAAAATTCCTAGAGTGGTATTACGAGGCTTTAAGTAGTAAGCACCTTGTTCAGTTTTGTAAAATAAAGGGAGGTACTTCTACAAACAGGGGATTATAAAGCTCACCGAACGATGACAAAAAGGTCATCGAGCAAAAGGAACTTATACAGTGAAAATCATTTAACACGAAACTTAAAGGAAGTTTTTTTTGACCCCCCCATTTATTAAGGTTTTGGAAAATAATCTGATAATTTTCTTTGCATTGTCTTTTTTAGCATCAAACTGCCAACAAATTGTTCTATTTTGTTATTTATTTCACCATTGGTATGTGCATCTACATAACTACACAAAACTTTTCATAATGTTCCCCATTTGGGATGACGTGGGACTAGGAGCTGCATTGGTCATTTAATTTTCATCGTCGGAATTTGCATCAATATGTTTTGAGCTTTGAACAAACTCCAAAATGTTTTTATTTGACATAATTGGGGCTGTAAGCACATTATCTTCATTTACTGCAACGAATTCGTCCAATGATACAGTAGGATAGTCAATAATATAGAAATTTTCTCCAACACCCCTCTTAAATCTGGTATTTTCCGAATTTTGTCCATTCTCAGAAAGGAAATTTTTCGTGTTAAAAGAAAAAAATCATTAAAATACATATTAGGCTGTTGGCTTCCATTGTATTATTTCGCGTTAAACGTATCTCACTGTATTATTGATTGAACAATATCCTACATATATAAAGAAATGACTGAAAAATAAAGGGGGGAAAACGCAACGAGTCTTTCCTCAACCCAATATATTTAAATAAAAAACATTTTATCCATAAAATGTAATTTTACTATAGTGAAAATATCAATTGATTGCGTCAAAAATTGTAAGCCCTCGTCTCGTTATTTTAAAGAATTAATTAACATGAACTTTGGATTAACAATTTTTTTTACTCATCTCATTTTACTTGATGCAGCGTTTCTCAAACTTTAAATATTTGCGCGACCCAATCTTCAATCATAATTGTCATCGCTCCCCCTTACGATAACAATGCTTTGAATGCAATAATAATATACTTTGACACTGAAATTACAATACGACCTTATTTATAAACCATACAAATTATGAAAAAATAAGCCTTAAATTTTGTATATGTTGCTTTTAAGTAACATATATGAAGGAAGGTTCGTTCTGGGTACCTTCCGTTCCAAACGAATGCGAGTACTTTACCGATCATGCCAAAACGATCGTCTTCACGTCATGTTGGTACTAGTTCATATAGATATCACACCGCCACATACTCCCATGCCAGTGTTTTGGCGAATGAATGATACCATATTCGGGGCGAGCATGTAAGCAATTTCGTCACTTGGTGGGTTGCGTCATTCGTGCGTGACGGCTTCAGAATTGCGTCATTCGTGTGACGGTTTGGTTGCTTTTGTCGTGGATAGATGGCGCTATGACTGCGGAGTGGTTCTTTGCACGGCCAGGGTCACCAATGAAGGAAGGTTTCGTTCTGGGTACCTTCTGTTCCGAACGAATGCGAGTATTTTTACCTATCACGCCAAAACGATCTTTTTCGCGTGATGTTGGTACTAGTTCACATAGACCGCCACATATATATATTAAGTAAATTACTTTTTAAGGTGCCTGACTAGTTGCGAAGACATTTTTTTTGAAATTTTGCTGAAAATTTATTTTTAAACTCATTTTTTGTTTAATTATAACTGAAAACTAATAAAAACAACAAAAAAAAATTTTCTTTCAATGTATTTTTAAATATGGCCAATTTTAGGCTTAAATTAGACGTTATTTGTACGTTACGTTAAACATAGTAAAATAAATTCTAATGCATAATATTTAAAAAACCCACATAATTTTACTCAAAAAACAGTTACTAATGAATTGACCTAATATCTTTGAAAAATTTTAATTTGTTACTGAACTAGAAGTCAAAAGTGCACGCAATGCAAATTTTTCAAAAATTTCACATTTATCACACAGAAAAAAATCATAAAAAGGTAAATATGCTGTTTTTTTCTTAATCCCTACGTCACAGCATACATACTATAATAATGCACAATTACACAAAATTACAGACAATTACCTACAGAACTTTTTTGAGATATCACATGCTTAATGTGTTGTAAAATATCAAAAAATCTGTTTCAGAGAAAAAATGCATTTAAAGATTTAAAATTCAAAATTTAAAAAACTATACTGCTGAAAAAACCTAAAACCTCTATATATCAAAAGAACAAACATTTTCAAAGCAATTATGAATATTATATACTTTCTTCAAACTTTTATCTTTTAATATTTTTAACAATTTTATAGTGTCAAAAGCTTTTCTTAAAGTCTAAGTATACAGTTTACGAAATACAGATTAGACGTATAAAAGCACTTTAAAAACCTTATTGCATTAAAAATAAAAATATTTTACATAGAAAAACAAAAATATATTATTCCATATTATTTTAGAAGTTAAGAAATATATCATACAAAATATATTTGTGTTGTTTTACCAGTGCAAACATTCACGAAAAAAAACTCTTGAAAAATATTGTTTATCACAAAGTTATCATAAATTAGAATAAAAATCCTGCAAAGAAGTACTTTAAAACCCTCCATATGAATATACTAAGCCTTCTGTTTTTTCATCCTTAGTACTTTTTGTTTTTCTAGCTGCTTTTTCTTTTTTCAAGACAATTTCGCAATCGGTAAGAATGTCTTAAAGATGTTGAAATCCGTTGTTTATCAAATTTAAGTAACTCTTGAGCAACACTTTCAGGAAGGGAACCATTTACATTTCGAATTACTGATAATATACCAGCATAACCAGAATTATAAAGTATTAGAGCTAATAATGCACCCAAACGAAATGTTTCCAGTCCAATAAATATATTTTTGGGAACAATATTCCACAAAATGTTGTTATAACTTTCATTGCAGTTCTGTGTCTTACCATGAAGACATTTTTTTCAACAAAGTTTCATTACACAGTTTTAGATATGTAGGCTTTATTTGGTTTATAATTCTATTAGGAAGTCCATGCTCAATTTCTTTGAGGGGACTCCCAGCTGCTTTTGCCCTTTGGTAACGACACCAACTCTCAGATCCTTCAGGACACTGTCCATGCAATGAATTTTTTTTCCAGATACACAGTGAAAAAATGCAGCTATTACACTACTCATCATCTTTTGTAGATTACCTACATTGTTTCGAATAGCTATTCCATAATAGTTCTGAATTCTGTCGATTAATTTATCAGTTAATTTATTTTTCCCTCCCAAACCTTTCGTCGTTTTTTTTAATTGACGCAACCGCCCCCTACACGTTTCTGTACATGACCTATACACTCGAGTTTGGTTACTGTATTAATTCCATAAAAGTTTTTAACAGATTCATATCCTTTTTTGAGTCCCCATCTCCGTAGTATTCATTGTACTGTACATTCTCACATTTGATCTCTCAAATATACGGTAGGCTCCAACAACCTCCATGTTCCCCGCGGAACCTTTGTAGTTCGAACATACATGTTTCGATGATTGGCTATTGCCTTTCGCGCATATGTGGCAATATTGTGTCATAACTTCAATGTCTAAAATTTTACCGGTGTCAACTGATATGGCACTTACACACCCATTCAAAGATGAGTAGCCTCTGCGTTGCTGGGTACCATCAATGGATATTCCACAATTAGTGAAACTATTTGAGCCTTTGATTTCACTCAATGCAGCGTTGATGTTTTCTTGAGCAACGCGTTCAGTTGCTTTCAACAGTTTTCTTTCTTGATTGCGGAAAGCAAGTTTTGACAGGAAAGGTAAACCGAGGAAAGCACATAATTTTTTGCCAGCTGAAAATCCTTTCCCGATTATCCTTAGCCCCAAAACAATTGAAGAGTTTATAAGACAAGAACCTTTCATCTTCTCTGTCGTAGGGAAACCTTTAAAGAAGGAGCAGTTTTTGCACTTTAGGTTCATATGTGAGCATAATCCACTGACAGAGTCTTCTATAAGTTCCAAGCCCTGAGAATAACAATCAGGGACAACAAACTATGGCAAAAAATGAAATCAAAGTTGTCCAGCTGACAATTCTATTGTCTTTAGAAGTTTCAAACAATCTTTCTGAGAAAATTTCCAAACTTGTATGGCTTGATTCCAACTTTTTGGCACTAGCGGATTCAGTAGAATTGAGCTCAGATGTTTCATCATTCTCATTAATTTGTGGCACGAATGGTATAACGATTTCCAGTAAATCGGCGCTTCTTAGACCTCCCAGATCTTGATTTAGCCATAATTAATCAATATTTTGTCTTAAGAAAGACAGTTTTTTTCATAAAATATATCAAAATAATAAATTAAACGAGGAGCGAAGAATCGAGTAGCTACAACATAAGCAAATCGAAAAATGACAACAAACCTGTAAAGTTGTTGCCAAATTTTACTAAAACTATTAAATAATTTTTAAAAAGAATATCACCATATTCAGTTTTAATGTTACCAAAATTAATATTTTATAAATAAATTCAATAAAATTCCAAAAAAGAGTAAAAATCTTTCAAATTCAAAGTACTTCTGGTTTCGATTTCTAACTTCCGGTTCGTTTTTGTTGTTCTCACTTGACATAAAAACTGCTATAACTTCGTAAATAATTGGAGTACAAGCAAAAGTAAGGTATTTTTAGAAAGAAGAAAATTCAAATATTAAAAATATCAAATAAAATTTTTTTTGTCATGTTCATCAAAATTGACGATTTTACACTAGTCAGGCACCTTAAGAAATAGGATAAGTATTATGTTACTTTTTCTTTCTGATTTTTAAATTGGAACTGATTTTAAATCATTTTTAATTAAATTAAATATTTATTTCTTCAATCATCAATTTCTTAAGTCTTATCCTACATTTCCACCATTCTACCTTTGAGAAAACTGATTTTTTGCTATTGCTGCTTTAAGGTATCCGACTACGTTCGGAATCGTAATTTTAAAAAAGCGCATAAATGAATAGTTTTTATGATATTTAGTGTCACTTAGATTAGAATACAAGTATAAAACTGTTTTAAGGACATTTTGACAAAAAAAATTTATTTAAATACAATATTTCGGCAAAAAATAAACTTAGAATAAACTTTTTCAAAATATTCTCCTTTTCTGAAAATTGCTTCTATTGTAATAATATTTTGTCTGTATATAGCTCAGACTTCTTTACAAAGGCTCAACTAGGAGTTTTGAAAAATTCACATTATTTTCAGAGTTAAAACCCATTAAAATAATTATCGGCGTTTTTTTCTTAAAATTCCTCCTCTCTGTTGTCGTAAAACATGGATAAACCCACTTCTAAGATATAAATTTCAAAAATTCTAGTTGAGCCTCTGTACAGAGGTCTGTGCTATATACAGGCAAAATATTATTATAATAGAAGCATTTTTCATAAAAGGAAAATATTTTAAAAAGTATTCTTTTTATGATCATTTCTTGTCAAAATATTGTACTTAAATAATTTTTTATTGTAATACTATTCTTGAAGCAATTTTATATACATTTTCTAATCTAAGTGACACTAAATATCATAAATATTATCCATTTATACGCTTTTGCAAAATCACAGTTCCGAACGTAGTCGGATACTTTAAAGACGAAATATATATCTCTACTAAATATAGACAAAAATAAGAGTTTCGATATCTTATAATAAACCTTCCTTTTAAAAACTTTGCTCTCTGCAAGTTTGTCAGTAGTAATTATTAAACTTGTTTTCTTGTTATATTTAATTATTCAAATATATTTTACAGTAATGATACATTTACAATTATAATAAGCATCATTTTTAATTGTGTTAGAATGTATATATTTTGTTTTCCTTTCTTTCATTAAATTAATAATTTTCATAAATAAATTTTATTTTCGACTGTTTGATATGCTCTCGCCTTTCTTGTTGGGGTATCACGCCCAACGAGAAGAAATGTAAGGCAGATTAATCAGATTTTTAATATTTAAATTATTTTATTTATTTTATCATAAATACGTGTCTAAATAAAATTAATTTTGAATAAGATATTATCGCTCTAATTGAATGCTTCTTTATAAAAATTGTTATTTACTTAGAAATATTTTCAAAGGGTTTCAATTAATTATATAATAAATTTAGCTTATACATGGACGAAATGTGAAAAGTTAATTTATAAATATTAAACTTCACAGCAGAATCTACATTTTTTGATTGCATAGCCATTAATATTTAACTTAATAAACAAATATATTATTATATTGGAATAAGGAATTCAGCTGAAAGTTTTATAGTTGAAAAGGAAATAATTTATTAATTTATAATGATTTTCGACATTGTTTGGTATTATGTTTCGAAAAATCTTCTAAATCAATTGTTTGTGTTTTATATAAGTATAATAAATTAACTTAAGCACTCTATTTTTAGTTTAATACAGTTTCGAAATTACATTTATACCAGACTAAAAATGTAGGAATTTAAAAACTATGAATAAGAACTATTTAATTTGCTAATGCTCCAAAGGAACAATACAACAAAATTAAATGAACTAAAACAGGAAAAATGTTTAAAGCAAATACTGAGCTATAATGTTATTTACTCAAAAAAAAAGTCTTTATCTATAACAAAGCTGTATGAATTAAATAAATAATTTGCTATGTATCGTCTACAAAGTAATGTCTTAGTAAAGTATTTTAAATTATACATAATACAATACATGCTTTCCAGCTAAAATACTGAATTTTATAATTAATTCATTAAAAAAATCCATTGTTTGTTAGTAAATTTTTTACATAAACTGTATTATACACATATGCATTTCATCTTTAATAAAAGTATCCAACAGCAAGATAATACAAATAATATAAAAATAATAAAATGTAAAGTTGTATGGAGAACAAATTCTCATATATATAAAAAATTTTCTTACTCTCAGTATTAATTGTTGAATTCCATGAAGTCGCCAAATGTCGCGATATACAACCAATAGTGGAGATCCTTATGAGCATTTTCATGCACAATAATAATAATGATGACAGCATTTGGCGACATTTTTTGAATTAGCAATGTCTATTCGTTTAGCGAAATTGGTTCACAGTTTAATAATTAAGTACATGTGTTGTACAAGAAGTAGAAAAATGTATACCCATTTAAAAGAGAACACGGAAAAGTAATTTGGTAATAGTTGATTTTTTAAAATAAAGTTTAAAATATTTGTAATATCGAAACAAAGAAAGAATTTTAAGGAATTAAGCTCAAGAATTTTTTTTTGTTTGTATGATAAAAAGAAAAGTCTGAAAAATAAAAAAAAGACTGTAAAATTATAAGAAAAAAATACGCAAGGAAACATAGTGATTTGTATAGTATTAGAAGTAAATAGAAACAGGGAGGAGGAATATTTGTTGAGAGAGAGAGAGCCGTTGTTTTTAAAAGTTAAATATCGCTACACATTTTTGAATAAATAAAAATCAATGATAGTAGATAAACAGATGTCCTTTTTTACAAAAAATATTGTCGTTTGCAATTCGGTTAATAGTTATATATACAGATCTCGCTATCAAAATTATTTTTAGCCGTAAAATTGTATAGAAAATTATTTTATGCATAAATTATGAAATAATACTACTGATTATGAGAAAAAACCCACTATTTATTTTTTTGCTTATATATCTTCAGACTTCCGAATGAATCGTTGTATTATTCGGTAAAAGCTAAAAAAAAAACTATTTCTGTAAAATCCCACCAAACAGACAGCATCACCTTTTTTTGTTGAATATCGGCTTTGGAAATGGTTTGAGCTGGTTCATCTTTTTTGCTTCATGACCTTTTTCATCCTCAGTGATGATGCGCTTCAAAAACGGATCATTTTCGTGACGTTTGAGAAGCGAATCGCAGATGTCAATGCGGCGACACAAATTTCTCTCTGTGAGAACATGGGGAACCCATACATCGAGCTTCGAGGATAATTCCAGGCCTTTCAAGTGGTCATAAACTGTTGAATTTGATAAATTTAACCTCAATCCGATCTCACGTGTTGTTATTCGCCGGTTCGCATCAACTAATGCCTTTATCGCGTCCTTATCAGCTTCAACCGGCCTTCCCGAACGTGGTACAACTTCGACATCAAAATTGGCGGATCGAAATTTAGCGAACCAGTTCTGGCACTGGCGTACTGTCAACACACCTTCTCCATACACATCGGTCAATTTCTTTCTGGCTTGAACAGCATTTTTACCCTTTCTGTAGTAAAACAGTAAGATATGTCGAAAATTCTGCTTATCTCTCTCCATATTTAAAAGGGCACCAACCAGAAACTACTGCGCAGAATTAATTGGCATTTTTCACACACAAGCCTTGCTATATGAGCTCTCAAAGCATATAAAATTATACGGCTTAAATGTGAAATTGGGTGCAAAAAATACAATTAAATCCTCTGTCGGGAAAAAACGAAATTACTTTCCGAACAACCCAATATATATATATATATATATGTATATAAACACCAGTTCAGGATCAGTTGTAATCTTGTAAAACAAATTTCCCTTTTTTATATAAATTTCTTGACCACAATATATTTTTTGACAGTCGTGTGGCCAGCGGATCATTATAAGTTTATTAATTTGGCTATTTTATTTTTAATTTGAAAGGTTGTAGACCTCTACTTTAAAGTGAATTTGGTTTTGAAGGGTCATTAATATTCATTAGTTAAGGCTTTCATGCATCATTTGAAGGAAGGTCAAAAGAGGAAAATAATTGGTAGAATCAAGGGAGGACAAACGCCAATGGAATTGCACAAAATTTGATTACCCCTCAAAATCTTATCAAGAATTGGGGGCTGCTTTTTTAAACACTGTATCAGTTGATAGACAACACAGTCGAGGGTGACCAAGATCAACAGCTGCATCTCCTGTCATTGTCGCCTCGAAGTGACTGCAAGACATTTGGTCTTACACCTTTTGGCTTCCACGGGAATTCGAATTAGCCTACTGTTCACACACACACAAAACTCTCTACTGCTGCATGGAGGCTTAAATAGGGTGAACAGTACTTAAGAAAGCTAATGGTTTGAGTCCAACTCTCTCCAGCTTCCAAAGACACCCATTTTAATTGGTACCCTCGTCATATACGATAAAAAAGACTGGGCTCAAGTATCGTTTGATGAACACTCATACAGTTAGATTCTTGACTTGTTTTAATCTGATGAGAGGAAGAAACATGCAACCTGTTTTGTGTAGTCTATGAAATATCCTCTTTCCGAGACCTCGGTTTTATCATTTGGGGAGGAATCCTGACAAAGGGCCACACCGAGGCATATTTTTTCTAGGAGGTTCTGCTTGAAGGTATGTAGACGAGTTATTGGAAACCCAAGTTAGACTGTTTAGGGGTGTGCTCCTGGTTAAGAGCTTTTGTAAATAAAGGACAATGCTCAGCAACATTGAACATAAGGGGTGTCAAAATACTAACACTCGAATGGATCATTCACCTTACTCCTTTGACTTAAACCCAGCTGAGCATTTGTGAAATGCCTTAGGGAGCCGAATTTCAGCTCTCTAACTTTTTCTGTGGAACCTCCGCAAACTGAAAAGTGCGCTTTTGAAGAGTGGCGTGCAAATTTACTGAACTTGATCAACACTTTGGTGAAGTCTATGCAATCAAGATATGAGGTAAGCATATCTGTTCGAGGTGACCCAACACCATATTAAAGAAAAACTTTTTTATCCCCAAGAGGTGTGATTTAATTTTTTCTTCAGGTTTTTCAATTTCCGTAAATTTCATTTTTATTACAATATTATGAGAATAATCATGCGACAAACATTGTATTTTATTTTAAGAAATGCTTTTGTATATATATATATATATATATATATATATATATATACTTTAGATGATATAAACTATTCATATGAATTCCTATATATATACACTGCTGGACAATTGCTAAGGACGGATCACAAATTGCTATGTAGCATAACATTAAGCGAGACATGAGGCCTAGTAGGATAAAATATAGTTGCCACACTGTTCAGACATTAGAATAAAGAATATTTATTGTTCTGGAAAGTACAAAAGCTGTGAAACATCTAAAAGAAAAAAAATGTTCATTTGATCTGCGTACGGAGACACATGGAACAATGCATCCAAAGTCACCAGGCACCTTAAAGAAAGGTTTCAGTACGGGATATGTCCACCGTGGAGTGTGATGCAACATTCCACACGTCGTACCATACTTTGCACAACATTATCCAGCAGCTGTTGAGGCAATTTATCCCATTCCTCTGTGAGTGCACGGGTGAGGGTGTTCTTGTTTGTCGGAGGATAGTTTCGACCAGCAACTTGCCTCCCCAAAGCATCACACATTTTCAATGGAATTTAGATCTGGAGAACGCTGGCCATATGAGACGTTGAATACCCTCGCTGTCTAGACAATCCTGAACAGCGAGTGTTCGATGACATGTTGCGTTGTCGTCCATAAAAACAAATTTATCACCGACAGCACCACGGAAAAGACGAACATGAGGAAGTAGCACTTCATCAATGTATCGTTGGCCCGTCATAGTCCCATTCGAAACCACATGTAGGCGCGTGCGGCCATTGATCATGATGCCGGCCCACACCATTATACTGCATGTCGGATATCGGTCCTTTTCCTGGATATTTTTTGACGATAAGCAGTATCACTCGCGCCAGATCAGTTGGCGTCTACAATCCGATGACAGACTGAACCTACTCCTCATCTGAGAATAGTACGCATGTCCAGTCCTGTTCAGTCCAATTCAGATGCTCACGACACCATTGCAAACGGGCAGTACGGTGCTGTCTGGTCAATGGGACACACACAACAGGTCTGCGTGCGTATAGTCCTCCTCCCTCAAACGTCTGGCAACAGTTTTTCGGGAGATCTGCTTTCCTGAGGCAGCAAGAAACTGATTTGCCACCGCTGAGTTGTGGTGCGCATGTTCCTTTTTGCTGATAGGACGATATATCTGTCTTCTGCAGGCGTCGTACTTCTAACACGACCTCCCCCGTGCCGTCTACTACACATTCCAGTAGTTTTAAATGACTTCCACAGCCGTGAAACAACGCTGTGAGCGATGTCGAACACCCTGGCAACATCTGTTATTTTTCGCCCTTCTTCGATCTTTCCAATAATTCGGCCACGCATAAAATCATCTATGTGATGTCGGGAAGACATGCCAAAAAATTTTAAGTTCGTCTATTAAATCTTTCCTGTAAAACTTTGACTTGAAAACAACAACTGTCCACACGCGTCAAAACCTTTAAAGCTCTTTATGAACGCTATCACGTGATGAACAGACGTGGAAAAAAATTTGCATACTCATACTTTACTAATATCCCGCACTTATTCTAATTTTCTACATTTTGCTTCCCTTCATTTTGTGGTTGCTATGGATGATAGTGTTATCCGTCCTTAGCAATTGTCCAGCAGTATATATATATATATATATATATATATATATATATATATATATATATATATAAAAAGAAATATGTATTATTTATCAAAAACAAGAAATAGTAGATAAAGAACATAACAAGAAATAGCATAATAAAAATATAAAAGCTGAACATGAAGAACAAAATTATAGAGAAATAAAAGAACTACAAAAAAGCAGAACCTAGCGAGTCAGAAAAAGCAAATTCGGACTTAGGACTGAATAAGTGGGGTTAAACTAGTTTAAAGGCGCCAACCTTCCCCCTTTGCAACTCGGTAGGATAACCAAATAAAATAAAATAAACAAAACTTCAGAGTATGGATAACTCAGAGAGCATGATAAAAACCAATCACTACTATTATGTAACAAACTCTCCCAAAACTCTTAATGCAGAAAAAAAAAAATCACAAAATCACAAAAATAATTATGTAAGAAAAGTAGAAAAATGCTAAAAACAATTACATAAGAAAAGTATCATTCAAAAATTAATTTAACAAAATTTCTTTACTCACAAAAGCTTTTACGAAGAGAAACAAGCGTCTTGCCATTAATGAAAGTCAATTATTCACTAAGTTAAAAATTCGAAAATACATAACCATATCTTTTTGAGCTGACTTTTATACCAGCCAGAAAAGACAAGTATAAAATGACGACAATCAAATATGGTAAAATTTGAATTGGTTGATTGTCAAAAATGTAAATTTGCTAGGCTATAATTTGGTTGGTTGTCAACAAATGTGTAAGATGTTCAAGATGTGTGTGGAAAAAAATGTAAACTGTGATATGAGTGTTATGATATAATCTTCACAGCAAGACCACTAACATGCTGACTTTGAAAAAACCTATTGTTGTGTGGTGGATTTGGAATTCGAAGTAGCAAGCTGGTTAATGTATTTTGTGATGAATATAAGATCTCAAGAAATTAAAAGGGTATTCATGATCTAAAAACATTGAAATTTTTTTATATTATTGTATTTATCGATTTTTGGGTAGTTAAGTTATCATTTCTAAATAAAAAATTCAAAATGATATATCTGTAAATTGATATATGTAAATTACTGTTCCATACGGGAATTTTAATTATATGGAACTTAAACGAATCTCTTTTGTCAAAAATGTTACTGACTACAATATTGTTAATAAGATGCAAGTCTAAATCAAGAATATATATATATATATATATATATATATATATATATATATATATATATATATATATATATATATATATATATATATATATATATATATATATATATAATGCCACTGAAATTAGAACACTAAGAAGGGACCAGAAAATAAAGCAAATTTCTGGGTAGGTCGTATTACAAATGATATAAACTGCGCAGCTCTCCACAACACTTTGAACCGGATATGAGGGATTGAACTTTCATTATTAGTAATATACGCAACGTTATTTCGGCTAAAGAAATCACTGCCAAATTATTTTTCTTCTTTTAAAGGACACATATAAATGCAAAGAATGCTTGAACCTCTCCAATGAAAGCAGTTCCAGAAGATAGATGATTTTACTAGGGGTATGGTGATCGGATTGAAAAGTCAAATCCATGCGATAAATCTCAGATGACAGCCACCTACAATCATCCATGGCTGTAAAAAGATAATCAGGGGAAGGAAATGTGCCAAACTTGAGGGATACTTGGGGGCAGGAGCAACGTGTGCACGCGTTGATAGCTGAAGCAATCAACTAGCAGTAGCATTCCAGAAAGCTATGTTTGCCACCATTTTGCAGGATGTGTAGGCATCTTGATGTTCTCAAATCAAACAGCGCCATGGCCTTCGATTGGTTACTAGTGGTACGACTTCATGACATAAGATGGAAAATGGCCATTAGTCCAACAGCGCAGACGATTTGGTTTTGTTCGGTAGCTAGTTAGAGAGAAGGGGACCACGGAATGGCAATGCAGAGAAGTTGAATCATGGAATTTTGAATTGAATAGAAAGTTTTTTACATGAATTGGCTCGTTGTTCAGTAAAAATTACATGAATACAGTAAAAAAAAGGTAATATATTTGCTTGTAATATGGTTTTTATTAATTAGTCTTCTAGTTTAAATATAACGAAAGATGTATAATCTACTGACGAATAACTAACAAAACGAAAGACTTCTAAACATTAAAGATTCTGCAGCCTTTTAATGGATTCTCGTTTAATACACTCATTGACAAAAAAAAAAAAAATAAACGCACCAAGAAATAATTGCGAGATCGTAACGAAACTTGGCATGAAGGTACATGTTGCGGAGATATGCAAATGATTAGAAATGCAGCGGGATTGCGCATTATGTATAGCCGGCAGAGGGCGTTTAATGTCGTTCTCCGTAGAGTGTAAAACAGATAACCAAAGCTTGTTTGAGTGTGCTGAATCGTTTAAAAAGAAAAAACTGATGTAGACATGCCATTATGCCGTTTTCACAAATAATATGAGAAGCTGTCACAAGTGTGAGAGGGGGGAATTATATATATATATATATATAATATTATATATGTTTATATATATATATATATATATATATATATATATATATATATATATATATATATATATATATATAATATATATATATATATATATATATCAGCATGATGGAAGTTGGGTTGTCAGGCGAGTAGCTCGTCAATTAGGCCACTTTTATTGTGTTGTGTGGAAGTAATGAGACCAGTAGATCCAGGAGATGTCATTTACACAAAAACCAGACTCAGGAAGCCTTCGACAGACCAGTCGTCGAGAAGAGCGCCAAATCGTAAGAAATGTACGCGTACAGCCAACTGCTTCACCAGCCGCCAGCCAGGCACAGGTAGCACCTTAACTAGGGGTCTTTGTGTCTTCTCGAACCATACGAAGGCACCTGGCTGAAAGACATTTGGGATCACGGCGCCCATTATGTGTGCTGACCTTGACGCTCACCCGTTTGGAGTGGTGCCACGCATGAGGAAAAACTGGACTGCAGCGGAATGGAACCAGGTCGTCTTTAGCGACGAGAGAGAATCCAGATGCAATCTCAGCAGTGATGACAATCGTGTTCGTGTGTGGAGACCCCGTGGTGAATGTCTCAATCCTGCCTTTGCTTTACAGCGACACACCACTCCCACAGCTGGTGTGATGGTTATGGAGTGCCATTGCCTACAATACACAGTCACCCCTAGTATTGATCCGTGGCACCATGATAGCCCAGTGCTATGTCCATGACATCCTGCAACCACATGTGTTGTCACTTATGCAACGTCTCCCAGGAGCGATTTTTCAACAAGACAATGCTCGGCCTCACACAACAAGGGTGTCATAAGACTGTCTCCGCACTGTTATTACCCTTCTTTGGCCTGCCCAATCCCCAGATGTGTCTCCAATCGAGCATATATTGGTTTATTTGGGATGGCAAGTTGAGCAGCTCTCGAGTTTGAACGAACTAGAGGCAGGTTCACAACAAATATGGAACTAAATGTCTCAAGACTTCATACAGAACTTGCATGCCTCAATGCCCGATCGTTTCGAATCGTGCATTTGAGCTAGAAAGGATTCAACAGGGTATTAAATTCTCCGTTCTTTTGCCTTTTTCTCTGAAATAAATGATCCCTTTTCTTTGATTTTCTAATCATTTACTTATATCAAAGTAGTCATTACGTACGTAAAATTTTGGATGCGCTAATTTTTTTGTGCATGAGTGTATATAATTCTTTTGGTATGTATTAAAGAAAGTGTAAAATCTGTTGAAATATTTATTTAGATTTAAATTTACTTCACAGGAATCCTGTGGCTGCATTTGTTCCAGACCTATTTCGTGGGCACAGTTCCAGATACTTCCGCAAAATTTTCAACCTTGCAGAAGCTTCACTCTTGCTTTGAGAGGAGGACAATTTCACTCTTTTCCGGCAGATTACTTCTACAGAGTGGGACACGTTCAAGACTTTGTCCTTGATGTGGGATCAGTGAGTTTTCAGTATCTGAATGATCCCGACGGAGAGTCATCTCCTTATAACGGCGTAACATTCGACGTCAGTGCTTACTTAAGGATGTATCAGGTAAGTTAAAAATTATGTTTATTTGATAATCTTATAAAAATTAATAGAGTTCTTGCAGTTTGCTATATCCTCTAAGCTGCCATTTTAACTATCTTATAATGACTAAGCCTCCAAGATTACGGTTATATTTGCTTAAACCTGTTTAAACTAAGTATTGATATGGATGGGACAGAAGCTTTTTTGAAAATTACAGTACCAATATAGAGACCAAATTGCATTGGCCCCATTGCTCTAGTTACTCGTTAAATGGCCAAAGAAATACAAAATTAAGGCTTCTGTTGCTCCTAAATCCACTCGGTGGATAGAAACATTAGATCGAGGTCCAAGAAATTCATCGAGGTAAGTAGGGTTAGATAACGTCTGTTATTTTGGCTGCATCTTTTGAGCACTATGTTGGTGACAGTACAATTTCGCTCCGTTTCACCCTGGTTTTGATGGAGAACACTCGGGAGTTTATAGGGCCTTTCACCCCTCTTCCCCTGCCATTATTTTTTGAGAGGACTTTCTGTTAGTCTATTATTTAAAGTGCCCATGCTTCATAGGCACTGCACATTTACAAACATCCATACCTTCTTTGAGATTCAAACCCGGGTCCTTCGGTACAGCAGTCATCATCGCTAATCACTTTAATTGAAGCTTTAATGTCTAAAATTAAGGTAGTTTAATGTATAATGCTCAACTTTTTATACCGCTGGGCCACATACAAGCGACAACTAAAGGGTGTTTTTTTTTGAGAGGTATAGAACTTTAAATTGCAATAACACAACGATGTATTATTCGATTGACATGAATTTTTTATTCGAAAGATAATCTTGTGGCATTATATTTTAAATATGATTTCTGGCATATGATTGCCACGGCTGGCTGGGATGTAGTCCAATCTGGACGTCCAATTTTCGATGAATTTTTCCAACATTTGTGGCCGTATATCGGCAATAAAACGGCGAATGTCGTCTTCCAAATTGTCAAGCGTTTGTGGCTTATCCGCATAGACCAATGACTTTACATAGCCCCACAAAAAATAGTCTAGCGGTGTTAAATCACAAGATCTTGGAGGCCAATTCACAGGTCCAAAACGTGAAATTAGGCGGTCACCAAACGTGTCTTTCAATAAATCGATTGTGGCACGAGCTGTGTGACATGTTGCGCCGTCTTGTTGGAACCACAGCTCCTGGACATCATGATTGTTCAATTCAGGAATGAAACAGTTAGTAATCATGGCTCTATACCGATCACCATTGACTGTAACGTTGTGGCCTTCATCGTTTTTGAAGAAGGATTCCACCAGCCCATAAAGCGCACCAAACAGTCAGTTTTTCTGGATATAACGGTGTTTCGACATACACTTGTGGATTAGCTTCACTCCAAATGCGGCAGTTTTGTTTGTTGACGTAGCCATTCAACCAGAAGTGCGCTTCATCGCTAAACAAAATTCGCTTATGAAAATCGACCATTGTTTTCGAAATAAAATCGCACACTTTGAAAGCGTTGTTGAGGCGTGAGTCTATTCATGATGAATTGCCAAAGCAAACTGAGACTAAATCACTTGACAGCTGTTGAATCGGTCGCCATGTTGGAAAGTAATGCCAACTTAAACTTCTATACGTGAAAAAAAACACTCTGTATTTCTAGCGGGCCACAACATGAAGATTAATGGAGGGGGGGGGGACGCTATAAGGTCACGAAACATTTAAAATGCAGAAAATTGATAAAAATATTAAAACTCATAATTTTGGATTTTATTTAAAAACTATTTTAAACTCAATCACTAACAAAACATAGGTTTTATGCATTTTTTACCCAGTCCTGGGGTAATTTCGATTTTCTTTCATCAGTGATCTCAAGAGCCCTCCCCAAATATTTTGTTGTTGTTGCAAGATTTTTTTAAGAACATCAATATATCTCGTCTCGAAAGAGATTCTTATGAAAAAGAGACATTGAATGTTTTGTGCTTAGTAATATAGTAACGAGGAAAATTATATATTTTAAGAATAACATTTTTGCAACGAATCAGACAAGTTGTTGATATAAGTTTGTTTTGCTCTACGAAATAGTCAAGATCCCAAATGTCTTGGAGCAACATGTATTCTTAAGATATTTTTTACTTGGAATACATGAGGGTTAGTTTAAGTTTATATTCACTTATTCAATGGTCGCTACTTCACTGTTATTTGTTATTACTAGCCGTTACAATTATAAAAAGGAGAAAAAGTTATCTAGCAATTTGTACCAGCACGACATCGATAGCAAATTTGAAATGTGTGAGTGATAGAATTTCTCACAAAATTTTTAATGCACCATTCATAAATAATTTAATTTATTAGTGCAATGGGTCATGATTGGGCCACTCAGAAAAGCCGGTTTAACCACGGGTTGCAGGTTGAATACCGCTGCTGTCAAAAATAGATAGCTTACTTGGATCTTCTCCCTTTTTTCATAGAAAACTTTCTCAATATTAATAAATAAATTTATATGGATTTGCCATATATATATATATATATATATATATATATATATATATATATATATATATATATAAACCATAATAGTTTTTTCCACTCTAGCTATATTTCTCTTTTTTGGTTTGTAATGGTTCCATGTTTTTGGTTCTTTCGGTTTGTTCTTAAGATGTTTTAGGATTTATTAGTCTTCTTTTTAATTTATTTACTGCTATATATATATATATATATATAATATATTGGCATATTACATGTAGAAGATGCAATAATGTTAAATATATGGTGTACAATAAATATGAATCGTTTAAATTAGAACTGATTTGCATATTAATAGAAGTTAATTTTTATTCATAGTAAAATCAAAGCAGGATTAATATTGATATATGCAAGGTGTCCGGGCTTAAAGTATCCAAAAGTAATGGCTTATTACTACGGAACTACCCAACATAATGTACTAAATTGTTCATCCGTGTCTTTGAAGCATCTCCGAGAATTTTTTGGGTCTAGTCTGATCGGCCGCACGTCCTCATATTATTTGGCAATTACAGACGAAAAACTTGTTACATTAACTTCATTAGTAATGATGTGGACGCCACAGTAAAAGGTACAGTGCGTATTTTGGTTAACTGAATTTAAATCAGTCACGTCGCGCGTATACAACGATGTGTTCGAACAAAATGGAGTGAATGTCGTTACTGGCTTGCTTAATAGACTTACCAGGACTCCTACAAAATGGAGCACGCACACGATCAACAGTGTCTTGCATCACGGAAACTTAAGGACACTTAACAGTTTCAAATACCAGAGTTCCCGTCTCCTTTAAAGTTCTTTCCTGTTGATGAACAGATTTTGATGTCGAAGGATCAACATTCCATTCTGTTCGAACATGTCACTGTTCACTCGTGACTGATTTAAATTTCATTAACCAAAGTATGCACTGTACCTTTTGCTCTGGCTTCCTCATCTTTACTAATGAATTCAGTGTAACAAGTTTATCGTCTACAATTGCCGAATAATGCATGCACGCGCAGTCGATTAGACTAAACCCCAAAAATCTCGGAGGGTTTTGCAATCTACGGATGAGCAGTTTATTACATTATGATGAGTAGTTCTGTAATAATAAGCCATAACTTTTGGATACTTTATATATATTTACATTATATTTGACAAAATCTTTCAAAATTATGTTATATTTACAAAGAAAAATATATGTAGCCTTAAAATGACGATAGGTATATTTACCGCCAGGAAAATTTAAGTTTTCAGATTTAATTCTGGATTATGAAAAGAATAACAGGAAATATTGAGGAGAAATTAAATTACAATAAAATGTTTTCACATATTATACAGTAAAACTAATAGACTTAAGAAGTATGTTCAGCATCGATTTTTGAATCAGACTTCAAGTCCTTAATTTGTGACATTTTACATATTTTGTGGCAATGGTAGATTAATTATGCTAAATTTATGCTTCAAGGCTTAGGAGACCCGTGTGTATTACGTTAAAATTTAATTATCTCAAAACTAACAATATAGAGGCTAGTAAAACCTAAAAATATATAATACAAGTAAGTGAATGTATATATATATATATATATAATCAAATATAAAGTTAATTACATAAGATAAATTTAATAAAGAATGTCTCATTGATAAAATCATTATCAATTATTAACAATTATTTAACACGAAAATCTTCCAAAATCTAATAATTAGATTTATAGTAAGGATATAACTCGATTTGCGAGAATTTGTATATCACGTATATTAGGAATGGGAGATCTTTGAAAGAAAGAAAGCTTTCTCAAGAATTGTTAATTACAAACCTATTTGAGTGTGGAATACTTAAACGATTTTCGCGCGCGAAGTCAGTTCTTATAATCGTAAGGAAATTTCTTAATGTTGTTTTATCTAACTGATGGTACCAAGAACAAAGCTGACGAAACTATTCAATGAAAACAGTGTTTTTTTCCAGGTAACCAAGTTTAAGTTGGCATTACTTTCCAAGATGGCTACCGATTTAACAGCTGTAAAATGATTTATTCTCAGTTTGGTTTGGCAATTCATCAAAACGATCATCAAGCAAGGCGTAGATTCGTCGAATTGGCCCAAAACGAGATTGCCGTTGTTCCCGATTTTCATAAGCGAATTTTGTTTAGCGATGAAGCGCACTTCCGGTCGAATGGCTACGTCAACAAACAAAACTGCCGCATTTGGAGTGAAGCTAATCCACAAGTGTATGTCGAAACACTGTTATATCCAAAAAAACTGACTGTTTAGTGCGCTTAATGGGCTGGTGGAATCCTTCTTCAAAAACGACGAAGGCCACAACGTTACAGTCAATGGTGATCGGTATAGAGCCATGATTACTAACTTTTCATTCCTGAATTGAACAATCATGATGTCCAGGAGCTGTGGTTCCAACAAGACGGCGCAACATGTCACACAGCTCGTGCCACAATCGATTTATTGAAAGACACGTTTGGTGACCGCCTAATTTCACGTTTTTGACCTGTGAATTGACCTCCAAGATCTTGTGATTTAACACCGCTAGACTATTTTCTGTGGGGCTATGTAAAGTCATTGGTCTATGCGGATAAGCCGCAAACGCTTGACCATTTGGAAGACAACATTCGCCGTTTTATTGCTGATATACGGCCACAAATGTTTGAAAAAGTCATCGAAAATTGGACGTCCAGATTGGACTACATCCCAGCCAGCCGTGGCAGTCATATGCCAGAAATCATATTTAAAATGTAATGCCACAAGATTATCTTTCGAATAAAAAAAATTCATGTCAATCGAATAATACATCGTTGTTTTATTGCAATTTAAAGTTCTATACCTCTAAAAAAACACCCTTTATAAACATTTTAAATAAAACTGTCACATAGATGTAATAGTAAATTGAATTAAGGATAAAACCTTAAGCGAATTAATGTAGTTTATTAATAAACTGTAAGTAGCTATATTTAGCATTTGACTCAGACAATGTAGATGGCTATAACAAGAAAATCGACGCACAAAGAAGGATTGGCCCGATTTTAATGAAATTTTGTATTAAAAAACATTTGTAGGGGCATAAATTGATTAAAATTAATAGAGAGAACTCCAGTGCACATACATTGGAACTGCGCATTCAGCATATGTACATAAAAAGCAATTCTCAATTTGGCGGTTGGAATTTATGTTGCCTTTCGACTGTTAAATCTTATGTTAGTTGTAACAATGCCTAACCAAAGGATTTGTACCTATTTTAAGCAGAAGACAGAGCTTGAAAGACATTGCTTGATCAGATTGAAAGAGGCTTGTTGGACCAATTGAAGAATCCCTAGAAGCGATTCTGTGATTAGATGACTTTGATAAGAGTGGGTCAGCAACGGCCGATATCAGATTCAGAATGGCAGTGGTCACCCGAGGGTTATAGTAAAGTGGGAAGGCAGAACGATTATCAAGGCATCTGTCACAGTAGTAGATTTGTCGTTATCCACTATTCACCAAGTGTCCAGCACACATGTGTCAAACTCGAGAACCGCGGGCTACATGCAGCCCTCAACGAATATTTTTGCGGCCCTGTCAATGTATCAGCACACAATAAATAACAATTTATGTTTACTATAATGTATTATTTGCGAAATAAACCTACCTTTCTTTGAATATTGATTTTGTTTGCGGCCCACTTAATATTAAATCTTGTTTTTGACACCTTTCCTGTAAAACCAATTACAGTGGTGACGGACTCGGTCAGCGTGGAGCTGCACTGATTGAGGACGTATAGTTTTTAATGACGAGTTCTGTTTCCAACCGTCTTCAGACGACAGCCACAGAAGTGTCTGGAGACGTCCATGGTAGCATGGGGGTACTGCCCAGACTATCAAACAACAGAACATTATGATTTAAAGTGTCATCTACTTTGATAGCCGGACCCCGTTGGTAGTTATTTCTGGCACACTGACAGTACAGTTTTACTTTGACAATAACCTACGCCTGGTTGTATTACCATTCCTTTTGCGTCACATAGAACTTACTATTCTACACGATAATTCTCAGAGGCACGTGTTGCTATGGTTTATCTTCAAGCTTGCCCTACATTCCCTCTGCAATCCAGGTCGTCTCCAGATAACTCTTGGGATGTTATGAGAAGGCAATCACAACCATCTCGGAATGTTGATCATTTAGCTCAACAATTGGAAACAATTTGGTATGATATTCCGGAAGACACAATCTGGGAACTTTATCAGTCTATGCAACGCCGGGTGATAACTTACATCCAGACCAGAGGTGAACCAATGCCTTATTGACTTCCTCCTTTTGTAACGGTCGAACTGCGAAATAATAATTAAATTGTTCGGAAATTTTAATTATTTTTTCTGTGTTTGTTCTTCACATCCACCAATTTTTATCGCAATCACACAACTTTTTGGTTATTTTTTGTTATCGAGTGTGTATAAGTTTGGTGCATATGGAAAGTCAAATTTTATTAACATGAGAACGTTATGATTCTCTCTGTGCTATATTTGTGTTCCTGTTTTCGTTATGCTTCTATTTTTGACATAAAGTCGATTATAGTTGTAATGTCCACAGCCAGAGTCACGTTTCAATAAAGAAGATTTTCTCAAAAGGGCTGGATTTCGGTATTTGTTTGAATTTTTTAAGGACATGAATTCAACCGATATTCCAGTAATTTTTTTAGATGAGTGTAAACTTGGTAATAATGACGCAAAAGCTGTACATAATATAAATCCGGCATTTAAAGGGAAAATACTATAACGATTGAATTATTTAGCTTGAAAATTTTCGGTTTGGTGATTACAAAGTGACCCCCGTAATAAACCACTACTACTGAGTTGCAGCGTTGTTGAGGTCGCTGTTTAGGAGGGATCATTTCTGTGAAAGGTTGTGTTAGGACGACATTGGGAATCTCGTAGATATGAGCCTTGATAAATCGCAAAGTCTGAGGGAATCTGAAAGTCGATCGAGTGAGAGATTCCGTTGGAATGTTCTGGGGTGTCGTAGCGTGTTGAAGCTTGTAGAAATGCTTCTCTAGCGTCTCGAGAGTATCCTGGTTTTCCCTTTTGGTGTATCTTTAAAAGTGGAATAGGTTACGCCTATATAAGTGACACGTGATGCAGCACATTTCTGTTTGAACGTAGCCGGGATTACAATCCCACAATTGGTTCTAGTCCCCCTCACGCGGTGGACTTTGAAGCCGAAGACTGGTGGGGGAGCTGAGTCGGTCACCTCACTGTCAGCTGGATCGAAGGAGGTAAAAGGTTGACTTGCCTTAGAATATAAGCGTCGTAGTGTCCGGTCTTGGATATTTCTCCACGAGAAATTCCATGACCATTGAGACGTTACTAGTTGCCTAACAAAGAATGGGTTCTTTGGTGAAGACCACCACACATCTCTAGATTTCAAAATAATGAAAATCTCTCTCTATCAATTACTGTGCCTCAGCACTCTAAGAATTTTCTAGTTTTGTAGAAATGTGAAAATATATTCATAATCCAAAAATAGTGATTACTTGATGATTCCTAATGATATTTACTCCTTAAGTAAAAATGTGAAATTGTAGCATAATAGAATGTATCGTAATGTTATTCTAAGAGATTGAAAAAAAGATTAAAAACTTTCTGTTCGATATTAATAATTAATTAACAAATGCATCATTTCAATCCGTAAACAAATCCCTATTAATTTCTTTGGGTACTTAGCATTTTTCGAAGGGAACTTTTAGTTCTTTTTAAAAGATAGTGAAAGAAAATGTAAAATATAATGGATCATATTACAAGTAAAAATAAATATAAAGAAAAATAATGTATTTTCATTCCTTCTATAACATTTCTAAATGTAATAGAATATTTATTTTGGAATTTGTCAAACTCTCAGTATGAAAAACGTATATGTTTATCGGGATATTATTTGTTTTCCTCCGGGATTGCAAAAATGTGGTTCTATATACTATGTGTATCTTGAGAATTGGTTAAGTTATATCATGTGTCAAATACAGCATAATTCATCTATTATTAATACGAAGCCTGATTCTAGAAGTGACTATATTTCTGCTATCATTCTTCATGAAAACATGAGACATTTTAACATGGGAATCTAATACACTCGTATTTATTTGGCTTTTTTTATTCGTATTGATTCCATTAATAAAATATATATGTAGTGTTACATATTTAATGTGTAGGAATCCTTTCAAAACTCAAATATCTATATAAAAACTTGCTCTTCCTTTATTTGATTATGAAATTTAAATTACCCGAAAAACAAAATAAATCAACTTTTTTGAAAGGTTTTTACACCTATAAGAAATCTAATTTTTGAAGAATAATTGCAACATTTTTTAATGCATTTTATATTATATGTTTTTTTACATTACAGATATACGCTAAAAATGTTAATATTAAATTAATTGGATTTATATAATCTTAATCTTTAAGCTTATACATTTATCAAATTTATCAACGTTATTGACAGCAAGTGTCCAGCACATGTCCGTGTTAAAAAATGGTTTTTACATGACCCCAACATGACCATTACATGACATTACAAGTTTTTGTATCCTTTTTGCCTCGCCATGTAACTGACCTGCATAAAAGGACAACATGTACTGTTAATAACGTTGGCAGTACATGTTTTCCTTTCCCACGTATACCATGTTGAGTGGAGTGAGGCATGAAAACTGGACTATCGCATCGATGTAGGCCGTGTAACCAAGAGTTTCTTATACAGAAAGCCTATAAGGTATAAAAAATCCGGGAATTGTTTTTCTTTTCTTCCAAGTGTTCTCTTTTGCTGCATTCATCTTTTATTTATTTATTATTTTTTTACTATAACTCTTCGAAAACCAGAAGGGAGTCTACAAAGGTATCAGTTTACCATTACATTTTAAGACAATGGAAAGTTACGCCTGGAAGTCATTGAGAACGCAGGATTGCTTAGGTGGTTATAAATAATTAAAATTTGAAAATTAAATACCAACACTTAATTGAGCAAAATGAAAAAAGGCGATACGATTCCAACACCAATAACATCTGACCACCGATAATTCTTTTACAGTATTCAAACGTCTTGGCAAACGAATAAGTGTTTTTTTCAATGTCGCATTATAAAGCGACATGAAGGTTACTGGTGATGGACATTGTAATTCGGAACTTTGATCAAATAACATGAATGATACCTGAACTGGCATCCCCTACTACCACACCATGCCAATGGAAGAACTTTGAGCCGCGACAGATTTAAAGTGCATCAGTGCGTCTTCACGGCGGGCATTTGGGCTGGGTCTCATAGCACGCCGGTAATGAGCTCGTAACCATGTCCACCTTGGTAAGCGAGTTGCACAGGTTCTTTATGAAATCTTGCGAAAATAATTATCACGATTTTTGAACCTGTTACATAAGGTTATGATATACGGATGAAGTGATAACATCTCGTAATAAGGCATCCCATACATTCTAGTTCAAGAACAGATTGGGTGAATATGCTGGCCATGATAAAATGTCGAAAAGATATCAACAAACTCTGGATAGAACATCAAAATGTGGTCAAGCATTACCTTGTAGGAAAAATGGTTGAAACAGGAAGTTCAAAACATTAGAGTCACTGGCTGCAGAATTTTTGTGCGCCAGTGCCTGTTTATCCATTGGGCACTTAGAGCGGATGCACCGGGCCCGGATAAGGTGAACTTAACCAGAATTTCTGGTTATAAATTCCAATCCGCCGGTGACAAAGAAACATGGGGATCTTCTGCGTTCAGGGCCCGAAATGAGCTTAAATCGGCACTGTTGAGCGTGTGTGTGTTATTTCAAAGAGCTTGCAGTGCACACCATAGGGTATTAGACATCTTACTAAGTTACGCTCACACAATGATATCAGGTCTTCAGGACTTGTGAACACTCTACAACGATAAGGGAATCTTAGTGCTTACTATGTTGCTTTACAATATAATTCAAGTGTCGTCTCCACCAGTACAAAATCAAGACTCATCAGTGAATACCAATTGATGCCAATTAATCATCTGGCATATAACTACCTCTACAAGGATTATGTGTCATGTCCGTTAGGCCCAAAATTCTTCTCTGATGCTAATGCAGTGTTGTTAAAGGTAGTTATTGTAGCTATCGACTTGAATCTACTCCTATTTCATGAAGCCGTCGAACAACTGGTGTGATGACTTATGGTTTAGGGAAATTCTTTGTGCTCAATTGAAGTATGCAACAATAACTGTTGGGCTGTTAAACTTCGCGCTTTAAAACGTTTTGGAACATAGTCAATAGACGAAGATAAAACCTGAGCCGGCACACTCCCTCTTCAAACTACCACACCATGCCCATAGAAGGAGTTTGAGCTAGGGTTTCTGATTTCCGGTTTATTTTATTCCTGGAAATTTCCAGGAATACATTCAAATTTTTAAAAATTTAAGACCAAGTTATTTTTGATTGACATCAATAAAAATTACGTAAAATAAGGATATGTACAAATTCCAAAATGAATACTCAATTATAATTCAGCTAAAATGCAAAAATATATGCTAACTATTAATTTTTAAAGTGTGAGTTGAAGAAACATAAGTAATCTTTTTGCTTTTATCACTCAGCCTAGTTAGCTTTGTTATGAATAACCATGCTACATGAAGCAGAAAATCCTCTCTCAATTTCAGCTGATGTTTGAGGAATTGCTTTCAAAGCTTCACCCAATTTCATGTTTGAGGATCGATTTTCAATCCTGAATAAATTTAATCAATCCTGAATAAATTATTGTTTCTAACGTTGATATTAAGAAATAAATACTAACCCCCACACACGCACGCATGCACACGCAAGCACATGTCAGTTATATTAGTTTAATTATGCAGTATATGGCGCGAATGCTCCTTCAAATATGACTTAGGGAAACATTTTTAATAAATCCTTTGGTTATAGAATTTGGTAAAAAAAACTAAGTTATACTTTCATTATAATTAAAAATTATTTTTTAATTTTGACATCTTGCTTTATGAAACTTGATATGTGTATTATTTTTATTTTTTGATGTAAAACTTCAAAAAATATCCAAAGAAGAAAAAGTAGTAATTGTATTTTCTCGTTTTAATTTTATTATAAAAGCATTTTTGGGCCATAAATATGAAGATACAAAATCCACAATATTAAATACAGAATAATACCAGGAATATCATACCTTCGTTAGAAACACAATATTCCTCTTAGTATATCATTTTATAATATCAAAGAAAAGATTGTTCCACTTGTACTATTTCCTTCCAGTATTTCTTCTTGTTCTATTTATCCATCAGCTATAAAAATATAAAACATGTAGTGCATATAAATATTGAAATAAAATTATATTCCTTCTGATATATCAATAGTTATAAGTACAAACTGTGGGTTTGAAACCTTTTTGTGAAACAATGTACCCAGAAGACTTAAAGGAGAAAGAAAGTCGTAAAATCATATAAAAGAAGCTAAAACATTATTATATTTACTTTTTTCCTTTCTAGACTGTTAACAAGCCAGGTATAAAACCATATTTATACATTCGCGTTCATTAGTCTCAATACTTCCCGCTGTGCACAGAGTAATAACAACTGCCTGCTTTGTTTGCAATGAGAGCTCGTGACAAAAGAATATAAAAGGTTAAGAGCTATCAAGGTTTGGTGAAGCATCACTTAACTTTACGGGAAATTGATTTTAATGGGCAGCACTTTAATTACCGTTTTAACGTTTGTTTTTCTTGGCACTACTGTGTTTATTTTAGATAACTCTTAGATAAGGAATAAGATAGTTTGCAATATCTCCAGTTCCTAAAATTTCAGAAAAATGTAATTTATTTTATCAGCGAAATAATAATTTTTCCAATATTCGGTGTCAACTAAATCAAAATATGCGTATAAAATTATATTTTATGAATATTATTTCAATAAACAAATTATTTAGATGCAATTTTTTTTTTGTCAAAAACTTGGAAAAAAAGGACATATTTTCAAAATATTCTCTTTTTTATGGAAAATCCTTCTTCAATAACAATATTTTGCCTGGGTATAGCTAAGACTTCTCCCCAGACCCAAAAGTAGGATAACTGAAATATAAAATTTAGAAATGTATTTATTCATATTTTAATTGATCTGAGTGGAGAAATTTTAATAAAAAACACCCGTTATTATTTAAATCGATAGTAACTCTGAAAACATTATTTACAAACATTCTAGTTCTTTCTCCGTACAGAAAATTGAGCTATAAATTATATACGCAAAATATTTTTATTATACAAGCATTTTCTTTGTAAAAGGAGAATGTTTCGAAGTATGTCTTGCATTCCCCATTTCTGCCTAAGTACCGCATCTAACACATTTTTTAAACTTGTGGTGGATGACACTTGATGTTAATACAGTTTTTTCAAATATTAGTTCATATATATTAAATTTTATTTCTTAATTTAAATTTATTCTGCACCTGTGGGGGTCGAGTTCTTGTATTTCCTGACCATACAGGTAGTACTATCGATCTCTTAAATATCAACCCCATATCTTTAAAAAAAATGGCACCATAGCATTAACATAGGGATTGATATTTTTGTGTGTAAGCAACCTAAGGGATAGATGTTACACATCAAAAATACCAGCCTAATTTTATAATTATTTGTTAATTAGTTTCGAATAAATATAATTCGTGCTTCATTAACTATTGTTGTATTACTTATTTCTACGTTTAATAATGCCCCATATTTCTAAATAAACACTTTTAAACTCTTGACAATATAATTTCATCATTTCACTGAAACAGATCAGGAACTTGTTCAAATTCCTTAATTTTATCAGGGAAATGAATTTAAAGAGACGTAATTTAACATCTCTCTCGCCAATTGATCATCTCCATTAGGGATTTGATGAAATTCCTAATTTCATCATTTTCCCGCGACTGAAGTTTGTGGCAGGCGGGAACTCTAAATTGCCGTAGAACCGAAAGTCCTCTTGTGAGGTTGGTGGAAGAGAGGTGTGAGGCCTCCGACCACCCCAGGGTGCTCTCCTTCAAAATTGGGATGGAACCGATCTAAATCGTACTGTCATCTGTATGGTGCTCAAAAACTACGGCTGAACGACAGGCGTACAATTAGCCCCTTGCCACGACGAATTTCGTGGGCCTTAATCTGTTGTTATTGTCGATCAGTGGCATAAGTAACAACAGCAACAATTAACGTTGTATTAAATAACTTTAAAAAATGTTACTGAGGAGTTTTTATTCTAATATTGAGCTACCGACGAATGACGAAAATGATACATACATTTTTGTCTTACTCTCCTAGTTTTCTAGTCTTCTTAGATTTAGCATATACCACTTCCTACGTTTATTCCAGTGGATAATGCGAAGTGAAAGAAAACTTTGTTGTCTTCATAATACGTGGACCACAAAGTACAACTGGACACTGCACTCAAAAACAAGCTACATCTACCATTTTGAAATGAAACTTAATGGGTAACTTAAGTTCATATATTTTCCGTGAGATGTTTAACAAACGAAACTGTTAAAAATAGCTGTAGGGTGGGTGGGTAACCGAGAAACATGTAAAGTTTTTCGGATAAATCAACGAGAAGATATTTATATGCCAATAGCCTTCATGTATCTAAAAAATCCATTTATAAGTATCTTATTAGTTTTTAATACACAACCCTCCAAAAGTTAAGACACAACCTGTTTAATATGTCTAATTTGAAAACGAACGGACATAGAAACAAGAAATTTGGAGGTAATGTGCACTATTTAAGCAGTTTCTTATTGAATGCGACACTTGGATTTGCATACGTTTTGCTCTAACTAAATAAAGCACTTCTGAAAGAAAAAAATGAATTATTAGAGGAAATGACAAGCCGCCCCTCGAGTCTGTTACCTTGACCACTAGGATACTACGGTCACTACTAGAGTTCGAACTGATGACACCCCAGCCATGAGATCATGACCATAATTACTAGGTTACCACGGCCGATAAACGCAACTGAAAACAATATATCAACATAATTTAAGATTCTAAATTTTATTTATATGAGGATTTATGCATGGCTTAGCACTTTATGTACCACATTATGATTTACTGTAGTTTTTTTCTCTCAGGGCAATATTCTTTTTTTTTTGAATCACTACATTGAAAATTAAGGGACATACATAAACAAAATACTCAACTTTGGGAAATTTAATCCGTTAGAGCTAATTAATTAATTAAAGATAATCAACTGTAAAATAAAATATATACACTGTTCACTTACAATAAATAATGAAATCATTATCTAAGGTCTTCGTTAACATACAAAAAAATAAGACAACTTTTGACGTTAACTATTTTTATGGAACAAAAATGACAATCTTTGCAATTCCCTGAAACGCTGCCAGCTGGACAGGCAATTTCTGCTACAAAACTATTCGCCCTTCCCGCTAAAATTCTCATCATAGAACCCGTGGTGTCATATATCTTGAAAGATCTATATATCCTGCGTCGAGTATCGTCAGAGTATTCGTAAAAAAGGTTATTCTACGTAATTTTAAAGTGAGTGGTACCATCGGGAGATAAAGGGTTAACTAAATATTTTCGCTACAAAATACATTATTTTCTTTTTTTTATAGGTGAGTGTAGGTCGTCGTTGGAACTGGGGTGCTCTGTATTGGCTGGCGCCTACATCTGCCAATGCTTATTGCGAAATACAAGTGGTACAAAGTACAGTCCCTGTTTTATCGGAAGACTTTGGTCGTATCTGCCAAGGAATGGTCACAGTGGTCAACGTTATTTCTTCTGGACTGTATGCCTTAGAGAACCGTGTCTTCGCTCCTTTCACCAAGTTGACAGAACTAGATTTATCCAACAACAGGATTCAAGATATGCGCAGATCGTATTTTTCATACCCAGCAAAAGACCTGAAAATCATCAATTTGTCGTAAGTAATTTATTTCGTGAGTTTTTATATTTTTATTGCCTGAATCCTTTTTTGAAAATAGATATAAAATCGAATGATTCGCCAATTGTTCCTATAAAAAACTAAGGAATGTGAACTTAAAAGATTTCTATAGCATTCATGAACTGTGCCACAAGGGACATACTGCGTACACGCATACATTCACGAACGTATACGTGCACAAACAGTGAAAGAGAAAGATAGAGTGACTGTGTGTTTTATACTAAGTTTGCACTACAAAGTAGCTCGATTTACACTGGTGTGCAAAAATTAAGGACGAGACGGTTTTTTCAATATAACTTTGTACAAAAGCTTTCCAAATCAACACATTTAATACCGTAAGATCCCCAATACGTAAGGACATGTGTAATGTAAGCAACACTTACTAAAAAAAGAAATCAGAGGGATAAAAAGAAGCTTGATTGAAAAAGTAGCATGGAGCGCAATGCAACTGAAGGCCGAAACATCCCTGTGATGGGTGTCCAGCAAGAAACATCCGGTCTTTAGTAGGGGATATGATCTCACCTGACTGCTAGGCAGGTTTCACAGCGTCTGCCCATGCTGAGAATGAGGGTGTAAATGAGTTGTTGAGGCATTGCTGCCCATTCGTCTTGCAGCGCCAATCGAAGCTCCCGAATCGTTACTGGTGGTAAGGTACGAGCTGCCAAGCGTCTGCTTAGAAAATCCCACACATGCTCGATGGGATTGAGATCCGGAGATCGTGCCGGCCAATCCATGCGTTCAATATCCTCAATCTCTAAGAGCTGTTCGGCAGCTACTGTGAGATGACATGGGGCATTGTCGTCCATGAAAAGGAACTGCAGACATATAGCGTCTCTAAAAAGACGCACATATGGAAGAAGAATCTCGTTACAATAACGGGTCCCGTTGACTGAACCTGCGTCGAAGATGTGAAGGTCTGTACGACTACCAAGCATGATGCCTCCCCAAACGAGAACACCGCAACCTCCATACCTATCCCTTTCAATGATGTTCAAAGGGTGGTTGCGGCTTCCCCGCTCTCCCCAGATGAGTATGCGATGAGAATCGCTACTCAAACTGAATCTGCTCTCCTCTGTAAAGAGTACTCGTCCCCATTCATTGTTTCTCCCATTCCGGTGTTCCCGGCACAACAGAGAACGCCTTCTCCGATGGGCAGGCGTTAGAGGTACACACCGTACAGGGCGTCGTGCAAACAGACCTTCACCGTGCAGTCTTCTGGCCACGGTAAAACGCGATATCGGTCGTCCAGTCGCCTGTGTCGTGTGTCTAGCGATTTCTCCCGCTGTCTGCCGCCTGTTTCTTCTGGCCTATAAGACAATGTACCCGTCATCTGCGGGTGTTGTTCCTCGTGGACGACCACTACTGAACCCCCGGATAGCTAGCTGTTCCTGTAGTTTGAAATTGTCTCCAAAGTCGTGAAACGATGCTGTGAGCAATTCCGAACTCTGCAGCCACACTTGTCACACTGCGGCCTTCCTCCCCACTTCCCAATGATTCGACCTCGGGTAAAAGCATCCAGATGTCGTCTAACAGATTGATTATTCGCCATTTCTCGCTGAGGCAGCAACTCGGTGTGATTTTAACTGCTATACGGCGTGCAATCTCTTTGCCAGAAATACTGATCTTACACCGACAACATGCTTTATACTACTCAGACACTCCCCCATTACGTCTACCTGCATATCTGCACATGTGCTACCGTACATCATCTTACTTAATCTCCTGATTGGTCTTTCTGTCCACTCTGCCTCTTCGTTCAGCTGAGATGCTAAGTTTTGGACTTCGTCCTTAATTTTTGCACACCAGTGTATAATGGCAACGTATCTCGGGATTTTGAACTTTGGTCAAATGACGAGAACGACACCTGAGTTTGCACCTCTTCTCCTAACTACTACACCTCAACAATGGGGCTTTGGCAGAGTTGTAAGAAAGAAAGGCAAAGAGAAATATATAGAGAGAAAAAGAAATAAAGTCAGAGAAATAGAGAAGAAGAGAAAAGAGAGAAAAAAGGGCAAAAGAGAGAAAGAGAAATATATAGAGAGAAAGAGAAATAAAGTCAGAGAAATAGAGAAGAAGAGAAAAGAGAGAAAAAAAGGGCAAACGAGAGAAAGAGAAATATAGTCAGAGAAATAGAGAAAAGAGAAGAGAGAGAAAGAAAGTGATAGAGAAAAAGAGAGAAAAACAAGGGAGTGTTTGCGAGTAAGATTGAAAGGGAAAAAGAAAGTGTAAGAAGGAAATGTATATAGAGAGCGAAAGATAGAGATAGAGGGGGAAGTATATATATATATATATAGTGAGAATGAAAGAGAGAGGGAGGGGGAAATATAGAGATAGAGGGAGAGAGAGAGATAAATATATATAGAGAGAAAGAAAGAGGGATAGAAAGGAAATGTATTAGACATTTTATTGATTTAAACTTACTATTTTAAAAGTTTTATATTATAAAAAGATTAACTATTTGTTTATAACTTTTTTTTAGTTTTTGTTGCACTGTTATATTTAAAAGAACGCTAAATGCCAAATCATGTATTTCATTATAATGGGAAAAATTATTTATCGCTTTGAGTGTGAATTAATAAATCAACATTTCCAAATGCAACGGGTGTAGAATTTCTGCTTGAATAACTAACGACGCTGACGAATCATATTCCAGTACAATCTTCAAGCGATGACATTAAAAAGTCGTTCTGTCCGTGTAACCATATTCAAGTAAAAACGTAAATTAATAATTTTTTATTCAATAAATACAATGAATACAAAAAAATCAAACTTTAAGTGATATACAATATACCTATTATCAAATAACTATTATCAGTTTAGGAAAACACTGATCTTTCTTTAATTAAACAATGGAATAATAGAGTTAACTAATCAAGCTTGATAATTAATGCATGGAAATGGAAATATATTACGGGGATTGAATTTAATTAAATTACATTACACAGATTAAAATTACTGCAGCATAATTTTTAAATTATCTGGAATGATGATTATTCCAAATGTTTGTATCGAAGTTTACAGGGATAATGCAGATTGAATTTTTTTAATTTTAGAAAAGTTGACTCTCTCTCTCTTTCAAAATTTTCTTTATTCTTTAAGCAATTACCTGCGAATAGAAGTTTTTCTTGTGCAATTATTCAGAACTATTGTGTTCTGTTCCATTATTCTAATACTTAACTAGAAAACACCCCATTAAAATTTTTTATAGATATTTTACTGCATTGTGTTTGGTAGAGGACAATTCGAAACTATACAATGTTAATTAATTTTCTTTAAACTAATGGATAATTTACGTAATTAAATACCAACAATGTACAGTTGTTAGTGTGTTTCCATTTAATCATCACAGTTAAATTATTGCACATCTTCTGAAGTGTAATCTTGTAGGCTGGTAATCATAATGCAGTCATATGGTCATTAAATTGTTTCAATTGGTAAACAACAGTTTAATTTTAACTACTACTATTCAATGCTATTAAACAAAAAATTCTACAAAATGAAAAGTATACTTAACGTGGCCTTTCTCAAACTATGGGACGCACCCCCCTTGAGGGGTGCGATAATTCTAAAGGGGGGGGTGAGCGTATTGAAAAGCCTAAAACAATAGACTATTTAAAAAATTAATAATTTACTGAAAGTTAACGAAATACACATTCTAAAAATTAAAAAAAAAATAGAATACTCATTTACACTGACATAATATACTTATATAAATGTATCAATACTTCACAATGTATTTGATAATTAATTTAACAATACAAAGTTAAGAACAAGTTTAATAATTACCTGTGACTCCATGCGGTCTTGTCATATATAAAATTATGTACAAAAAATAGCACTAATCTTGATAATTTGTTCGGTTTATAAATAATTCCTTAACTGCGATTAAAAAAGTTACGCAAATCGCTCCCATTGCCACCGGACACACTGTCAATGTCCTTTTATTGCATTACATAACCTTCGGAATAGTTTTATGGATAACAATGCACAGAAAAGATCGTACTTATGAATGACGTATATATACGTCCGGGAAAAATAACACTTTGGCTGAGTGAGACTTTTGTATACGCCAGTGGCATTTAGGAAGTTAAAGTCGTTTTATAGTTTTAGCATCAAAGTACATAGTATAGTTGAATTCAATACATTTTTATCGTGTGCAGGGGGGAGAGAGGGGCGCGATGAAAATTATGATTGGATATTGGGTCGCAAACATTGAAAGTTTGAGAAACAGTGACTTAATGGAAAGTAAATAACTTGTTCCAAGTCACCTCTTCTCCTTCTATTTACACGCCGGCCCTTTAATAACTCACTTTGATGGTGAGGTTGAAGCTATACATATAGCCCTTCAGCAACTTGCTGTTCGTCTTCCCCCCATTGAAAGAGCTGTAATTCTTTCACAGATTCTACTTCTGTCCTTCAGGTTTTGTCCAATTATAATGAGAATAATTGTTTACGTGTGCAGAACTGTAGAGAACTCCTGGGAAAGATAAAAGGAAAGATCGTCTTTCAATGCGTACCATCCCACTGTGGTCTTTGGGGGAAATGAGAGGGCAGACTTTTTGGCAAAAAAGGGAACGGGTATCCTTCAGAACTTTCGCAGAGACCTGACACTTCATTCTGCCAAACTGGAAATTAAAAAGGATTTTTAGGGAATCATTTCGCTTTACAGCTTCTCGTGTTGCTCGTGATAAGCCTTGGAGTACACTATGTAAGAAATCCCACGGTATTCCAAGTTCTCCTCGTGCTGCTACTGTGGCTAAATTTAGACTTTTAACCGGACATGACTGCCTTTGTGCTCATCTGTTTCGTTTTAATTTAGTGACTTCACCTATCTGCGTTTTGTGTGACACTGGACAAGACATGACTGCCGCTCATTTGGACGAGTGCTCTGCACTGAATGATCTTAACTGCATTGTAAAAATGTATTGGAGAGCCCGTTGCCTAATGACCTGATGGTCAATGGCCTGGCATTTGTAAAATAAAAATAAAAATAATGTTCCAATTCAAGGGGCATTTTCCACAGTAACTGTTGCAAAACGTGAACACTTGTTTTGTTTTGTGTTCGAGAATATACAGTTTCTCCAGTGCTTCTCGAACTTTCAATACTTGCGACCGAATTTTCAATCAGAAGTTTCATCGCGCTCCTCTTCATGCAATAAAAAGGTATTGAATTCAATATTAATGCATTTGACACTAAAGATACAATATGATTTTAACTATAAACCGTTCATATTATCATAAGTATTATATTTTGTGTATAGTTTTGAATATACCAAGTCCATGGTAGTCACTAGTGATTATTAATCTTGTTCTTAACTTACTATTCATAGATTAATTATCAATACATTGTGCAGCGCTGATACATTTGTAAGTTTATCATATCAGTGTAAATGTGTATTTTACTTTTATTATCTCAGAATGTATTTTGTTTAGCTTCCTTTTAGTAAATATGTAAATTTTAAATTCTTACTTTCGACTTTTAGATATGCTCGCCCTCCCCCTCTTGTAAGGTTATCACTTGCCCCCTAAAGAAGGCACACCCCACAGTTTGCGAGACGCTGAGTTATTCTGAAAACATTAATTTTATTTATAATCTGCGTTTTAAATACTAGAATTAAAATAAAATATCATATGGAATGCATACATTATAAACTAAATATAAACTTTGTAACATTAAATATTAGAATTTTTCTAAGCTACAATGGTGTTCAAATAGCCTTTAACACACATTGAAACTCAAAAAAAAAAAGGATTTGCTTTGTAAAATTTTGTTTTATTTATTTTTTTGTTCTAGAGAAAAATAATTTGAGATGTATTGAAATGTTTCTAATCCTCACATTTAATTAAATTCAAAACTTAAAATATTAACTATTTCTTGCTGTTTTTCATCATTACATGGACACTGTTAACAAAATAAATGCACAGCTGCAATTTATTCTACAAGATTATAAATATGAACCATTTATTTCGGAAAAAAAAGTGGCCAAACTCCATTTTCAATTTTTTCCGGTTACCATGGTTACGGGTACAACTTCATGTTATTTATCAGTAAAGCATTTCAGGTTGCTTATATTTCGAGCAAATACTATAATTTCTTGACAATTAAGTTTTCGGAGTTAGCTTAGTAATTAAATCGTGTAGTTTGAAAGTAGCCTAACTCCATTTATACTTAAAGCACGATATTTACTTTAATGATGTCGGAAAGCAGTGATGAAGGTAATTTAATTAATTAATATTTACAAGTTAACCTCAATTTTTGGAAATTTGCGTTAGTTGAATATTAATATAAAACTTGAAATTTAATACTAAATTTTAGAAATTATTTCACCCATGCGGAAAAACAGAACAAGACCATTTAGTTCGAATAGTGAAGAAGAAATAGTAACTAATGATTTAAAAAAATCGAAAAAGAAATAGATGTGGAAATCATAGATCACAAATTTTTAATATCAGGGCATTCGTTTTTAACAAATGATAGAGATTTTGGCGTGGTAGAAATGTCATTAAAATAATTTACTATTTGTACCCCAGGATTATTACAGGGAAATTATATATATATATAAATTGTCGGAAAGGTAATAATTTTATTGTAAATGAAAAGAGACAAGATTCTGTATCAACTAAATTATTAGAAGACACAATTTTTAATTGGGTAAAGAATTCTGATGAGAATCAATGAACTGGTTAAAAATATGTTGGATGCGTTTTGTCAGAAATGAACCTTATAAAATGTTCTATAAGACATCAATGAATGAAAATGAACATTTTAAAGTCCTGAATTTATTACCACGTCGAGGTAGACCAAAAAAGTTGGAAAATATTCCACTCACATCACTATATAAAAATATTGGGCAAATCACAACTGCAAAATTCAAGGACACATAATTTATCTCTTACAATATATGCCACCGGAACACCATCATTACTTTAAAACATTTTCACACGCACAAAATGTAGACGAGTAGTTGTAAACTGCTTTGTAATAAATTCATGTTTGTAATTTTGTACGGTATGTAGTTAAAAATGTTTTGAATCCCATAAATTATGTTTTCGAAGTAATTTTGTACGTTATGTAGTTAAAAATGTTTTGAATCCCATAAATTATGTTTTCGAAGTGTTTTAAAGATATGTAAAAAATTTAGTATTATTTTTTTTCGATTTGAAGCATTTTAAATTAAATTGAATGGACTTGGGCACTTTCAAATTTTAAAATGAATCTAGTAGTTAATTTTGAGAGTGGCCTAACTCCATTCTTGATAAGAAAACGCATATTATTCACTTAATAATTGCCAATATTTTAATAGGAACCCTTAGATACACTTAAGCAGTTTGACTCATTAGTATCCTATATACGTATATTTTTTAATTCATTGAAACGCAAATCCTTAAATATCTCGATTTGAAGATAAATTGACTTAGGCCACTTTCAAAATAAACGGCTCATACGTAGAATGGGGGGAAAATAGATTCCCATGTTATACAAAGAAACACAGCAAAGGAAAGGAGATAGTTCGCTAACCTTCTTATAGCAGATGTTGAAAATGACCCCTATTATCTTTTGGCACCTTTGGGTTCTAGTCAGCAAGCTGCGGAAGACAGATTGAATCTGCACTACCAGAATTACTGCAATATCATCAGAAATGTTCTGCTGCAGTTCTTGATGGCTACTAAGTTTGTTGCGAACGCATCAGACATGAGGGTGCTGCAGAAAATGCAATTGCACACTGACAGATCAGGTGACCCAGGTGGCCATCTAGGGCCGAGACAAAACTAATCTCTGCTAACAACTCTTAGGAGTGAAGATTGTGTAAATGTGATCCATTGTTCTGGGAGAGGGGTGTATGGGCAGTTGCACCATCCTGTTGGAAATAACTGTGGGTATTTTCTACCTTAGTTAAAACTGCCACAAAGGGATTCAAAATATTGGAAATATAACGCTCCTAATTTACCCTCTGAGGAAAGAAGATGGAACCAATAATGCGACTTGCAGACAGTACACACCAGACACCAGCCTTCTGGTCATATAATGGTGTATGGTAGAAAACACAACCATTCTCTCTTGCTCAGAATCTATCAAATTCAGGCGAAAGCAGGCATCATCAGAAATAAAGAAAATATCCATTTCCCAGCCATTTGTTTTTTCAGCAAACAGTTTGGCGTGCGCGTCACGTTTACGTCCAATCATATCCTCTCAATCAGTGCTTTTCAAAATGGCATCATTTGCGATCCAATTTTCAGTCATAATTTTTCACCCCCCCATACAGTAATAGTGTCTTGAATTCAATGACAAATTACGATGACACTAAACCTACAATACGAGTTTAATTATAAACCGTATAAATCATCAGAATAAGAACATTAAGTTTTTTTAATATAATTTTATATATGACACAAGCCCATGGGGTCATTGGTAATTGTTAAACTTGTTCTTATCTTGGTATTGTTAAATTAATTATCAAATACATTGTGCATTACTGATACAGTTATAAATATATTATATCTGTGTGTGCATATCAGTGTAAATGCATATTTTATTTTTTATTAAGTAAGAATGAGTTTTGTTTTGCTTACTTTCAGTAAATTAATAATATTTTTAAATACAGTTTTATTTCCGACTTTCGATATGCTCGCCCCCCACACTGGGTTATCACGCCCCCTAGGGACATTATTATTGCATTCAATACATTGTTGTTGTATGAGGGGGGCACGATGAAAATTATGAATCAAAATTGGGTCACAAATATGAAATGTTCTAACTGTTAAACTCATAATTAAAGTCTGTTTTCTAAATACTCTTGTCGGATCTGTGGAATGAAACATCATGCATTGCTTCCTTTTACCAAAACAATTGAAAATTAATTCAGAGGTCTCACAGGATTAAATAATTTCTCACAAACTCTTTGATTCAAAAAGTGTACTTTTGCGTCTTATATTGATGCAAGTTTCAGAGAGAGTATTGAGCGCTTTTTAGTGAAAATATCATTCACAAAACTGGCCGTATCGACGCATTGATAGGGTGCCAATGGAAATTCCAGATTCTAAAAAATGAAGCATTTAAGATTATTTTATCATTGAATATAAATTATAGTTTAAAAAAAAAAAAGAAAAACACGCTTTTATGTTTAATCGAACTAAAAAATAAAAAAAAAACTCTTTATATAAGAATAAAATGATTAACGCGAAAATTAAATAATGTTACTGTGGTAAAAGCGTGGGGTGCTTTGTTCTACATTTTTACACTAACTCAGCATTTCGGAACAAAACTAGTAAGAAATTATAACAATGATATAGATCACCCCACGCTTTTACCCCATTGACATTAATTTTCTCGTTAAGGTATCCGACTACGTTCGGAACCGTGATTTTGCAAAAGCGTATAAATGAATAATATTTATGATATTTAGTGTCACTTAGATTAGAAAATGTATATAAAATTGTTTTAAGGATAGTATTACAATAAAAAAATTATTTAAGTACAATATTTTGACAAAAAATGAACATAGAATGACCCTTTTTCAAAATATGCTCCTTTTTTGAAAAATGCTTCTATTATAACAATATCTTGCTTGTATATAGCTCAGACCTCTGTACAGAGGCTCAACAAGAGTTTTTGAAATATATAATTCAGAATTGGGTTTACCCATGTTTTACGACAACAGAGGGGAGAAAATTTAAGAAAAAAACACCGATAATTATTTCAAATGGTTGTAACTCTGAAAATAATGTGAATTTTTCAAAACTCATAGTTGAGCCTCTGTACAGATGTCTGAGCTATATACAGGTAAAATATTATTATAATAGAAGCATATTTCCCAAAAGGAGAACATTTTGGAAAAAGGTTATTCTAAGTTCAATTTTTGCAAAAATATTGTATTTAAATATTTTTTTTTGTGAAAATGTCCTTAAAAAAATTTTATACATGTTTTCTGATCTAATTGACACTATAAATATCATGAAAATTATCCATTTATGCGCCTTTTTAAAATCACGGTTCCGAACGTAGATGTTGGATACCTTAATTAATTTATTCTTATAATAAGAGTTATTTTTTTACTTTTAGTTCGATTAAAACCATGAAAGCATGTTTTTTAGTTTTCTTAAACTATAATTTTTGGTAGTCGTGTGGGCCCGCGGATCATTGTGGATTTATTGATGTTGCCCTTGAGCGGCGTTAGAAGTTGACCCCTACTTTAAGAGAACCGTAAGCCTGTTTTAGTTAAAAAATTCTTTTATCCACATTTTTGGTGAATTTTTTTTCTAAAATATTTTTGCGCAAGAAAGATATTGTACGTGTATGTGCGAAGTCTTCAAATTCCGTTATATGTTAGCCAAAAGATCGAAATCTTTCCCACTCATAATTAGAATTTGGTCAAATTTTTTCAGTTGGCTACGTTTGAGATCGGGTTTTGAGGAAATCGACACACAAGAAGGGGGTGCCTCTGTGGTACATTGAAATTCCTATTTCTTGCATTATGACATCTGAAGACTTGAAATTTGGCAAGCATATTTCTTTTTTAAGTGGAAGTCCGCTAAGAACGAATTTTTCAGAAATCGATTACCGAGAACGAGGCTACGGAGTGTTGTTTCTTCTTAGAGGTGAGGACTATAAAATTGTTTCTGAATGCATTTAAAAGCTTAGTTCTAAGACTTAGATTTAAATAATTTTAAAAAAAATATATATACTCATACATTATCATGAATTACCCAGCGATGGGGATGGGTAAAGGCTAATTTTAAAAAGTCAAAATAATGAATCACCTCAAGGTTTTACAGATATTTTACTTTTTCAGGCGTGTTGGAAAGCTAAAATCTTTTTTTTTGACAATTTGAGATTTTTGCATTTTCAAATTGTATAAATTTTAATCTTTCTAAAAACACCTTAACAACACCTTACTTTGACCTCTAGGGTAATTAGAAGCCCTTAGAACCTATTTTTAAATAATCGTTGAAACTGGGACACGCCCATTTGAAAGGCGAAAAGTGTAAGCAAAATAATTCGTCTTTGCTTAAAAGTTGAACGTCTGATATAAACCAAAACATTGTATCTTTTATTGTAAATTGAGCACTCCATTTTTATATTTACTAGCCGATTAAAAGCCTCATTGTATACATCAAAACCAATTTATCTCAAAATGTAAATTTTGAAGTTCGATGTACCTTTTCTGAGAAACTACTGTTCACAGGTGTGTATATTTTTATGATATATTTATAATGATGGCTAATATATACTAAAATGAGCTTTTTGTAAAAAACTCAAAAATTATTTTATACAAATTTTTTTATGTGAAAAATGGGTCAAATGTCACTATGTTTGATGAAATATTTTATAAATTATGGAAAAATTCAAAATTATTGCTAAAAGCTCATTTCAGTAGAATGAGAAAGATGTACTTTAATTGTATGAAAAAGTTTGAGAAAAGGTACTTCGAAAACAGCCAATTTAACATTGTCAGGAGAGAGAGAAAGAGAGAGAGAGAGAGAGGGAGAGAAAGAGAGAGAGAGAGAGAGAGAGAGAGAGAGAGAGAAAGAGAGAGAGAGAAAGAGAGAGAGAGAAAGAGAGAGAGAGAGAGGTTTCCAACTTTCCTTAATAACTTAAAACATTCTATGCAAACTCCCATTTCTATGCTACGGGATTTCGTAGAAATCCTGCACATTTTTCACATTGTTTCAAAATAACTAAAATTCATGTTCATTTATCAAAACAAATGACAGATACTGCCTTTCAGCTACCCTACGAGACAGTTTGAGGTAGACAGATGAGCCAGACGCATAGTAACGAAACCTCAAACAAAAATCGATTGAAAAGTAGAACCAAAGTTTTTAGAAACACTTATTCTTAGTGAATATCTGATCTTTTGAAATTCGACGGTGGAACTATCCAGTATTTTCACACACACGTGCTTTTTCTCTTTTTCAATTGATAATTTTATTATTTTGAGTTGACTGATAGCGTTCGGAACCTTGATTTTGAAAAAGAGTGTCAATGAATAGGTTTTTGGTATTAAGTGTCCATTGTATTAGACTATGCGTATAAAACTATTTTAAGAATTTTATTATTACTAATAATTTATTAATAAAAAAAATTATTTAATCACAATTTTTTTGGTTAAAATAGAAGAAAGAATGATGGATAATAAAACATTTTCTTTTATTAAAAATGCTTTTAAGATAATATTTTGCCTATATATAACTAGGACTCACACACACACACAAACACACACATACACACCGGGGCTGAAATAGGATTTTTGAAAAGTTCCTTTTATTTTCAGAATTCTATATTTTCATGCAATATAAAAATATGTATATAAACCATTTTCTAAATTATGTGTTTCAATAATTTTAATTCAGTTGCGTTATAGAAGTCCTAACCATAAAAAAAGCATAGTATTATTATTGTACGAACAGTTTTCATATTAATTATAGTTTAAAAAATTAAAAAATGGATCGGAAAACTTATAGATGATTGAACTAAAAAATAAAAAATAATAATTCTTAATATAAGAATAAAATGATTAACGAGAAAATTAATGTCATTGGGGTAAACACGTGGGATGCTCTATATTAATTGTTATAATTTCTTACTACACTGCTGGCCACCGTAAATGCAACACCAAGAAAGACAAGAGATAGCACAACAAAATTTGATGATATGTTGACCAAGTATCAAATAATTAAATTTATAGACATGTGTGTGGTGTGGTTCCTGCCAGAATCAGTAGCCAGAGTAGCCGCCATTGTTGGAGATCACTGCTACCACACGCCTAGGCATTGATTCAAAGAGACTTTGGATGTGTTATTGGGGTACAGCAGACCAAGCAGCTTCCACACGTTGCCAAAGTTGATCTGGTGTAGCAGATGGGGGTGTAATCTGGGTTAATCGTTGAGCAACCATGGACCACATGTTTTCTATCAGCGGAACATCCGGAGAGCAAGCCGGTCAGGGAAGCAATTCAATCTGGTGATTGACGAAGAACCTTTAGACAATGCGTGCCACGTGTTGTCATGCATTATCCTGTTGAAATATGGCTGCGGCAAAGCCCTGAAGGTAAGGAAGGACAACTGGCTCCAACACCTCGGAGATGTAGCGCTGGCTGTTTAAAGTACCGGCAATGGTTGTACTAGAGGAGTGCGAGAGTGACATCCAATAGCGTCCCATACCATAATACCCGGTGCAGGACCAGTGTGGCGGTGCATAACGCAGCTGTTCAGCTCCCTCTCTCCACGGTGTCTTCAGACTCGAATCCAAACATCGTGGTGTTGCAGACAGATGAGTGACTCGTCAGTAAATACGTCATTCCATTATGCCACCCACATCCTTTTTTAATCGCACCATTGGTGGCGGAGACGTCTGTGGTTCTGCGTCAAGGGTAGACCAAGCAATGGACGTCTTGCGGACAGACCACTCTGCTGCAAATGGCATCGAATGGTACGCGCAGACACTGAATGATGCGTTACAGACTTAATGTGCTGTGCTATGGTTTGTGATGTGACTGAGTGACCCGTCACTGCCATGCGCACAATTTGCCTGTCCTCACGTGAAGTGGTGTACTGAGGTCGATGCAATCAACCACGTCTGTCCGTCGTACTCTCCTGCATCATACGGTCACATTTCTGCATTACAGTTGTTTGGTTTCTTCCAACACGACTACCGATTTCCACGAAAGATAATCCACAATTTCGGTAGGCCACTATCCTTCCTCAGTCGAACTCGGATACTTGATCAAAAGCTGATCGCTGTTTTCTACGAGACATAACTGATCGTTTTTTGAAAAACCCACAAGAGAAACACAATTGCTGAACTTTAAATCGTCGAAATCTCCAAGCTTTAAAAGCGCTTTGAGGTGGCGCCATAGGCGCGCGTGATGTGTGTCTGCGCTGTAATTTTATTCATTTGCATATCTTACCTTCGCTAATGCATGTTGTAAATTTCATGTTATTTACCGGCTTCCTTCAGGGTGTTGCATTTACGGTGACCAGCAGTGTAGTTCTATTCCGAAATGCTGATTAAGTGTGAAAATGTAGTACAAAGCACCCCACGCTTTTACCACAATGACATTAATTTTTTCATTAATCATTTCATTATTATATTAAGAATTATTTTTTTACCTTTAATTTCGATTCACTATAAAAGCGTGTTTTTAGTTTTTTTAAAAAAAGTATAATTTAATTTTCTTTTTTTTTTGTTCAATCTACAATAAAAGCCTGTTTTTTAGTTTTTAAATCTATCATTTATCCTTTGTTGAATTTATGCTTGAGTTTGATATTTGGAGCCGAAATTACGTAGCTGCTAGAATTAGTCTTGCTCTTCAATGAATATTAATTCACGAGTCTGAAGGGTATTTATGCTCTCTGTTTACGGGGCCTCGGATGAGTCCTATATTGTTACATTTCAAAGATTGCGTCTCTATACATACAAGTCTAACTAACAGAAGTGTGTTAAGAAGAAATATTAAATGTCAGTCATACTATCACATTTTAAATGTATTGCTATTATGTTAATTCGTATCACATAAAAAAGATTGTTTTAAAACTCTGTCATTCTTACTTCATTTTTGTCAAAAAATTGTATTTAAATAACGTTTTCTGGTAATAATATTTTTAAAGAAATTTTATTTGTATATTCTAATTTAACTCACGCTAAGCATCCAAAAAATATTCATTTATGCCCTTTTTTAAAATCACGATTACGAACGTTCTCAGTCATCTTAAATACATCGAGTTAGTGTCTTAAAAATACTTTTATAAAACAGTAGTTTAGACAATGCAACTTAAGATATAAAAATGCAACAAATATTTTTTAATAAAATGATAAGCCATGGTGGCCAAAATTGTGAATCCTTTGGTAAATTGTTACGTTTTTAAGTTTGTGTGCTTATGGAAAATGCTACGTTGCACAAAATGCAAAGTATTTTATATCCTTTTAAAGAGAATTTAATACTAAATTCAACACCAAAAACAACATTCAAATATTTGCAATGCAAAAAGAGTTATACTTTAATATTTATCGACGTACATTAGATACTGATGGTAGCAGTGGATTATCAGTACTTAGTGGGGGTAGCTTTTATTTTTTATTATAGCTTCATATCGATGTCTCAATGAGCTGAAAATAGTTTTAAACGGTTCCTTCATTATTAAATGATACCAGGAAACAATTAAAAAGTCAATTAGCTCCCTTTTATTGCATGATTACCTCATTTGGACATATTTGTTTTGTGCCACATAACATTTTCTATAAGTGTATAAATTTTAAAAACGTAAGAATTTTCAAAAGTGTCCGCAGTTTTGGCCACACACCACTGTAGTTAAATTAGTTTACTATGCGAAAATGAAAAGATTATCTTAGTTTAGAGGGTGGGGGGGGAAGGTATTTCAAAAATTTTATCGATATTTCTCAAAGATAAAAATAAAGCTTAATTATTTAAAAGAACCAAAATATTGGGTTTAATTCAACTTCATTAGTTGCAAGAATCCCTTCCACTGAATTACACTTTTTAAACGTTATTCTTTAAGCAAAGATTGAGACTTTTTTTTATGAAGAAATTGAAATATCTAAAACGTTCAGCAATAAAAGTGCTTATATCCATAGCAACGGTTATTTTGACTACGTTCTGTATATGTAAGATAATTTATTTTTCAAAATACCGAAATCACAATTCACTTTCTAACATGATGCATTTATATTTAATAGCATATCTTTACAATAAATCTAATACAGCATAAGTTTATGAAAGCGTTTATCATTTTTTTCTACCTTACAAACATTCTATAAAACGTAAGATTAATGCATAATAATAAACGCATACAAATTTATTACAGTAAAATAAAGTTAATTATGTAGTCTGCCTTCATAACATTTATTTCCAAAAATATTATAATACTTGCATTTTTATAGGGCTGTTTTGATATAAAATTGAAATATGTTTGCTAATTATAAGCAACAGCTCATGCATTTTATGTTTACTTTTTACGTCAATTTTCTCTCTCTATAGCAATTTAAAAAATTTTGAAATCAATTTCTTTTTTTATTTCTGAGTAATATATATTCCTTGTGAATATCTGAAATCTTAAAGATAGAAACTTCAAGATCATAAAAATAAAACTGCAAAAATTAAAAAAACATATTGATATTCAGAAAAATTTAATAAAAGGTTATTATATTATTAAACATGTATCATGTCTTATTAGGAAAAAGTAAATGAATTCATTGAAGTAAATTATGAGTCCATGTGAGAAATTTTTATGAGCTTTTAATTCCCTAAAGAGATGTTGAAAGATTATTTAGTATATATAAATTAGTTTAATAGTTAATTTGTTAAAAGCATGTATTAATTTCTTTTAACATTCACATTGCACGAATAAAAAAGAGTCGTTTGTAAGAAATAAGCATTATAGCTTGTCCATTAAAAATTTAATATGTATACCTTATTTTCAAAATTAATATTCATAAATAAATATTTTATTATGATTATTTATTTTATAATCGTGAAATATAAAAGCACATATTTAAAAACAAAAGCTATAATATATACATACCTTAGCTCATCGCATACATAAAGTGCTGTTTGTAAAAATGCAACACTATGAAGAAGTCATTAGAATTAAATGTAATGTAACGCACACACAAATGACTTGTATTGGTGCAAATAAATGAATAAATTTTAAAAGCAAAAAATAATGTTAAGCTTCCAAAATTAGTACCTGGTGTAGTCACCAAGCACTGCAATAAGTTTTGCTATACGACGTGGCATGAAGTCAAACTGATGTTGAATGTCTGCCTGTGGAAGGAAATTTCATATTGTTTGTATGGTCACCTAAATTTAGTCTTTTGAAGCTGTAGGACACGGATCAAGAGCGAAACGTTAAACCACCAAATCTAACGCGTGTTCAAAAGGCGATATATCCAGGGAATAAGCAGGCTAAGGAAGAAGTTGTATGTGTTGGGCTGAAAAGAAGTCTCAAACATTTCTTGCAATATCTGGGGGTGCATTATTTAGTTAAAAGGTAGTTCCAGGGATTCAAAGGAAAGGAACGACTTTGGACTCTAGCATTTCCCAGACGTACCAGTTGTTATTCAGATTACCCTCAATTCGAAGCAGCTGAAATCGTTTATAATACTAAATTGCACCTCAGACCATAACTCCGGGTGTTAGGCCGCTATGACGTTCGATAATGCACTCCAGAAGACAGCAATCACGAGTATAGCGTTCGACACGAATGCGGCCATCATGGTTCTACAAAATGGTGGGATTCTTCAGAAAATACAACTTATTGCCAATCAGCCGTACAGGCTCTGTGTTCATGAGCCCTTTACAGACGCAGCCCAAGAACGTTTTGCCTTGAGGGGATCCTGTATAAAACAACCCTTGCAAGCAGCCCACGGTGCAGCAGGCGTCAACGAATTGCCGAAGCCGTCATTAATACACCTGTAGCAGCAGACGAAAGTGCTGGCAACTGCCTGGAGGAAACTGTACGGTCATTAGCAGACATGCGGATCGGGCGTCTATCATCCCGCGCTGACATCACCTTCTGTCGTCCTCTCCCAGTTTTTTGAGTTGTCCGGTGTTCGTCGGTCCGCTGCTTCCAAACTCGCATCATTGTAGAACCCCTCCGTTGTATACGAGCTGCTATTGTCGACAAGAAAGTCCTCCTTCACTAAGGCTGATGATTCCACCCTGTTCAAATTCCGCAAGTTTTTGAAATTTCACCATATTTCGTTTGGGAGGCGTACTTAGGTCCCACTAACCATGTAACTAATACTCCCACTGACAAATAACCGTGCATATTTTCAACGTTCACATTTCACCATCAGTTCAGAGGGCGCTGATCACACCATGTATGAGTGGTGCCTCTGAAACTTTACTACTTTGCATAACATCCTATAATTGACATTTCCTGTAAATTTCATTTCAAACCAATAATTCCTTCACGGTGTTGCATTTTTTACAAACAGCAGTCTATGTATATGGACATTCATTCAATAAAGATTAATCTCGTAAATCATAAAATGTTTGTTTTTGGTTCCAGGAAAAATTTCGAAAAATAGAGGGACTTAAAAAGTTGGTCTAAGAGTATTTTATTTTTTTGCAAAATTAAATGCCTAGAATACACAGCAAGAAAACCATATAAAAAGAAAAAAATATATTCTCAACTATATATGCATAATTTTTTCAGTATAGCTTGAATATTATGTATAATTATAACTTCATATTTGAATATCTATTTATTATTGCGAACTAGGCTTTTAATAATAGATAATATTTTTAGAGAAAAAAATAATTTGTTATATTAGGCTAATCCAAATATGAGGCCTAATTTTGTTTTGAAATTCTATTTTGTATACCTATTCCTGTGTGAGTGTGCGTCTTACTTATACTTCTCCAAGGTTTTTGATTTCTAGTAACACATTCTACAAATTAGTGGACATTCGAATTTTTCCTGGAAATTAATTACTTTTAAAATAACATTTCAAAACTTTTTGTACTTCAGAATGAAAATTTTTAAGCAATATCGCAAAAAATCTAATCTTTGGGAAGATCCGATGCACATTTAGAGAAAGAAATTTACTTGATTACGTACAATAATGCTTAAATTTGGAATACAACGTATATAACGAAACATGGAGGACTTAAGATTTTTAAATAAGTTTACACACATACAGAAGAATTGTGTGTTTTTTGTCATCAGAGAAATTAAACAAGACAAGAATTTGAAAGCTACGTGTTTACTTAAAAAATTCAAGGATATAAAAGAATATATCAACATTGTAAAAGCAAGAAAGAAATGCTTAAAATGATGTATACAAAGTATAAAGTGCAGTTATCTATATTGAGAAATTTCCAAAACACATTTTTTTAGCTTTCTGTCGTTGAATGGTATTTATATGCAAATTGTTCTCTTTGTATTGAGGGAAAACAATTTTTAAATAACACGTTTTTTTCGATTTAAAAATTGAATTATTCTTTTTTTTATATGCTAATTCTTTATAAAAAATAATAATTAAAAAAACTTGTCAGTTTTTATAACTTACGTGAAAAATAATATAATTTTTAACATAGAATGTGCATAAAAAATTAAAAAAAATAAGTTTAAGAAAAAATTGAAATGTGCAAAGGAAAGATATTATGAAGAAGTTACGATAATGATTACGTTTTTTTTCATTAGAAATTATTAAAAGAATTCATAATTCGACAATTATAAAAATTTGAAGTTCTTACAAGCAAAATATAAGATACTTTTCTTTGTTACATTACTTTGCTTTCATAAAAATATGTGAAAAAAATTTATTATTATAAAAAAGCCCCTAAACTTCGCGAATTATTTGTGATAAACAGAATAATGAACATTTTTTTCAATTTAGAATATATTGTCGGAGGGGTTAAAAAAAGCAAGCGTTAATTTTTCTTACATTTTTTTTCTCCTCGGGTTAATTTGTTGTTGGTTCTTACGTCGAAAAGAAACAATTTAAAAATCTACTCAGAGTGTTTCTGCGATAAACTCATCTGCTACGATTTTCACAGTTTTTCATTTTTAAAAATAACATATTCATAAATTAAATTACCTCCTTCCAAATTTTCATAACTTTTGTTTTTGGGAAACACATGCAATATCTATTAAAATAGAATGGCAGAGTACTTTTTTAAGGAAATTATTAAACGTTCGAACGAAAGAGAGAAAACAATCAAACTAAAATTTATTAAAAAATATTTCTTTTTGTGAAAGATGTATGATTATTATAACAATTCACACAATTGCATTGACAATTATACTTACAGTTTTATGCAATGAAGGACGTTCTTATAATTTATCGATTGAACCCTGCTTGAAATATATATATATATATATATATATATATATATATATATATATATATATATATATATATATTTCTGATATTATTCTGAACTCAATACAAACTCAAAATGGAATCCCACACAAACGCACATTCGTGTATACGTGCATACATATATACAGTATAATAAAATTAAGTAATAAAAGACAAATTGTAATTCCTACAAAGCCAAGAAGGAATGAAAATGGATTTTAAAAACACGTGAAAATATAAGTAGACATTTAAAAAGTCAATAGACCAAAATGAAATTTTTTAAAAAAATACTGTGAAATTAAAAACATATCTAATCCTTACACACTTTAGTACAAAATACAACTGTTTTTGTTGCTTATGCCACCTGGTTCACAGTCACATATGGTCAAGTTCTACGAAATTCATCGCGGCTAAGGGCTAGATTTTTACCCCGGTCGTTAATCTTAGATTTGAGAGATTATACAGGTGACAGTACGATTTTGCTCTGTTCCACTACAATTTTGAGGGAAAACACCCTGAGGTGTGGTCAGGCACCTCCCACCAACCTCACGAAAATACTTGCGGCTCGACGACTATTTAGAGAAGTGCTCTGCAACCTTTTTATCACTGCGGACCGGTCAACGTTTGATAATTTTACCGCGGCCCGCTGAGGGTGAGACACGTTGATTGTTTATATTTTAGATTGTTTTGATTTAACAATTTTAATTCAGTTACATTTAAATATGCCTTCAGAATAAAATATAGTTACACCAAAAATGAACAAAAGTGATTTAATGTGGAATATAAAGTGATTTTTGTGGAAAGTTGCGCAAATCCGAGATAAATGCACCATTTTAAATAAAATGGCAATAGTTTATGTTCTTTAGGCGGCCCGGCACCATTTGATCCACGGACCGGGGGTTACGGATCACTGTTTTAGAGTACCCCCATGCCGCGAAGGCGCTATACATTTACAAACATCCATGCTTTCTCCAGGATTCGAAGCCAGGTCCTACGGCATCGCAAACAGCGTCGCTAACCACTATACCAGATGGGTGGCTACAAAATACAACTAAAGATACGTAACACTAAAAATCATTAAAATCTTTTGCAAAGCAGAGAAAGTATTAAATAAATAATCATATGCTTTGTTACATTATTTATTACAACAATAGTTATAAGAACTTTTCTATTAAGTAACACGCCTTACCCCTACAAGCGCGTGCATATAAATATAAATACAATACAAGCTACAAAAGAATATCCTACTAAGATTGTCTTACAACAGAGTTAACAAGAATTTGGGGTATTGAACAATTGTAATTGTAAAGACCGAAAGAATCACTGGAGTGAAATGGAGAACCATTATTGCTTCTAAAGCTGTTCCTGATTTAGGACGCTGAAATAGGGTTAAACATTGCTTTGTGGATCCAACCTTCCTCGGTCAGCAGAAATTTTTGACATAATAGAAAATACATTTAGATGAAGTACAATTTTTAGTAGAAATAATTATGAAATATTTAATAGAATTCCATATTATAAAATCCGAATTCGAAATCTCAATGTCAAACATAGAAATAAATACAACAAAGTTTAAAATTAAAGTAAACATTTATAAATTAACAAGAACAACCTTGAACTTAGAGCCGAAGAGTGGTGTTAATCTACATTGATGGTACCGTCCTCCACCCTATTGCAACTTGGTTGGTTAAAATACAAATATGCGAATTCATAGAAAATCTTGAGGGTTTAAAAGTTAAAATTTCAAAGACTAGGATATTTGCCAGCGTATTTCCAAAAATATCACAAAAAAATACTGAAATACTAAAATCGCTAAGTGTGTAACATAACTTAAGTACCAAGAAAGAAAAAAAAACTGTACCCATTCTTAAAATGGAAAATATCCAAAAGCACAAAATCTCTAAAATTAAAATTATAAAATTTCAAAATCTTCTCTCTCCTTCTATCTCTCTCATAATTGTAATATATTTTGATGTTGTTGTTTTGTGGCTATTGATATGGGTTTCTTAATTATATTTCATCGAATGCATACATGAAAAGCAAAATGGAGCTTTGCAATGAGTTCCAACTTAAGGATAAGTTAAGAAAAACAAGTAGCTGACTCGCGCAAGCGTGAATTTCTAAATTTAACTTTCACAGAGAGAAAAATCGCTTTAAATATGCAAATCACTTGCAGATAGTCCAAAGGGTGTGAACTTGGATACCTGACGAATACTTAAACAACCCTTTCTACACGTTATTACTCTTATCTTTCTCATTAATGAAATTCTAGATTAGAAAATTTTCCTATGCGAACGATAATAATAGATAAAAAAGAACTGAATAACTTATCGCCCAATCAGTCACGTAAAATAACTGTTAGTTTAGTAACATCTAATTCAATTCAGCCAACATTTATTGCATAGTTTATTTGTGTTTCTATTAATTCTATTTATATGTGTTGTAAATAATTCATTCTACTATGATAAAATATCGTTTTATTATTCACAAACTGTTTAGCTTCCTTCCTTCTATTTGAGTATGAATGATTTTTATATATTTTTATAGCAACTCGTGTGAAGTAAGTTAATAATTGCGGTTTTGAAACACAAATTCGATGAAAAAATCAATTATCTAATAGTTAATTTTCCAAATCTAGAGTTCAGGGAGTGTTTATTAACGCCACATTATAAAGCAACACGAGGGCTATTGATGACTGATTTTGTAATTCTTAACATCCATCAATTGTGTATGAGCTGGCTCCCTCTCTCAAAACTACCACACCATATCAGAATGAGTGAATATTAACATCGTAATGTTCAGATACACAAGGGCTTTTGGTGACAGACCTCGTAATTTTGAAACTTGGTCAAGTGACGTGGACGAATCCTGAGCTGACACCCCTTTCTCCTAACTACCAAACCACACCAACGGGAAGACGTTTGAGCTCTCGACAGATTTAACGTGTATCGCAACCCTTTACGGTGGGTCATCAGTGGTACTGGGATCGAACTCGTGACATGCTAGCCACGATCCGATACCTTAACCACTAGGCTACCGCGGCCACACAGACCATACCAGAAAGAGACATGCATCACCCCCTCTCTTCGGCGGAAAATTAGTGGTACTCGGGATAGAATTCATGTCACGTCAGCCACAAGTTCGTGACCAAAACCGCTAGGCAACTACTTTATTGAACACTGTAAAACCGCATTCACACCAAGGTATTTAGCGTCGAGCTTTGAGCGTCTAGCCAATCAGAGACTTCATCTCACCCGAGATGAAGTCTCTGATTGGCTCGACGCTGACAGCCTTGGTGTAAATGCAGCCTAACTTCCAACAGAGTAGGGGGTCTGCGATAGCTCAGTGGTTAAGGTATCGGACCTTGGCAGGCATGTCATGAGTTCAAGCACAGTTTCACTAAAAGACCCGCCGTGCAGGGCAGCGATGCACGTTAAATCTGTCGAGAGCTCAAACGTCCTCCCATGCCGCCCAACCGGTATAGTGGTTAGCGACGCTGACTGCTGTGCCGTAGGGCTGGGCTCGAATCCCGAAGAAAACATGGATGTTTGTAAATGTATAGTGCATTTGCGGCATGGAGGCACTCTAAATAGCATCTCGTGTGGTTGGGGGAAAGTGTAGAGAGATGGGAAGCCCCTGACCACCCCCAGGTGTCCGCCCTTAAAATTGGGGTGGAAACAAGCCAAATCGTACAATCACCTGTATGGTGCTCAAAGCTACGGCTAACGACAGGCGTCTCTTGGCCATTTGCCATGATTAATTTCGTGGACCTTGATGTGGCCTTTGCCGATCAGGTGGCATCAGTAACAACAACAACAGAAACGTCCTCCCGTCGGTGTGGTGTGATAGTTAGGAGAGGGGGTGCCAGCTCAGGTGTCGTCCACGTCACTTGACCATGGTTCAAAATTACGCGGTCCGTCGCCAAAAGCCCTCGTGTAGCTGAACAGTGCGACGTTAATATTCACTCACTCACCCAACAGAGCAGGTTTTTATATATATATTTTTTGAAATTTAATTCTAAAGGAACTTTAAAATGCACCTGATGCTTACGTGTCACAGATGCCCATCTCTTTTTTATATTCATCTGTTATTTCATTATAAGTCGTACCATAAACTTAATTAAAGTCGTACAACATAGCAATTAAAACCACTAAGTCGTTCATAGAAAATAGTTTGGGACAAAAGTGGGCCCGCGGGAAACTGAGTCAAAACAAGTGCTTTAAGATTGAAAAAATATCCGTTTGCCACTCCCAAAAAAGAGCGAGATATGTGACAAATACTGTCTAGTTCCCATGAAGACTGTCCATAGGAGGATACTTTGTCAAGGTCACTGGTAACAAATAAACAGGTTTTTCAGAATTAACGTTTCCGTGAACCTGGAGTGCCTCTCAATTGCAACAAGACGGGACACATGGCAAATTGGAGCCAATGTGAGGAATTCCCCAAAAGAAAACCCAGAAAAGGTGAAACGATTCGAAATCGGAACACCTCTACCGAATCTAACAAAACCCCAAAAAAGGTCACCCCGAATCTCTCCTTCGCAGCTGCCCTCTCGGGCGCTTCGAAACAAAAAACTACTCCCGGAACTCCGGCCGCCGCTGAAGAAACCCCTTCAAACAACGAAAACAGCAATGATAAAGACTTTGGCTTCAAAGACGCGATACGCGAACTCAGAAGATTTTTTCTAGACTACCCCTTTCTTTTAGAACTGGGTAGGCAATTCAGTTACGCAAAAGACGAAGAAAGACTCGATATTTTTTACCAAAACCTTGTTAGTAATCAAAACCGAAAGGCCTAATTTCTAGCTCTTCGCATTTCAAAGATCTCTCAAGTCAATGATTTATAGTTTTTTCAAACCCGCCTCCCTCGAAAGCTCACTCCGCCCATCGGCCGGGAAACCCCCGACCATTGGTCGAAGCGAGACACCCTTTACGATTCTCGGGCGCAAATGCGACCCCGAGTTTTAGTCTAGCAATCCAGTACTATCTATTTCCACTTAATTTTTAACAAGGGCAAGTAAGATTTTTCAATGCTACTCCCCAAGTGTTCGATAGGAGATTAAGACCTCTTCGGAGATCAGGAGCTCCGCTGTTACCATTCAACTCCTCTGCGCCCCAAGCGACCGCACCCGGTTTAAAAATAATAATTTCAGAGTTTAATATTACCACAAAGGTTTTAATAAAATTGGATAATGTAAAAAAAAACCTTAATTTTCTTTGTATGATTTTAGACAAGGAAAAGAAACTATTATACTACCCAAAAGTACTGGTTATTGATGAATGGGCACTCTGTATTAAGTAGTACAATGTACAATGCAACATTACATTATCCCAGCTCTCTTCCTCCACCTAATCGAATCGATGCGATCCAAAGTTTTTTTGCCGTCTTCCGCTTTATTGGGCACTGTCATTTCGACAGCAGATTTTTTAAAAAAAATTTGTACTAAAAAAAGGAACTGTTAATAATTTATCTAATGTGTGTTTTCTTGTTACCACATTTAGTATTCGTCCTCTCATCGCAATCAGTGTTAAATAGTACTAAAATGCTTGTTTCATGAAGAAAAAAATTTTTGGCTTTTTACCATAATAAAGCGTTAAGTACTAAAACTTCGTTTTCCTTGTGGCAGTACTTAACGTACAAATTATTTTTTTATTTTATTTTTAACCTTCATCTATGTACCAGCGAACATATTTCCCACATAGGAAGGTTTTAAAATTATGGAAAAAATGTTTCGGTCCACCTTAATGAACGGTCATTAAACAAAAGGATATTCTTAATAATTTTTGAAATTTTGATCATAACTGGACTAATGAATATCACTTTTAACCGGAACAATTTTAATTACTTAATAAGGAATAAATGAATTAATTTAGTTAACATAGGTAACAAACTTCAATGAAAGTCACATCGTGATCACCTGTTTTTGGACCAACATGGTTTTTCGTGATAATATAAACCAAAATTTGAAATTTCATCGATTTCTGCCAAAAAACATTTGAGTTAGGGTGTTTGAAAACGGATATTTAATGTTAAAGGGGCCCCTCATCCATTTGTAATCTATCCATATATATACAGAAAAGGATACTCTCTCATTCTCATCACGTGGTCTCCGGAACGATCTGACCTTTAGACTTGAAATTTGGGTGACATCTTCATTTTGTTGAGTAGATATATGCTACGACTGAGTTTTACGAAAGTAGAATGCGAGATTATAGGTACATTCCAGATAAAAATTCCCGTTTTTGAGCAATTCGACCTACGTACTTGAATTTCAACAAGCATGTTTTTTCGGTGTGTAGAGATGTGTAAACAACGAGTTTTACGGAAACCAACTAGCAAGCTGAAATGCAGAGAGTTATAATTTTTTTTAAAAAAATCCTATTTTATATTTATTAGACCTATATAGACCTGAAATCTTATAAAAATCTTTATTTTTGTCGACTCGCTATAAATGGTTTTTGTTGAAATCGTCTCCAAGGGGGACATGGGGCATAAATAATAAATGTGCTTTCCCTTTAGAAATTCAAGCCATGTCTTTTATTAATTAAGAGGTTAAAGCTGTAAGGATAGTTAAAGCTGTAAGGATATTTTTAATTTGTACAATCGAAAGCTTAGTGGTATGACTTAGACATCAATAAATTAAAAACAATATATATAGTCTTACAACATCGTGAAAAACCCAGCGAAGTAGGTGGGTAATGCACGCATAGATATATATTTGATTTTACAATTTTAAAGTATATCTACAACAAAGTTAAATAACTATTTTGCACAATCATACTATAAAAAACAACTCTCTACGATAAAATTCTATAAAAATGCTACAAAATATGGATAAAGTATTTCTGTTCTGCAAATTGTATGAATTATTTAGTAAAGCTGCGAAAGTCACACATGCGAATTTTAATAAATTGAAATCCTCAGTTATTTGAGTTCCATGCTATAGCAGTGGTCTTCAAACTTTATCAGCTCACGGAACCTTTAAAACTAATAAGGCATTTTCGGGAAAACCGGGGGCATAACGTACTCTTCCACAACCCCCGCATCACGAGGTGGAGCTAGATTTTAGGGGGCCCTGACTGACGCCTAGTTCTTTTTTCACCAATTTAAAAAATATTAAAAGCAAAATCTAACTTTGAAGGTAGGTCCTAATATTCTCCGTTTCGCCAATGGAGGAACCCTGTTCTACCCTTAGAAGAACAAATAATTGTATAGAATATTTAAAGTAAATGAATATGTTATAGTAACTATGTAAATACAATTTTAAAAGTATTGTTTTTATTAAAATTTTTTAGTAAAACATTAATGTAATATATTCACTTATGACATTAATTTGTGCTCCAGGTGTCTAAATTACGCAAAGAAAATGAATTTATTTTGAATACGCATTTATAATTTTCTTTTAGAATTCTTATTTTGGCAAGTGGAACCCCTGGGTATGCCTCTTACTTACTTACTTACTCCAGAGAATCGAGCTCACCCAAAGGGTTTAGAGCTGCATCCGACCCTCCGAGAAGTATTTTATTATCAAATTAAACGAAAAACATGTACAAAAAGTCCCTTCCCCAAAATTCTTGAGAATTGGGGGAATACAGAAAAAAACGCTTAACAATTACAAATTACAATGCAAATACATAAAAAAAAACACTTAACAAATACAGACAAGAATGGCGCCAACACTTCCTGTTGTCGTTAGATTTTTTTTTTTTTTTTGAAAAAGCACAGAAAAGATGATTTTTTTTTTTTACATTTCCTCCTCCAATTATATTTTTAAGACACTAAAAAGAGAAAGAGGGGAGAAAGAGGGGGGAAACAGATAAGTTATTGAATTTTATTAAAGAAACCATTTTTTGCTAAAAGAGAGAAAAAAAACAAACAAGAAATTAATCATAAAGTAAACCCAGAATGATGACTAAGGGTTAAAACAGGAAGCTGCAAAAATTATGGGAGGGGGAACAAAAAAGATTTAAAGTTATAGCAAGAACCGAAGAGGGAAAAGGGAAAGTTAAGCCAAATTATCACATATGGATTTGGAAATAGCAAAGCAGGAAATTAATTTATCGTGAATTGCACGATTATTAATAATAGAGTTGACCCAAGGATAGAGAGCGTTCGGGCTGGGGTTAACAAGATGGTGATCAGAAGTGAAGGGGCAGTGGAATACGTAATGGTCGGCGTCTCCAGGCGACCCACACAGGCAATTTGGAGAGGGAAGGAGATTGAACCTGTGCAAGTAAGCGGGGAAAGGCCCATGATTAGTTAGAAAATGGACCAGATATTTAGAAATGGGAAGAATGTTTAATTTAGGATTATTGAAAAAGCGCTTGACCCTTAGTCCAGTATTGCAATCATTCAAGAGGAGGTCCAAGACTCTAGGATAAATTTATTTAAGGAACTGGAGAGGAAGGAGCGAGGAGCGGGAACCGAAAACACTTCGCCATCATATACAGCCTGTTTTGCATAAAAATCGGCGTAATCATTATAAAAGGTTATTGTTATGAGCTTTGACCCAGTAAAGATTGTAGTAGCTTCTGAATTGAAACAATTTGAATTTAATGGAATTGAGATAACTGGATTTATTTGTAAGATTATTAAGAAAGAGAATAGAGGAGAGACTGTCAGTATAAATATGAATTTTAGTATTATGATGAACTGCCCAACAGACAGAGAGACCGATGGCAGAGAACTCTGCCTGAAAGACCGAGTTAAAATCCTGAATTTTAAAGAGATATGTTTTAAAGGGAGACCCCGAAAAAATACACACGGCGAAACCAACATTGGAATCGATTTTGATCCGTCAGTATACACTTCCCACTCAGATGGGCCCTCGAAAGTATTAATGGGAAAGGAAAGAAAATCGGGAAGGATCTGATGAAGAGAAATAAAAAAGAGTCCAATTTCGTAGCTGGGATAAGGCCTGGAAGGAGATCGTTCCTGTTGTTCCAAAGTTGGAATTTAAAGTAGAGAGAGCGAATAACAATATGAATGGGGGAATGCCTGATAGGATATTAAGAGCGTCAGTAGGGGAGGTTTTATAGGCCTTAGTGGTTTTAATAAGTAAATCCTCTGAATAGATTTAAGCTTTTGGACCTGGATAGAGGTCAGGGATCCACCCCACACTCCTGCTCCGTAGGAGATGATTGGTTGAACAACCGAAGTATACCAAAGTTTCATTAAGGAAATATGCTGGTGATTGAAATTTTGGAAACACGATAAAAGTTGGAAGAAATCCAGAGAATCTTATCCTTGATAGAATTTATATGGGAAGTCCAAGATAAGCGATTGTCAATGTTGACACCCAAGTATTTGTATGACTTAGAGAAATGGATGGAATTGGAACCAATTTTAAAAATGGGATTCCTCCTGAAGGCCGTGCTCCCTCGAAAACCACGGCCTTGAATAAAGGGACATCTGAAAACAACTGAAACGGTTTTAGCAGTTGCTATTGACAAATTGAGCTCGGAAAGCTTAGAATTTACTAAACTAAGGATTTTATTAGTATTATCTTCAAGTTTCTTACGTGAAAGGCCAAAAGAGACAATTGCGAGATCGTCCGCAAAGGCTTGAGAAGAAACAGTTCAGAGTTAAAGAAAGGATAGGATTAAAATAAATATTCCAAAGAGTTGGTGAAAGAACGGACCCTTGTGGGCAGCCTTTAAAAATTTGTTTTTTAATGGTAAAAGTATTATCAGTCCAGATAATTACCCTGTTAGTGAGGTAAGAGGGAATGAATTTCTGAAAGTGAAGAGGAATACGGTAGGAATGAAAAATATGGAAGAGAGTCGACCAATCAACGTTGTCAAAAGCAGATTTGATATCAATAAACGTAGAAGCAGTATGTTTATTCACCCTGGTATTTTTAATGTGATGCACTAATTTGTCCACGGCCTCAATGCAGCTGCGGTTTTCCCTAAAGCCGAACTGAGATCTATGGAGAATATTATTCTTAGAAATCCAACGGAGAAACCTATTAAGAAAAATTCTTTCTAAAATTTTGCCAAGGGTGGAGAGCAAACAAATTGGTCGATAGGAGAGAGTAGACGATGGGTCACGCCCGGGCTTAAGTAAAAATTTAATTTTTGTGTTCTTAAAAATGGAAGGGAAGTGATTAAAATGGATGCAGAGGTTAAAGAACCGAAAAAGCAAGTTGGGGAAGGAGTTATAAAGAACTTTCCAAATAGCATAGTCAATGAGATCAATACCCGGGGCTTTACCCCCACAAAGCTTCCGGAAGACGACTTCAACTTCACTGGGGCTCAGGCATGAAGGAGGGGAGCAGTCATTGAAGACAAGAGGAATAGGAGGAGATCCTGAAGGGAAATGAGAATCAAGAAGAAGGCTAACCTTACTATGGAACAAAGAGGCAGGATCGCCAGTCGAAATTTGATGAAGATTAGTTGGGCTGGATAACTTTCCGAAAGCTGCTTTAAAAGTAAATCCAAAAATATTAGAATTCGTAGAACAGAAATACTCCCAAGCTTTATTCTTGGTGTCAATTATTGATTTTTTATAGTTGGCCCTGAGGGCTTTGTACCTGGAGTGCATGGAGGCAATCTCGTCGACCGACATGCTATGCGTAGTGAGAGAAACCACCCTCCGCTTGTATGCATTCAGCTGATTACGCTGGATTCTTAAGGAATTGTTCCACCATTTGAAAGAAGGGGTATTTAAAACCCGGCGCTTTCTAAGAGTTGAGAAGGCAGAGGCATTTGTAGTATTAATTAATAGACTAGAGAAATCATCAAGTAGTTCAATTGAGGAGATGTTAGTCAAGAAGGAATTAAGAAGGTTATAGTTCTTGCGAAAATTATAGATGAATTTATTAATGCCATATTTGGTTTTAAAGACAAAGTCAGAAAAGATTAGATCACACCGGAGATGAACACTGATAAAACTATGGTCGCTAAGGGATTCGGTGGAAAGAATTTCCCAATTCTCAACAAAGGAAACCAGGTCGCAAGATGTGAGGGTGAGATCGGGGTTCCCAACCGCGACCTAGGGCCATGAAAGGTTGGTCCCAGTCCTGGAATATTGCAAAGATGCAAATTGTTGGAGAGTAAGAAATCAGCCAAGATATCCCCCCTCCTGTCAGTGTTCTTATACCCCAAACAACTGACCTTGCATTGAAGTCCCCGGCTAACAAACAATTCTTATTAATTCCTTTATAGAGGTTCAATTGATTAATAGCCTCGGAGAAATCACCATGAGGGGAAAAGTAAACGTTAATAACAGTAAGAAGAACTTGATTTAATTTAATGTTGACGGACACAGTGTGATCTGTTTTCATGCGAAAGTTGCAAATGATATTCCGATTATAACAAACAATTGCACAATTGAGAGAATTGGAAAAGAATTGAGAGGAACCAAGTGGGGAATTTAAGGGAAGATTAAAGTTAGGGTAAGGATCTTGGAGGAGAAGTAAATCGAAACCCATCTCCACTGCAACCGAGTGAGCTTGAAGATGGGCAGACCGGGAGTGATTCGCATTTAGTTGTAAAATTCTAAGAAGATCTGCCAGAATTAAAGGAGTGGTTATAACTGCAATGGATAAGCAAGAATTGAAAGCATAAAATAATTAAAGATAGAGATAGTAGTATATGCAAAATGAAAATAAAAGTAATAAAAGGAATTAAAATATCAAAACAAATACAATACAAATATAATATAAAAATCAATAAAAATACAATACTAGTATAAATACTTAAAAATGAAATACAATAAACGGAATGCATGAAAGATACATAAAAAAATAATGTACGTGAGTAATAATAACTAAGATAAAAAAATTATTGGCCAAAATCTGCCTTGCAAAAAATTTTGAATAAGGAAACGAATCGAAAACAAATAAAATCGAATAATAAAAACTAATTAGGTGAATATAATAACACGCAAAAAATGTGCCTTGATTACATAAAAAATAAGAGGTGAATCAGAACAATTTAAGAACAAATATAAACAGAATATATCAAAATAATAATAAAAATATATGTACATAAAGTTGAGAAGGTACTACAAAATAAATATTAAATATAAATATTAAATATTAAAGCACAAGGTACACACATAATATACAAAAATGAAGGGAAAAAATAAAGAATAAAATGCAGCTCAACAAAATAAACATGAAATGAAGTTAAACATGTAATTTCAATATGCTGATAAATAAAAATAAATGGAATAATTAATTATAAAAATGATAAAACAGGTTGCGAAAGTGAAGAAGTCAGGAAGTAAGTGAAAGAAATCAGCGTCCGTAATCAGTGTGATCCATTGTACGTTTTTAAATTGGATTAATACTGGCAGTGTTTATCACGGCATCCGTGATTTTCTGAAAAACCTGATCTAAACCTGACATTATGATTTGTACAGTTTATGCATCGAGGTTCGCAGGAGGTTCGATCATGGTCGTCCGTGGAACTACAACTGAAGCAAGCTTGAGTATTGAGCAATGATTCCTTGTGTGGCCCAAAGTACCACAAGTAGAGCATTGCATGACAGATATAAATGTTTCAAGTCTAACTCTCTCAAAATTTAGATAAAGATAACCGTGATCTTTGATAACGGGGTAGAGATCAGGAATTACAGATATGATCCAATTATTGGAAGATTTCGATTTTATAGAGAAATTGACCTCAAAACCACCATCCTTGAAGATTTCATTTTTTAGAAGTAATGCTTTGGTAATAGAGTCTTTGTTGTATGATGAATCCACACCAAATAATATAAACTGTGGCTTACGTCGGACTGGCTTGGATATTGAGAAACTTGCAAAGTCAGCATTATTGTAGAGTTCTTGGCTTAGTTTGCTTACATCCTCGTCGGTGGTCAAACAGATTGCAATTCCACCATTATTGATATTTTTAATTCTGGTTATTCTAAAGGGTAGATTTTTGCTCAGCAGAAAGGAAGTTATTTTGTTACGGGTGGTGGAAGAACCGGCATTAGGTTCCAGAGGTCTGACCAGAAGGACCTGTTCACTCGGAGGCGGAGGAATGGTAAAGGAGGAAACAGCTGCTGGTGAAGAAGCGACCTGTGCGTAGCTAGGCTTGGCGATGATGGCTGGAAGGGAGGCGAGAGTATCAGTGTTATGCTCCATGGAGGATTTAAGATCGCGTACACAGGAAACGGTTTATTCAATGTGTGAAGCCAGGCTAGAAATGACCGAGTCGAAACAGCGCTGAGATTCCTGTAATTTTCCTTCGGATAGAGCCACTTGCTTTTCCAAATCTCGGATGTGTTGATAGGCGTTATCCAGGGCCTCATGAGTGGGAGCGTCGGAACAGTCTTCAGTTGGAGGACCAGAAGGGGAGACGCTCAAAAATGGAAGCTTCTTGACTACGAGGCCACAAAAGATATGGAAGATGGGAATGAGGAATTCCATAAGCATAGGAGAGGAACCCTTGAGACGTTTTGCGTCGGCTGTCTGGAGGAAATTTTCAAAAGCTGAAAGAGTAGCCTCCATTTTAAGGTATTCATCAGTTCCTGCAGCTCCCGGGAAGGACTGAAGAAGGCTAGTAATAATGCCTTCATCCTTGTCTTTACTTTCTTTGTTTTTCTTAATCTTGGAGCCCATGTCTTTTTCAAAAGTATCTTTAGACACGATGGAAATTATGGGAGTTATAAATAAAACGAAAAACGATGGAAATTATTAAAACGTAAATTGAACATGATAGTTATATGTACGAGCGGAAAAGCAAAACACCACCAAATGCCTCATCGAACCCCAAGGTTCCGTGGAACACAGTTTGAATACTACTGTGCTGTAAGATTTCAAATAATTCAAATTTCATATGATTTCAAGCGTCAAAAATTTCCTGCTGCATTCTTTCAAATTTATAAAGTTTTATATGTAATTATCAATATTATTTGATGAAATATGCCAGATAAACTAGATCACTAACTAGGCAGTAATTGATGTTCTAGTATAATAGGGATAGTACTAGTGATTGTGCGTTCAAGATATAAATAAAAGAAAACCAATTTTTCACGTTTTTTATTTTAACCGGATGACTCAAATTCGGTTTTATAAAAAAAATGCTGGATATATATATATATATATATATATATATATATGTATATATATATATATATAGGTTTGTGCAACTGATAGTAAAAAAGAGCGCTTTAAAAAAAACTTTCAAGGCAGTAATTTTAAAAAGAAGCCCTTGTTTTTAAAGTTTCGTTATGTTTATGATCGGTATTAGATATCCTTTTTAGTTACAAAAACAAGAAATTCTACAAGGGAGCTGAGATAAAAACTGAGCAAACATAAAATTAACTTTCAATACACACAATTAAAGTAAAAAAATAACATTATACGAAAGTATTTAAGATTCGGGGGGTGTTTTTTCTGAATAAATATGTTTATTAGAAGAAGCAAAAACGCTTGAGAAAACAATAATTATTTTTCATGACCATAATAACTTAATTAACAGCAGCAATTGAAAGTGGGGTAGATTAATGATGGATTTTTATATTTTGATTAGGTTGGTAAATGCGAAACAATATAAGCCACATTTGATGTGTTTTACTGTGCTAAAATGAAAAACTAACAATTTAAATCTGTTATGAAACGAGTATCCAGTTCTAAAATTTGGGGTGGTTTTTCGGCGAATGATTTCACCAAAACTGATTTTTTTTCAATTCCTACTATAAATTCACTCACTCTCTCTCTCTCTCTCTCTCTCTCTCTGTATATATATATATATATATACATATACATATATATACACTGCTGGACAATTGCTAAGGAAGGATTACAAATTGCTATGTAGCATAACATTAAGCGAGACATGAGGCCTAGTAGGATAAAATATAGTTGCCACACTGTTCAGACATTAGAATAAAGAATATTTATTGTTCTGGAAAGTACAAAAGCTGTGAAACATCTGAAAGCAAAAAAATGTTCATTTGATCTGCGTATGGAGAAATGGAACAATGCATCTAAAAGTCAGCAGGCACCTTAAAGAAAGGTATCAGTACGGGATATGTCCACGGTGGAGTGTGATGCAACATTCCACACGTCGTACCATACTTTGCACAACATTATCCAGCAGCTGTTGAGGCAATTTATCCCATTCCTCTGTGAGTGCACGGATGAGGGTGTACTTGTTTGTCGGAGGATAGTTTCGACCAGCAACTTGCCTCTCCAAAGCATCCCACACATTTTCAATGGGGTTTAGATCTGGAGAACGCGCTGGCCATACGAGACGTTGAATACCCTCGCTGTCTAGACAATCCTGAACAGCGAGTGTTCGAAGACATGTTGCGTTGTCGTCCATAAAAACAAATTTCTCACCGACAGCCCCACGGAAAAGACGAACACGAGGAAGTAGAACTTCATCAATGTATCGTTGGCCCGTCATAGTCCCATTCGCAACCACATGTAGGCGCGTGCGGCCATTGATCATGATGCCGGCCCACACCATGATACTGCATGTCGGATATCGGTCCTTTTCCTGGATATTTTCTGGACGATAAGCAGTACCACTCTCGCGCTAGATCAGTTGGCGTCTACAATCCGATGACAGACTGAACCTACTCTCATCTGAGAAGAGTAAGCATGCCCAGTCCTGTTCAGTCCAATTGTGATGCTCACGACACCATTGTAAACGGGCAGTACGGTGCTGTCTGGTCAATGGGACCCACACAACAGGTCTGCGTGCGTATAATCCTCCTCCCCTCAAACGTCTGGCAACAGTTTTTCGGGAGATCTGCTTTCCTGAGGCAGCAAGAAACTGATTTGCCACCTGCTGAGCTGTGGTGCGCCTGTTCCTTTTTGCTGATAGGACGTTATATCTGTATTCTGCAGGCGTCGTACTTGTAACACGACCTCCCCCGTGCCGTCTACTACACATTTCAGTAGTTTTAAATGACTTCCACAGCCGTGAAACAACGCTGTGAGCGATGTCGAACTCCCTGGCAACATCTGTTATTTTTCGCCCTTCTTCGATCTTTCCAATAATTCAGCTACTCATAAAATCATCTATGTGATGTCGGGAAGACATGCCAAAAATTTTAAGTTCGTCTATTAAATCTTTCCTGTAAAACTTTGACTTGAAACAACAACTGTCCACACGCGTCAAAACCTTTAAAGCTCTTATGAACGCTATCACGTGATGAACAGGCGTGGAAAAAAAATTTGCATACTCATACTTCTTCTTACTAATATCCCGCACTTATTCTAATTTTCCACATTTTGCTTCCTTTCATTTTGTGGTTGCTATGGATGATAGTGTCATCCGTCCTTAGCAATTGTCCAGCAGTGTATATCTTGTTCAAATTTTCAATTATTAATCAGTAAATTATTTAATATTCAGTCAAATTATTCCTCCAGTGAAGTTCAAATACATTTTTAAAAACTTGTGCACTTGATGTTAATACAGTTTTTTTCAAATATTAATTCGTTAATTAAATTTTATTTTTTAATTTAGTCTGCATTCTTTCTGATGAAGTTAGAATTAGCACCGAGAGATGGTACCAGTAAATTTTTCTAACGAATTTTTCTTCGCTTGAAATATATTTTTTTTAAACTTGTAGTGGATGACCTATGATATTGTTTATTTTCAAATATTAATTCGTTTATTACATTTAATTAACCAAAATAAAATTTTTCTTTCTGGACCTACGTAGGAATTGATTATTTGTTATCTCTCTAGTACTCTTATCTCTCTTTTATATTACTTATCTCTAGTAGTGTACTGAACATCAAAGGAAATTGAATAAATGTGGAACAAAACTTAGCATCAAAAGGATTGGTTAAAGTATAAACATTGGATCAGTAATAATAAAAAGAATTTACGATTAACGCAAAGAAGGAAAAAAATATGTCATTATCCTCCAAATTCTAGAATGATACTGCTATACATGTACTTGCATTTACTGATATGTGAGAATTTACTCTTCAATTTTTCCCCCTTAAAGTAACTGTATATATATGCTTTGAAATATTGATAATTAATTTTGCACAGGGATGCTAATACTTTTAATATACTATTAATATTTATGAATGAGAGACTTTTTATATTGATCTTAAAATATAATTTGAATATTTTGTAGAAATTGCTATTGAAAAAGAAAAGTTATAGATTGACTTCTTTTTTGTGTTGAAAGTAGTTTGAACATTCAGTTGTTTAGTTTTTGCTACGGGGTGATTTAAAAATAATTATCAATTTTTTTAAAGAAAATTGTGTGAGCGACTTCCCCCTGAAATCGCTCTCTCACCGTCTTGCCTACCTAAGAGTGTGGGAGGAAATAAAGCAGCACCAGAAACTTCCATTATAACCTTATTTATTTTACTCAAGCACACTAATCAACAACAGTTTAAACCTTAAGTTAATGTCCTAGGAAAATATAGGAAGAAAGCAATAAACTTTAACTAAACAAGCTCAAGTAACCAATTTAATTTAACCTAATCTATCGTTGACTACAAATTCCCAATCCACTCATTTAATACAGTGACAAAAGACCGCTCTTAACTTATATAAGCTGCGAAAATCAACTTTATTATTTCTCTCCTTCGTGGCAACTGCGACAGTTTCTCATCTCCTTCTTTTTGCAATTACAAAACTCTGACTTCATATAGTCGAGCTAATCTACATATCAGGGTTTATTTTTGAGAAAGGATGGCTGTGAATTAAGTGCGAATGTTAGCCCAAAGATTCCCCAAGAGGATTAGTCAGAAGATTCCGTAAAGATCCGCAACAACTATACACATTTTTATATGAAAGAGTGCTTAATGACTTAGTTTACATCAGAATTTTATTACATAATATTTTTATTATTTGGAAGAATATTTTATAAAACTCTAGTATGCCCTCTTTTTAAAAAAATGCTTTGAAATATAAAGAAATTTTTAAATATAAAAGTAACGAATTTTTGTGGTACTGGATTAAGAAAAGAACAAAAGAATAATGTATTTGTGCTGAAAAGGTATTGAATTTATGTATTAAAGAAGATAAATAATATAATTTTCGGGCTTAAGAAAATATGCGCACTGTTTTAACATTAAAGCTTCATGTTCTTATAGTGGCTTTTAATGTACTATTGTTGTTTCTTTCCTTTCGGGAAGGAATGAAATTTGCCAGATTCTGCGATACAGGTTGAACTTCTACACGACAGATGGCGATACTACCTATCTCCACCTCCACAATTTAGGCATGGAACTGGAGGGGAGGGAAATATATTCTCCAGCCTCCTACACCCATGGTTTCTGCTGCGACCACCCACAAAACTTCGAACCCACTGATTTAACGAGCACGTATTCCGTATGTACTCGGAAGGTATTTGGTGGCATCAGGCATGGAACACAAGCCTTCCGGTCTGGTGTCCGAAGCTCCAACCACTAGGCTACCCTAGACTTTTATGTGATAGTGATTTTATGATATCAATATATTAATTATGTTCCTTTACTATTTGACATAAAAAAATTTGATAAATATATCTATGTATGGTGAAGATATAATTTTTTGTCCTAAAGTTACAGGATGAAAAACAAGAAAATATTTAAAAAAAATATAACCTTTAAATTAATAATTAATACCAAAATAAAACTGAAAATTAAGACTTGGGTTTGAGATATTTACCAGAGAATATTTTTAACTTAAACTAATGCCAATTAAATATGCAAAGAAAAAACCACCTTATAACATTCAAGACTTAAATCTCAATATAAACTTAAAGAGAAAAATTAAAATCTCTTCCAAGATAAATTTTGAAAAAAAATCTATGATGATAAACTTTAAGGACGTCATCAGAAATAATAACAATTTTTTTTTCAATTTGTAATTTTCACCTGGCAACAAGTCATCCTTAAACGATGCTCAGCTCTCATCTTTGGAGACCATTTCAAATTTTAAAATGCACTGTTTTAAAAGAAGTGGGTATATTCCCCCCTTCTTCAAGTAGGATAATGTTTAGGGAAGATGACAAACTGAAGTACCAAATTAATTAGAAACCTCTCAAAGAAAAACTTTCGATTGCTTTAAAACTTGATTTTTTAATGAAAAAGAAAACTTTAAATCAAAATTTTATGTGCAGACATTCTACTTATCCTTTGAAAACTTTTAAAAATATATAATGTCGAAAGTAAACTTTAAATATTAGAAAAAGTGTTTCTAAAGTCCTCAAAGAAAAAAGGAGGAACAAATAAACTTTTAATAATTTGAACAATTTTCATTTGTTAAAGCGTTATTCGCAAACAATACTTGTTTGTAAAAAAGTTTTTGATTAGGATTATTCTTCTATAGTTATATAATAAATATTGGGATGTTATAAGCTTTAAAATTGGAATAAATTTAACGTTTTTTTTATCGTATCCGACTGCGTTTGGAATCGTGACATCGAAAAAGCGTATATGTTGACTAAAATAATTAAGAAGGACTGTACATTTGACAATTTTTAATAAGCGAAACGGATCCCAACCATATGGGATCGCTACACTTTTCGAACTGTTTACAAAAAGGTTACAACAGTTGGAGCAATCTATACAAGGAATTCTCGCCAACTGGCGCCAACAGTATAAAGGGACTTTTTTTATATTTAATGATTCCTGAATTTGAATATATAAAAAAAATGTTTTGAGAATATTGCCACTATGTAAGATTCTTTGAGAAGTAATTTTTTGGCAAAAAAGGAAGAACGAATTTCATATTTTCAAAATAGTCTCTATTTATGAAAAATACTCTCTCTTTTACCATAGCAATATTTTCCCTGTTTATGTCTAGAATTTTTAAAAAATATATAGCTCTTAAAAGTAGATTTATTCATATTTCAATACATCAAAGTAGAGAAATTTAAAAAAAAACAATGATTATTTTTTTAAATTTATCGCCACTTTGAAAGTAATGTAAATTTTTCAAAAATCCTACTTCAAGCACTGTTGAGAAGTGTTAGTTCAAATATTATAATAGAAACATTTATGCATTTTTTTTGCCACAGAAATTTGCCCTTAAAAATCATTTATCTTAGTAATATTTTGTTAAAACATGTTCTTATGCAAGTACGACTAAATTTGAAGAAAAATGAGTCATTTATATACTTTTTCAAAATCATGATTCTGAAGGTAATCGGGCGCCTGAAAGAATTGCTTCTGTACGTGAAATATAACAACCATTAATGTACCTATAGCTTTATTGTAACATTCGGAACTGTAACAGAATAGTTCCGTAAAATGTATTTCAATATGCTACGTAATTCGGTGCTTCTCAAACTTTCAATACTTGCGACCCAATATATTCAATCAGAATTTTCATCCCTCCCCCCTTCCTTACAATAATAATGTATTGAATTCAACAATATTATACTTTGACGCTAAGGTTACAATATACGACTTTAACCTCTTAAGTGCCGCCGTCGTATATATACGTCTCGCTCAGCAAAAATATTACCTTGAACGTATATATAAGTCTTTCCGAAGTACACGAGCTTTTAGGTACACTACCATCCATAAAATGATTCCGAAGACTTTAGAACGCATTAGAAAGATCTTGACCGTGTTTGCAGAGGACTTACTTATTTTTGAGGATTTACTTATTTATCCATTTTCTCTTTCCCCCCCTTACACACCAATACATCTCATACGCGTGCCTACTTGGAAAACGGTGGCATTGGGGAGCTAATCGCGTAACTTTTAACCTGCAGTTAAGGGGTTAATGTTAAACTGTACAAATTATGAAGATGAGTGTAAATTTTTTTATATAATTTTAAGTATGTCAAGCCCACGTGATCACTGGTAATAATTAAGCTTGTTCTTAACTAACTATTGTTAAATTAATTACGAAATGCATTGTGCAGTACTGATACATTTATAAGTATATTATATCAGTGGAAATATGTACTTTATGCTCGCGCCCTCCTTGCAGAGTTATCACGCCCCCTGGGGCGGCGTGTCCCACAGTTTGAGAAACCCTGCCGTAATTGCTTTTTTTCCTAAGAAAAATGAATTTTAAACTTCGTCAGCAAGAAATATTCTATATATGCATCATTCTTATTAACACAATTTTACAATTAGAACATCTGCTACTACAGTCTGCAATGCTGTTGATGTAAGTTATTCTCTTATTGTTTCAATGAATGAAATCCCTTTTGGGATCCTCTTTCTCTGATGCGGATAAATATCAGCCTTAGGCTTCTGTTCAATGAGTAAGATCTGTCTAATTTAGATTAACATTCGTGAAAGATAGCAATTATCTGAAAAATAATGCTGTCGATCTCTTATCATAAGATTTAAAATTGTCCCACAGCAGACCATTTAAAATTTTTTGCAACAAAACTGATGGCACGACTGGGCATTTTATTACTTTTATCTTATTATTTGCGAAAACTGAAAGAAAGCTTAAAACCTAATGTTCTATCAAAGTAAGAAATATCTGTAGCTTGTTTAAAATTTATGGATTTTAAGCTGATATGTTGTAGAATATTTTAGTAAGTATAAAAAAGGGCTGCCCAAATAAAAGTGGCACTATAATCAGTTTGATAATAGTATTAATACAAAATAGTATACAACGGAAAGAAGTAATACATACATAACAGATGGGCTAGAAAAAGCCACCTTGATGTTTAAAACAAGTGTCCCAGCAGTTCACTCGATGAGTGATACCCTGGAGAAAATAGTTCAGCGATTGAATGTTGAACCAATTTTCAACAGCAGCTTGTACCTCATTACCATCGGTATATTACCATTCCTTCATTACTTTGTTGAATTGACCAAAGATGAGGTAGTCTCATGGAGAGAGGTTCAAGCTGTTTCAGAACGTCTCAGCGGCATTGCCGTAACACAGGTTCGGCACGCCACCGCTACATGAGGTCATGAGCCATTTCTCGAGTGGTGATTCGACGATTAATTCTCACAGATGGCCCATATCTGCAACTGATTCTTTGGTGACAGCCATATTCGCTTGACCAAGTCGTAACCTGTTGTCAATACTGCTTTTTCCGCTACGAAAATCTCTAGACCATCGGAATGCTAATCTACAGGGTGGTCCCGAATTGATGGTACAAACTTTAAGGGTAGATACAAGACATTGTAACAATAATTTATTGTATAGGAACGTATGGGATCAAGTGACGCAGTAAGACAGACACAGAAATAAGAGTCGAATTGAAAGTCAAAGTGTTTATTGAAAGCGTCGTTGACAAAAGTAATGTGTACAATAACTGTTCAGCACATGAGCTATGTCCAGCTGCAGCGCACATTGCTATACTACCCACTGGCAGTGGGAGAAGATAGTCCGCCGAATTCAAAGCTTGTACTCGCTGAAAATGGAGGAGGTGTAAGCGATTTTTGCTCCACTCTACAAACGGTCTGATGACACACACTTACGTGATGAGCAACAGCTCTTGTACTTGACTCTGGTCTATCAGCTACAGTGTTCAAGATGCTTTCTTCTAGACTTGGACTGTGTACAGCTTGGTGATGACCAGTATCATGTTTGGTAACGTGTTTCACGATATTGACGATGTAACCGCTGAAATATTCTGTAATCCGGCATTTGGCGATCAGGAAACTGTGTGTGATACATTCGTAGCACAGCTCTACCGTTAGCATATGCAAGGCCGTAAATGTAATGCATGTCTGCATTTTCGGCATGCATAAAATCTCCCATCGTAAACGTCAGCATAATTGCGAATGAGGATTTCTCCTACTCAGATGCATCATGTTGAACGGTGGCAAGACATCTACTGCAAATGATAATTCCATTTCTCTTTTCTTTTATTTCCCCTGTTTGTGTCTCACAGCTCCCATACATTAATATAAAAGAAATGACTGTTACAATGTCCCAAAACTACCCTTAAAGTTTGAAACCATGAATTCGGGACCGCCCTGTAAAAATAATACACTTTGTGCCATACACAATTTACATTCGATGATAGATTTCATTAGCACATTCACATTCTCTGCTGTTGAAAATAGCATGACAGTGCATTGACATTGTGTGGAAGCACTCATGAAGTGAACGATACTTTTTAACGCGTTCTCCCCCTCTATCACACACGCATGTAGTGGGATCTGACGGTATCACATGCATTCCCAGCACTCTGCAACTTCGAAAGGGGCATGTCATCTTTCTCTTTAAATGGAGGAGTTATTGCAGCAATGCCACTTTCTTTTGAGCGACTTTTATACATTCTATAACTTAGAGAAAAAAAATATCGGTGATCAAATAAGAATATATTGTTTGTTTTCAATCTCTTCTAGTCACTCTCAATGACCTTTTAATATGGAAAAAATTCCTTCATACTTGTCTTTTTACCAGAAGTTTTCAAAATATGAAAATAAAATATCTTTTGCGTAATTTTGGACAAGAATTAATTGCTCCATTTTAAAATGTTGAACATTTTCTTTCTGTTTAAAATGTAGCACATTTTAAGAAAGTTTTTATACCCTGTGCTTTTAAATTGGTAATGGATGATCAAGGTAAGGCAAAGTAATTTAATTCTTGGTGATTTTATACCAGTTTTTTATATCAAGAATTAAAAAGATCACTAAAAATATTCTTTATCGGTCTCTTCCAAAAACTATTAAAAAATGAGGATATCTCAATGCTTTTTCTCTTAATTAAAGTTGAAAAATATTAAGATTTATAGAGTGTGCTGATAAAATTTTAATACGTAAATACATATTACACATTAAACATAAATAGTTTTATGATTAATCCGTATTATATTGCTGTTTTCCTCAATATAAAATGCTTTGATAGTTTAAAATATTTTGGAGATGTATGTGTTTACTAATCAATCACAAAATGAAAGACGTCTAATTATGGAAAATTTTAGTTGACTTTTTATTTTTCCCTGATACATTATTTTTTATTAATGATTTATCATAGTCATTAAATGATTGGAAATGAGGAAAAAAGGAAACTGCTTTGGCAACGATAACATTGATTGAGTGTAAACAAGCACACACATACAAAAGACTTATAAAATGGGAATAAAACGGTGATTTATTTGGCTATGATAACATTGATTGAGTATAAGCAAATGCATAAGACATGCGCAGAATAGTGTTATTTTTACTTAAATCCATGCTGCATTAAAGTTATACTCGCGTAAGTGTTAAAATTTTAATGTTTATTTCACCGAATGAGTAAAATCTTTAGCTCAGTTGATAGATTTCAAAGGATGAGTTAAGGGAGGAATAAAGAGTATAATAAAGATATTTAGATCTCTTGTATGAAAAAAAGGCAATGAGTTCTAAGAATAAGGTATCCATGGAAACTGATGGGCAAATTACAATCAATGCTTAGAGAGGTTTTGTTTGTGGCGGTGGTTATCCAATGACCATGGTCACGAACCCGTGGACGGCGTTGTAGAGTCAATGGTTCGAGTCCTGATGCCACTGCAGACCCGCCATGTAGAAAGAAGTTGGGCGTTAAATAATGTTACGTAGATCCGGGTTCGAGGATTTTATGCAAAACAATTACTAAGAAAATAAACAGTTCTTTAAGAGCGATGCGAATTTATTATCGAAAATCCAATCCTTTAAATACAGGATTCAGCAGCAATATTCCCAGGGTAAATATCCGAAACACAATCACCAGTGTTTAAAAATACACGTACGTAAAGATTATTCACAAGCACAGCCGAGCTAATCGCTAGTCAAAACAATCCTCACTACTCGCCGGCTTAATCAAGACTCCTTGCCGTACCGGCGAGCATCTTCTTATAGGCGCGACAGAAGCTTCCAGAAATATAACCGCTCGTGACATTAGTGGAGAGATCTACTACTTTCTAGAAGATTCCAGAGGGTTCCGAACTCGCCAACGTGGTCGCCAAAGTTGCCAAATTGGCCGCCAACTTGGTCACCAAAAACGATGTCAACTTGACTCTACCGCCAAGATTTCGCCAAGTTCTCATTGAATAGCCATTATAATGTAAGGGGCGGCATTGCGTGTGACTAGTACAATTTTAACATGAAACAAATATAACATAGAGTCATATAAATGCATTAAACACGCAAATACAAATTATTTACACTATTTACACAAAAATCGTAACAATATTTTGTGGCTCAATGGCCTTACGTTCATGTGTTGTAATATGTGGGAGAGTAGAGTTCTCCGGCTCAGGTGTTGTTCGCATCACTTGACCTTCGTTTAAATAGCCCTTGTTCCACTTTTAGTGTGACGTTAATAAATATTCACCTACTCACAAATGTTTCTCTTTGGTTTGTCTTCAGATTTTAAAGCAACAGTGGTTAAATTTTACCTTTCATTTTTTTAAAAAAATTTAAGTGTATGATACATATTTTGAAAAAACAAAAAGTTCCACTTGTATATTTTTTCTTTTTGCATATGCAAGTTATGGTTATGAGTATTTAATTAAAAACACATTTTAAATTGTACCACAAGAAAAAAATGACCTATCTACTAAATATGCGTAAAATTATTAAAATATGCATACCATATGTCTCTGAACATAAGCCTATCCGTGTATGAGCTAAGAGTGTGTGTATCCTTCTAAAATTTATTCGAAACTCCCTCAATTAATAAAAAAATCTTATTCCTGTAATTATCAAACATGTCTGCATGAGGGTGGAAATAATTCCCAGTTCGGAAAATAGGTTGAATATTTTCCAATAAAATCCAAATATAACATCAATGACGATAATTTTATTTATGGTTATCACATTTGTAAAGCGAATGCATTTTTTAAATTCATTTGTTACCTTGTACAATATTTGCACGAGACATATTGTGCTATATAAATCAGAAGAGAAATTTGTATTAAGTACGTGATCATCGACCTATGTTTTCTGTTCTGCAGGAAAAATTATTGCATGATGACCATATACATTCAGACATCCCAATGAGTTAGTCTGAATTTTATGAACTATACAGAAACACAAATTCTGATACTAACTCTTTAGAGAATTCATGTGAGTTCCTCCCCCCAATTTTTTAGAATAAAAGATTCTTTCAAAACACCCCAGAAAGTTAAAAGATTAAAATCATTTGCGCATGGTCAACAGAAAATGTTAATATCATCGTTTTTCCGGAACTTCCTTTTCCCCGAAATTAGCAGATCCGTATATAAGTCAATCCCCTTACTTTTACCTTAACCCAGTGCTTCGGAAACTGTGGTGCGCCCCTCCCCCCAGTTGGTGAGATAACCCTACGAGAGTGGTGCGAGCATATTGAAAAGTCCAAAACAAAACGACTACGATTAGAGAGAGAAAGTTTACCTGTCTTGAGTTCATCTTTGTGGAATTGTTCTAGTGAGCTGTTTCTGGAAAGTTGTAAAAATAGTTTATAACGAGTGCATTTTTCCAATAACTGTTCTTATCGTTACGTTGATCGAGGCTCGAGGACTTTTCTTCTTCTTCTACCAATCTCAACTCAAAGTGCAAGACTGTTCCTGAAAGTTCTTCAGGAACGATGAAAATTTACTGTCGAAAAACAATCCTTTAAATACAGGATACAGCACTAAAATTCGCTTAATAAATCCCAGTTGGTTTTCACACCTTCCACTGCACTCAGACACAACTATCAGTGCCTAAAATACGAGTATGTTAAAGATAATTAACAAGCATTCGCTCGTCCTATTCAATAGCCGAAGTAATAACTAATCTCTGGTCGACTCTTCAACGGTCAAAACATTACAAACTCAATGTCAGTGAGAGGCTCCTATTTATAGTATGCACGGATTTTCCTAGAAAAACCCGCTTACGTCACAGATCGTGATATTAGTAGATTTCTTCAATAACTTCCAACTTTCTAAAAATGGTCACTAAGTCGCCAACATGGTTGATAAAAATGATGCCAACTTGGCTCTATCGCCAAGTTTCCACTGAATTGCCATTATAATGTGAGAAACGGTGTTGCTTGCGAATATTACAATTTAAATACAAAACAAATACAAGAGAAAGTAAAATTAACGTATTACATATCCAGATATAGATTATTTACACTATTGTAAGCATTCATTACACAAAATTCGTAACCATGTGTTATATTTCTTTGTGTATATGCATTTATATGTGTTCTTGTAGACATCTCTGTGTCGTGATGTCTATTAATAAATGTGCTATTATTTAAATAAGTAAAGCCATCGAATGCTTTTACCCCTTGTAAATTTACAACAATACCTTTTCACACTAAGCAATCATTCCCCTTTAATTAATTTTCGTTGTTTTTTCCCTTTATTCCAGGAACAACAATATCCGGAACCTACCCCCTGACATGTTCACTCAGATGCCATCCCTGCAAAGCATCAACCTGAGAGGAAATCCTATAAGTAACCTGAATGAAAGGACTTTCAGACCCATTTTCAACACAGTACAAATCATTGGACTGGAAAGTAATGCCCGATTCAATTTCAATAGCACTCTTGATCCTTAACTACTAACCTATGGCAGAAGATTATTGATTTATTTGTTTCAAATGCATATATACAAATCAAACACCCATTTACTTTGTAGATCTCCACCAACACATAAGTAGAGAAATAAAAACTTGCATACTAATCCATACTTTTATATTTTGTGTGTTATCTTACAAAAAACTAATAGCTACTAACAGGGAACAACTCCTGTATAATAGGGAAAATCATGGTTCTATGGGGAAGAAAAAATGATTATTAATCAGAATCTACCTATACGGAAAAGGTGTTCTATGGCAGTGATTCTCAACCACTGTGCCGTGGAATACAAGTGCCATGGCACATTAGTTGTATACCAAATTCTTGAAGTATGCCGCGAAATTTTTTAAAATATTATTTAAAAAAAGAAATCCAGAACTCTTTATCAGTCACCATTCTTATAGAAAGAACTAAGGATATACTCGTGGTATATTTAACTTATTCTTTCATGGATAGATGGGTATAAAAATTTTGATTGGGTTCAGAATCCATTTCTTATGATGGAACATCTATATACGAATTAACTTTGAATGAAGATTAAAAACTAATTTCGAACTGTAATAATCGTTATTTAATTTCAAACCATTCGGAAGAGTTAATTAATTAATTTAAGACTAAAATTAGAGGCAATTATCTCCTAATAGCCAATAAAAAAGGTCTAAAAGTATTGTTACAATTATCTACATCATATTTGCGTGAATTCAGATTTTCAGCATCAACAAATATAAAAATGAAAAAAATATCGAGATATTTTTAAACATACATGACAAAATGGTATTATCATTTTTACGACCAAATATAAAAGAATTTATTAGAAATCATTAAGCTCAAATGTCACATTAAATGTATTCTTATCATTAATTTATAACTAATTACTCGATAAAAACATTTTGTTGCCTTTGTCGTACTTATTATTTTATTTAACTTTGAAAATTATTATCATAAATTATTTTACATAGTGTATTATATATAAGTAAAAATGTTTTCAACTTAATTTATTGTTAGTGGGCCACCAAATTTTGAAATTGATAACCCTTTATCTAACGCATTATGATTTACTGGAGTTTTTTTCATGCAATATTTTTTTTTTGAATCACTACATTGAAAATTAAGGAATATACATAAACAAAATACTCAACTTTGGGAAATTTAATCCGTTAGAGCTAATTAATTAATTAAAGTTATTCAATTGAAAAACAATTATATGCATTGTTAACTTAAAATAAATAGTCAAATCGTTTTCTAAGATCTTCATCAACATACAAAAAAATAAGACACCTTTTGACATTAACTATTTTTTCAGAACAAAAATGATATTCTTCACAATTCACTGAAAATGCCGTCAGCTGAAAACGCAATTTCTGCTACAAAACTGTTTGCCTTCCCCACTAAAATACTTATCATAGAATCCGTGCTGCCATACATCTGGAAAGAGTGGATTTCAAAGAATATTCCTGCTAAATATTGTCAGAACATTCGTGAAAATGGTTATTCTATGTAAATTTAAAGTGAGTGGTATTTATAAGTACCGTCGGTAGATAAAGATTTAAAACAGTACCACAAAAAAATGCTAAAGAATTACAACGTAGGAGAAAAATAATTAAAAAAATAATTTAAATTTAATACTGCCACACATAGGTTGAATTTTCGAAAAAGAGGGAAAAAAGACTTAATTTTTTCCGCAAGATTTTAGTTCAAAATCAGATTATTTTTATAAAATACTGATCAATGTTATTAATAAGCGAGTAATGTGTAGTACAATGTACATTGCAACATTTCATAATTCCAGCTCTATCTCCCCATACTGTTGAATCAGTACGAATCAAGTTTATTCTGTCTTCCGCTTTATCGTGTAATGTCATTTACACAGTAGTTTTATTTTCAAAAATTTATTACTAAAGAAGCTATTAAATTTATTTGGTTTCTTTTTTCTTGTTAACATTTAGTATGTGTCATCTCATCGCAATGAACATGCTACAATGAACTAAAATGCTTGTTTCATTTCAACAAAAACTACTACAATATTTTACTGTAAGAAAACTCTAATATTTAAACTTCCTTCCATTGTGGCTAACATAACAGAAAAATAAATTTTTTACTTTACTTTTTTCTTTATCTATGCACCAAATGACATCTTTTCCGGATAGGCAGGTTTTGAAATTCAGAAAAAGAAGATTTTTCGATCAGACTTACCTTGTAAGTGGTTTTCTAACTATTGTAAAGTAATTCAAAGTTTAAATTTATGTGTATTAAATAATAGGTCTTTCAAAATTTATAACAATTACTTTACTTAAAATTAATTAAAATTTGTGTTTTAGATGTAATTTTGTACCAATTATTTAATTTTTTAAAAGATATTGGCTTTTTGGACTAATTAATATATATCAGAAAAAATATTTTGTGTGTTTCAAATATTTTATCAAATAACATTGTTATAAAAATAGGTTTCAGAATAAATATAGGCATTTTATTTCGTTAAAACTTTTCTTTACTTTTAATTAAAACTATATCAATTTTTATTCTCTGTGGCTGGAACTGCATTTTTTACAAATTCTTATAACAAACACATTTTTTTAAACGAGATAGACCCAAATAACTTTTTTATATTTGAGTTTCTGAATCCTGTGAAGAAAGAAAGCTTCCTTCTAAGGTATCGCTCTTATTTTAATCAACTACAACATAATAAAAGAAGATTTTAAAAAAATAAAAAGAACTTAAAAATTTGAGTTAAAGTTGATATTTAAAATCCAAAGGAAGGCAAGTTAAGACTATATTTAAAATTTATAGTTTTAAATAGGTTTTTAAACATTTGCACTAAGTTTATATAAAAAGATTTAATTTAAATAATTACGCACTTAAAATATTTTAAATTGTCAGTATCTATTTTAACCCCTTAACTGGTTGAAACTAGCCACAACTGGTTTGCCAGTACTCTGAACGAGCATTGATATTTTCCTCTTTCTATCTTTGATTTGCAAATATTTTTAATAATTAGAGTATTAATAGTGCTAGTGCTCTTAAGGGATGCAATTGGCCATGTTAAGGAAATACATCTCATCCGGGAATTTCTTTGTGGAGAAGGTGGGAATTTTTCTTTAATGGCAGGAATTTAGATCCTTGTAAGTATTCGATAAAAATCAAGGAATGGAAAGGCTATGTGGAACTTGTTACTTGAGAAGACATGAAATGGAAAGATAATCCAAAAAAATCGACGTTATTCTTGTCCCCATAGTAATGCAAGATTTAGTTTTACATCATGCTTCATATTGTGTGTGCTTATATATATGCACACACGCACAAAATCCTCAATCATTAGAAAAAGAGGCACGAACATGAATTTTTTCGTAAGTATGAGAGAAATTCTTTTAAGATACATGATACCTTTTTCACAGCATGCAGAGTGGGTTTATAAAATGTAAACATTTAGGCGTACTTGTGTTCCACAATTACAAAATAAAAAGTGGTGAGAAAACTTGAAAATTATAACAAATTCTTCCACTTCCCCATTCTGTTAATGTTATGCGTAATTATAAGAAATAAAAATTAGGCTCTGTTTTGGAGTGAGTGAGTGAATATTAACGTCGCACTGTTCAGCTACACGAGGGCTTTTGGAGACGGACCACGTAATTTTGAGCCATGGTCAAGTGACATTGACGACACCTGAGTTGGCACACCCTCTCCTAACTACCACAAAACACCAATGGGAGGACGTTTCAGCTCTCGACAGATTTAACGTGCATCGCTGCCCTACACGGCGGGTCTTTAATGGTACTGGGCTCGAACTCATGATATGCCTGCCATGATCTGATACTTTGACCACTGGGCTACCGCAGCCCCTGGCTCTATTTTGGAACATTTTGAGCAAAACTTGACCACTTAAGGGATTAAACCTTTTTTTCCATTCTGCATTTTTTACTTATAATGGTGAATTTTTAAAGCCTTAGTTTTAAGCGGGGTTTAGAAGATTAAACTCAGACAATCGTTATTGTTATTTTAAACTCACCATTCTTAATAACCATTATTAATAATTTTTAGTAATTATCTATAAAAAATACTCTAAAGTTAGATAATATGAGAATTATATAAGGAACATGAGAATATGAGAGCAACTAGGAATTTCGTTTTATTAAAAAAAATTGCAGCTCTTCATTTTATACAACAAAGCCAAATAGATTCTAATCCCAAATTTGGCAACAAATAGCGAAAGCCGTGGACTTTTTATTACTCTTCCAGAAGCTATAAATTCCATCTGGAGTGCCTAAACTATACTTACTTCATCTGAAAAGATGACTTTTTGAGGTTGATTACTCTAGCTTATGTGAATTCAAGGAAAATTCTTCTCAATATTTTTTCTTGTAGAAAGACGATAACATTGATTTCTTTTGGAAATTTTTTTAGTGTGATGTCCAGAATATTAAATAATAACTTCAGTTAAAATAATTCAAGTTTATTGGGTATTTTTGTCCAAATTTAATTTATTTTTTCAAATATTCAGAAAAGTATCTTACAGCGAAATGTCATCAAAATGTTTTTAGCTAGCGGTTTAAGTCTAAATTTATCTGACATATACATGTACTATCTAAATCTTATATATATATTTTTAGTTGTTGTAATTGTGTTACATCAGTCGAAATATAATTGTTTGTAATAGAACAAAATAATTTTTTTCAGGCTGGTATAGAAAGGCTTTTAAAATAATTTTTTCTGTAAAATAATCCTTAAAAACATTGTAACACTGAAAATTAACGATTTCACACGCAAGTATTCTTTTGCCTATAAGTGATTTCAAAATTTTCGCAATTATATATATATATATTCAGCAGTTTTCAAGTAAATTTAAAAAAAGGAAGAAAATTGACGTTTTGCAATGAACTGATTATGTGTAAGAAAAATATAAATGTTTTTAATACAATAAAGTTAATGAAAATTATATAAGATTATACACTGCTCCAAAAAATTAGGGGATATTATCAGTTCGGTATGAAGCAATCATTAACACTAGAGCTTTCGTTGGTGTCGATTGGATACCCGAGCCTATTTAGTCTGTTCTCCTTTCCGCATTTTCGCATGGAACGCAAAATTTTTTCGTGACTTTTAATTATTTTCCATAGTCATTATACAGAAAAAGTTTAGTGGTTCTGGGTTATAATGAGGATATACTTTACAATTAAATATACCTAGAACATCTGATGGTGTTGTTTCGACACCAAGGCTCTTAATCATTATACATAGCTGTCGTTTAGCAAAAGATAGTAAATATAATTAGTAAAACAAATTTCTGAAAGTTTTTTTTTTCTGTAATGGGGCTGTGTGTTGGTATTTTTACCTTTGCAAACCTAGTACATTCCCCAGGAGCTGGTATAACTTTTTAGTGCCGCGCCATCTAGGCGATACCAATTATCGCAAGTAATTTTGACACCCAGTTTCTTCCCCAGAAGGAGGCACCTGAGCTCTGCCGATGCGAAATTTGCCCTTCTGAATTTAATTTTGCCGAGAGCATCCAAGCCAAATGGACGCTCAAGGGATCTTTTTCATGCCGTATAATCATACGACATGGTCGATGTCGATTTTCTGCATCAGGAAAATCCACCGACTTGGGCCGGGGTCGAGTCTTCAACTTTAGAAACTTATGGAAGTAATATCACATATTTATTTGACCTTGAATACAATGTTATTGTGTTCACAGCAGAAATGAATCTCTCATACTAAAATTGTTATGTCTAAGTGTTTTGTTACACAGCATTTTCTTATCAGCTCATAAAAAAAATAATTCATTCAATTTTAGAACCTTGTGCAGAGTAGACACCCTGAAACGATGACTCGTAGATAAGGTTTAAGACCTGATGAAATTTCTAATTTGTTGCGACAGCTTTTTGAAAATGAATTGGATATGGTGGTAATATGTTTTGTTCTAATTTATATTCCGAAGAAAACATAAGATTGGGTGAAAGTGAATGCGTAGAATGTGAGGAAAGTGCAGGTGAAATTAATTAAACAGAATATTCCAGTAAATCCTGATATATATTTCACTGAGATGGCGGATAATAGATACTGCATAATAGTAACATTCCTGGCAGATTTGCAACTCGAAATGTTTTGCGACAAAGCAGTGGTCCAGCAAGCTTCGCGAAACATAATGTCGACGTCAAATTTTTATGATATAAATTGTCATAGTATATGAAAATATAATGAAATAATATTAAAAAGTCTTAAAACTAAACCTTACTGATCAGTAGTTCTGCAGTTATTTAGTTATTAAAATTATTTTTTAAATCTTGTATCACGGTGTCGAAAGGATACCGGTGCAAGTTTAAAGATCATCGAAATTCTGGACGTTCTAGTGTTAATCGATAATTCTTTTGACAAAAAAAGGAAATAGAATGTATTAAAAACGAAAATTGTAACGTATATATATATATATATATATATATATATATATATATATAAAAAATTGGGGGAGAATGCAAATTTTGTTTGTGGCGAAGAAAACGTACGGAGTGGAAAGCGCCCTGTACCATTCCTTCTGTAGTAGTCAATTAAAAATAACTGAAACATCCGTTTAATGGTTTATAAGAGTGGATACGATCTCTAAGCATTATTATTCAGATCAGGATTGGCCAACCCACCCTTGCTGCAGTGTGTCACAGAGGAATTCTAACATTGGCACGCCGATTTATCGAAAAATTAAGACATTTGGAAAGATAATAATAAATGAAGTTTTTTTTACAACTTTATAAAAAACGCTAAAGCAACAATTCACTTTTAACCTCTTAAGTGCCACCAGCGTATACATACCTATCGCTCAACCGGTGCGTTAAATACCCCGGACGTATATATACGCCTTTCCAAAGTACGATTATTTCTGTGCGCTGCTATCCATAAAATTATTCCGAACGCCTTGGAATGCAATAAAAGGACCTTGACAGTGATTACGAAGGATTTACTTATATGAAAGGATTTCCTTATTTTTTTATTCCTTTTCTTCTCCTCCCTTCCAATACGTCCCATACATGCGCCTCCGTGGAAAATGGAGGCATTGGGGAACGAATCACATAACTTTTAACCGACAGTTAAGCGATTATTTATAAACCGTACAAATTATCAAGGTAGTTGTTCATTTTTGTACATAATTTTATATGTGACAAGACCATGGGGTCACTGGTAATTATTAAATTTGTTCTTAATTTAGTATTGTTAAATTAGTTATAAAAAATACATTGTGCAGTACTGATAATAAGTGTAATTAATGTGTAATAAGTGTAATTGTGATTTATAAGTGTATTATATCAATGTAAACGTTAATGTTATTTTTTATTATGTCAGAATGCATTTTGTTTGCTTACTTTTGGTACATTAATAATTTTTAAATAATCTTTTGTTTTATGCTTTTCAATATGCTTGCGCCTTCCTCGCGGAGTTACACGCCACTCTACGGGAGCGCACCCCACAGTTAGAGAAACGCTGCTATAGACGGTACTCCGCCTATATTCAAGTTCAACACTGATGAGGGAATCGTGCGGGATGAATACGTTGCTCCTCTCATCATTTATCCTTCAGCAATCAAAATGGTGCTTCTCTGTCAAGGAAAAATAAACGATCGATATACGAACATACAAATCCACTTGGTAAAGTTGGTTTTGAAAAGATTGATTCAGAACTCTGGAACCAGTAGCCCTCAAAAGTTACCGTTGCATTAAAAGGGCGATCATAATGCCGTTTCTTCTGACCGTTAATATTAAATACCTGTCCTCTCATTTTTGGTAGCGGCATGTGTACAAACTTGTCACGATCTTTGGCGAACTCTTCCAGTTTCCAAAAACCGATTACATTGAGTGAAAATGACAGTTCGTGTGAAACTTCTAATGCTTCCGCTTCTACAGATTGCATTTGAACCGCCTCTAAGGTTTCGATGGTCTTCCAAGCTTCCAATTCATCTTAATCAGGGGTGGCCAATTTCTTTGGGATGAGTGTCACTATCTGATGATAAAAACGTTGTGCGGGTCACTCCCAACTTTTCGAACAAACAAAAAAGTATGAAAAGATGGAAAATGCTACTTATAGGCTTATTGTGGGATTTTAGCTCAAATAGCTCATTTTTATGCAAGTCTAAGTATTAGAAATTTAAAAATAATATAAAAAATGACAAAAGTACAAACACTCACACACACAAATGTTGCATTGTTAATAAACGTTTTACAAATTCAATCAGTTCGTTTATGAATAAAATAAAAATGAATCACTTGAAACATTTATTTATAAATGATTGTTACACAGCCAGTACTTGTGCTTTCTATGGTTTTGAATTTGTAGGGTTTTTTTAAGTGAGTAATCTATATTGATTATATAGTTTTAAAGTGCATATAGATTTTAAATGCATATTAGTTGATTTTAAGCGATATTTTGCTTTTATTACTGTCATAATAACAAGCATTTGTTCACAAACATATATTCATCCAAACCTGCAATATCTTCTACATCGTGTAAATTTGAAAATTGTTTGTTGGTACAAATTACTCCAAAATTCATTATAATTCGGAACACATGAAACTGACATAAATTCCTTATATTTGTTTTTCAATGTAACATAGTGCTGTAGAACAATAATTTTGATTTGAATTTTAGTTAGGTAACAATTAACATCTCGCAGAGAAATTGAAAAAAAATTGTAAAAAAAGATCAGTATTTTTTACCATCTTTCAAATTATCAAACCTAATATTGGTAGGGAAAGCTGAATTACAAAGCTATTCGTGATTCCAGCAAAGCAATCACTCAATGTGGGCAATTCGTTATTTTTGCTTCCAAATATAAAGAGTGTTTTTTTTCCAGGTATAGAAGTTTAAGTTGGCATTACTTTCCAAGATGGCGACCGATTTAACAGCTGTCAAGTGATTTATTCTCAGTTTGGTTTGGCAATTCATCAAAACGATCATCAAGCAAGGCGTAGATTCGTCAAATGGGCCCAAAACGAGATTGCCGTTGTTCCCGATTTTCATAAGCGAATTTTGTTTAGCGATGAAGCGCACTTCTGGTTGAATGGCTACGTCAACAAACAAAACTGCCGCATTTGGAGTGAAGCTAATCCACAAGTGTATGTCGAAACACCGTTAAATCCAGAAAAACTGACTGTTTGGTACGCTTTATGGGCTGGTGGAATCATTGGTCCGTACTTCTTCAAAAACGATGAAGGCCACAACGTTACAGTCAATGGTTATCGGTATAGAGCCATGATTACTGACTTTTTCATTCCTGAATTGAACAATCATGATGTTCAGGAGCTGTGGTTCCAACAAGACGGCGCAACATGTCACACAGCTCCTGCCACAATCGATTTATTGAAAGACATGTTTGGTGACCGCCTAATTTCACGTTTTGGACCTGTGAATTGGCCTCCAAGATCTTGTGATTTAACACCGCTAGACTATTTTCTGTGGGGCTATGTAAAGTCATTGGTCTATGCGGATAAGCCACAAACGCTTGACCATTTGAAAGACAACATTCGCCGTGTTATTGCCGATATACGGTCACAAATGTTGGAAAAAGTCATCGAAAATTGCCAGCCGTGGCAGTCATATGCCAGAAATCCTATTTAAAATGTAATGCCACAAGATTATCTTTCGAATAAAAAAAAATTCATGTCAATCGAATAATACATCGTTGTGTTATTGCAATTTAAAGTTCTATACCTCTAAAAAAATACCCTTTATTTTAAAACACACTCCCTCAAATTCCAAAATTTCGTAAGTGCTCTTCCCTTGGAAAGTCTGCGCACACAACATTGAAGAGTATTCTCGACAGGATAATTTTCTTTTCAATTATGTGTATTTAAAGTAAATTTTGAGGGATTTTTTTATCTAAAAAACAACCACCCTAAGTATAGTAATATTGAATTCAATGTATTGTTATTAGTGTGGAGGGAGGCACGATGAAAATTAGAATTGAATATTAGATCGCAAATATTGAAAGTTTGCGAAGCACTAGTCTAAAGAGAACCTGGTACTCGGAATAATCGTGCATTTATACATAAAATTGTTCAATTCAACTGTGTATTTGAGTGATAGCCCGGGCTCGTATTTTTATCAATGGGCACCGACCTGTACTAGTACCTGCTCACCGTTATAATGATTAGATACGCAAATCTTTTGTACACCTTTAGGCTGCAACAATCAAGATTGATGGTCCTAACGACAGTGTCAGATCGAGCTCAACGAAATCCCCGCTGGCAAGGGGCTAGTTTTTAAGCCTGTCGTTAACCTGAGTTTTAAGCCCCATGCAGATAACAGAATGATTTTCGGCTCGGTTCTACCCCAATTTTGAGCAAGAAAACCGTGGTTGGGAGAGCAAGGGGTTCCTCACCTTCCTTTCCCTTCCACGAACCTCACAATAGGACTTGCGGCTCAACGAATATATAGAGTGCCCCCATACCGCACAGGCACTATACATTTACAAACATCAATGTCTTCTACGGGATTCGAACCCAAATCCTATACCACTGCAGTCTCTCTCAGTGTCACCAACTTCTATACCTTCCGCGTGTGGCAGGTTTAATTCATTCTAACGGATTGTAGTTCCAAGCTATATGGAGCGCGGCTAATCTACAATTTTTTTTTCAATGAAGATATCTTTTGAATGTATTGGTCGGCATATATTTCAGATATGAACCCAAATGAACATGATGGGGGCATTCTGGAAAGCTGGTTTCTACAAGAGTGGAATAGAATATTCTAATTCCTCTTTGATTCCATGCATGGAAGTTGAGTGTCATTGCTTTTAGTCAGAGGAAACCACACCCCTTGTTAAAACTTATTTTTATTCGAGAAATAACTTTTTTTCTGTGTATAATATGCACAAATTATGGACTTTTTCTTTTTAAATATCTTCAGTAAAATTTATTTATTATTTTTTTCATTGATTCTTTTTCTTTCTCATAATTTAGAACACGTATAAATCATATGACATTGACCAAAATATTTCCTTACCCACAGTTTATATAAAATCTTTATATCCCCAAATTCTTTTGAGCAGTGTATCACATTTACTCAAGTTAGCGTAGTTATTGCATAAAGCATCATAAAGAAAAAAGGAAGATAAACAGGAAGATATTTATTTTAAAGGTATTCTGGTCCACCAAGGCAAAATGACTGAGAAATTTAATAAGATAAAAGGAACATGAGATGACGCGTTTACATGAGTATTTTCATAGGATCCGGATTATTTACTTAAAGTTGTAGATCACTAATACGCATTTGATACTTCGTATTTTTTCAGTGGCAACATGATGCTACAAAAATTGAAGGTTGCATGATTCTGAGGAAATATGTGAGCCTCTTCTTCCCATTGAAATTAATTAATTTTTTTTATGCTTTAAATACATGATTGCAGTGCTTCAGCGTGTCTTGCATCCTATAATGATAAAGTTCTACATAAAGTTAACGTGTATTTAATTATAATTATAAAAATTTGCTTCTTATTTTAATACCTAGCTAATTAAGAAGTAAATCTTTTAACTTTTGAGAAAAATTATTTCTTCAACCTTAATTAAATAAGTCTGTCCAAAGCTTTCTAATTTTCTTCGTTAAAAGAGCGTTTCTTGAAAAAATTATGAGTTACCAATTATGCCTTAGTTTGATTCCTTTCTGATTTATTCTCCCTCATTTTTTCAGTGGTGCAATGTATAGAAGATACTAAGGGTATAGGATACTATAGGTCTATACATAACTTTTAGAGTTATATAAAAATATAAAATTACAAAAAGGAAGCCTTTGAATCATATCAAAATATATGATGTGTTCTTTAGTAGTTTATTAAATGATAAAATGTGTCTAGTATCCTAAATTATAATAATGCCACAAATATATTTAAAATTTTGAGTTAATTCTTTTATATTTACTTAACATTAAGAATAATATAATCTGAGTTAGTGTATGATAAATATAATTGTATGATCTTACGTATGATATAATCTGGAATTTTATTTTAAAAGCTGTGTTGTGTGTGTGTGTGTGAAGTAATTTAAATCTCAAAAGACTAATGTATCTTACATTTACACCATATTTATGCCCCATATTTACTTTTGCGGGGCGAGGTAGTGTGAAGTGGGGACGCCAAGTCCTTTTTCATCCACGGCACTTGATCATAGCTCAAATTTACGAAGCCCGACGACAATAGGTTTCGTGTTTCTTAATAGCGTGACGTCACTCTCTTCAACTCCATATTCACGAAATTTACGTCAAGAACATGCACATCTTTATGAGCTTTTTTTTTAATTTTTTGCACTGTAAATAACAAAAATATGAGGTGTGACTCGATAACGAGTCTGTCCAATAAAAAAAATCATTGTACATACAGAATCAGTTCTCCCCCCCGTGACAGTATCACCTTCAAAATTCTCTTAAGCACTCACACACTTCTGCATTCAGTGTGGCCTTTGCAGGTAACAGTTTCAGAAATCCCTTTAGAAGAGATTTTCCATTTTTACGTGAACATCTTCAGCTGACTTAAAATGGGTTCTATTTCAGCAAGATTTAAATGTACGAAAAAAAAGTCGCAAGAGAAAAATTAGGTGAATGCCACATTGTTTTTGCTGGTCAGAAGCTGTTTCACAAATAGGCTTGTGTGAGCGGATGTATTGTCTTGGTACAACCATCACTCCCCGATTCTGGCCTTTTTTCTGTATCTTTTCATGAAATCTTTTTAGTACTTTAATGCAGTTGTGTTGATTGACAGTGTGATCACTTATGTGAGAGGGAATTCGCTCATATCATGAATTTTGGCAAGGGTTTGGTCTGTAATCGCTTGAGTTAGGTGCCCAGCACGTTCATCATCTTCCACTCTGCTCCTTTACCCTGAAAACCGCTTATGCAATTCAAACACATGTGCGCGAGACAATACTTCATCTCCATAAGTCTCGGTAAGTATTTGAAATGTTTTCGTAGTTGATTTCTTGTCTCACAAGAAACTTGATGTTGATTCGACATTTTTCCGGTCACAATGCAGTTGCAAGTGTTCACTCAATGCCGCAGTACACCCAACTGATGGGATAGATTAAGGCAAAACTGCCCATGAATGGATTAAGATGTGTGGGATGACGTCAAAAAACCAGTTGTTACCAACTCCACTTATTTTTCAAACTGCCCATTTAGTCTCGTTTTTTTTATGTCACATCTTGTATTCAAAAGGTATGTTAAAAATTTCTAAAAAATATTCCTTCCATTTAAAAATATAACTTCCTACTTGAAATGATAAAGGAGATAATCAAGATGAATAATTTTTAGAATGTAAGGGGGATTGTGTTTCTCACCAAAGTTTAGAAATGCTTCTTAAGAATTTTATGTTACTTTCTCGAAAAATTAGTCATGAACCGAAAGTGATTCTAAAAACTGAAAGCATAAAAAAGAAAGAAAGAAAGAACTGGAATGAAAGGGAAAAGTAAATATTAGTCTCTTACATACTAAATTAAATTATGCAAAATTACCTTATTTTTAAGCAAATACGAAATAAAAAAAGAACGTAGAATAAAAAATTTTCTAGTTTGTAACGCAAATATCAATACCGTTGGGAGAAAAAAACCTCCTCAATGATTAAATGATAATCGTTAATCCCATTAGTTTTGATTCAATCATCTGCAGCTTTTAATGTCCGAGGTTCTTTTTAGAACAGAAACTATTTAAAAGAGAATCAGTTCATGGCAATAAAACTGGAGAATAATTTTTGCCCGAGATTAAAAAACAAACAAAAATCCAAATTTGCGAACAAACTTTCCTTCCAACATATGGCAAAATTAGTAAATAACTGCTTCGAAGGGTTTGGCACACACTTCTTATATTCATTACAATGTAATAAATTTCAGTGTTTAGATACTGAAAGTAAAAAAAAAAGTTCTCGTAAAGCCATTGGGCAGATAAGCATTATCAAAACAAAAATATTTCATTATTTCAATTGCATTTTAAGCATAGACAGTTCTGTATTCAGATAAGGTGACTGACTACATTAGAAAGCGTCATTTTTTTTGAAAAATCGTATAAATGGATAATTTTTGATATTTCGGGTCATTTGAATTAGAATATAGATATAAAATTATTATAAGAATATATATTGTTACAAGAAAAAATGATTTAAATGCAATTGTTTGGCAAGAAATGAATAAAGAATGAATTGAAGAAAAAGAATGACATATATTTTCACGATTCTTTTTTTTTTTTATGAAAAATGCTCCTATAATAATGTTTTGCCTATACAGCAGTGCTTCTCAAACTTTCAATACTGGCGCCCCCCTTTTCAATCACAATTTTTATCGCGCCCCCCCTTATACATAATAATTTACTGAATGCAATAATAATGCACTTTTACGATAAAGCAACAATATTTATTATAAACCGTACAAATTCATGACATAAGTATTAAATTTTGTATATGTTACTTAAGTAATAGGATAATTACTAAGTTTTTTTTCCTTTCTCTGATTTTTAAATTGGAACATATTACAAAATGCGGTGGTTGCTTAGAAGACAAAATATAGATATCAGCTAAATATAGAAAATGAACTCAGAGGGTCTATTTATTATCTTAAAACTCCTTTCAAAAACTTTGCTCTGTAAGACAAGCCCATGGAAGTAGCTAATAATTATTAAACTTGTTCTTAATTTAGTAGTAATTAATTAGTCATAAAATACTCTGTGCACCACTCATACATTAAAAGCAGTGTTTCTCAAACTTTCAATACTGGCGACCCAATTTTCAATCATAATTTTTGTCTCGCCCCCCTGTACAACAATAATGTATTTAGTGCAATAAAAATGCACTTTGAGAGAGAGACGCTAAAGTTACAATACGATCTTAATTATAAACCGTAGAAATTAATACGATAAGTATATTAAATTTTGTGTATATGTAACTTTTATAATATATATTTTAAGAAAATTACTTAAAATATATATTACTTAGAATTATGTTATTTTTCTTTCTCTAATTTTTAAATTGAACAGATCGCAAAATGATGTATTTAATTAAAGATTTATTTCCTTCAGCATTCATTGCTCAAAGTACAAATGTCATTAGAAAAATAGTCTAGTCAATGTCGCTCTCATCATATCCATCACATCTGGCATTATAGGGTACGTTTGCGTGAGTATGGGCAACCTATCGGACGTCTGCGCAAAACATGTAAAAATGCTTTTCCTCGTACAATTTCAGTCAATTTTGGTCGACTCGATACTCCTATAGCTACCGAATCTAGCTTGAATGTACATGTTTTTAATTTCCACGTTAATTGTAATTCACGGTAATTAAATATTTACGGCAGTAGATTAAAAACAATATCATACATACATTTTTAAGTCGTAAGCAAACATTCGACCATAATAAAGAATCAACAAGTACACAGACGAACGAGCATGGTTCCGAAAATTAAATCAAGGCGATCTTCTCAAAAATACTTAAATTTTGGATTTACCACTACTGAAGTAAATGATGGAAAAAAAGCCCCAGCTCGATATGTGTTAAAACTTACAAATCTGTAGAACAACATGTGAAAGTTGTTTTTAAAACACGTAAAATCATTTAGCTATGTTGGTAAAGAATTTTTAAATTATTTTCTGGATGAGAACAGCTTGGTAGCAAGTTACGAGTGGATTAGGGATCTATTTCAAGATACTCCAGAAGGGCTCTCAACTTCCGAAGAAGAAATCTTCATAGATTTCACATCCAGTGAAAAATTAAAAGGCAATTTTGTAATAAATCGCTCTTTGAATTTGGGGTAGAGGTGGATGAGGAATTATCTGTACTGAAAACAAAAGCACTTCGTATACTATTACCATTTTCAACATCCTACCTTTTTCAAACCAGATTTTCTGCAATGGATGCCTTGAAGACAAAATATAGATCTCAGCTAAATATAGAAAAACAACTCTTTAAGTGTCAATTTCTGATATTAAACCTTCCTTTGAAAAAAAACTTTCCTCTACAAAACAAGCCCGTGGAAGTCCCTAATAATTATTAAACTTGTTCTTAATTTAGTAATAAGATTGATTGATTGAATATTAACGTCGCACTTTTCAGCTTCACGAGGGCTTTTGACGACGGACCACGTAATTTTGAACCATGGTCAAGTAAAGTGGACGACACCTGAGCTGGCACCCCTCTCTCCTAACTACCACACCACACCAACGGGAAAACGTTTCAACTCTCAACAGATTTAACGTGCATCGCTGCCCTACACGGCGGGTCTTTAGTGGTACTGGGCTCGAACTCGAGATAAGGCAAGCCACGATCCGATACCTATACCACTCGGCTACCGCGGCCAAATTCAATAATAAGAAATTATTTATAAAATACCTTTTTCAGTACTGATACATCAAACGTATACTGGCTGAAACACGGATTCTTCGCACGAGTTCATTTTTTAAAAAATAAAACATTATTCTTGATATAATAGCTGAACTGTAAGGAGAGTAAAACTGTGTGCATGACATTGTATACAAAAAATGTAAAATGATTTTTTAGATAAATGCTATAATTGTAAATAACTGTTTAAAAGAACTGTAATTTTAAACCTCACACAATTAGCATTTAGAATTAATGTTAAATTATGAAAAAGAATATAAAATTCCGATGAAGAATAATTGTGTTACTTTTTAACATTTAAAGCGAGAAGACTTCAAAATGTTTTAACCCGGGAGCAGGCGCGTACTCGATACTAACATTAATGGTAGTGCGGGGGACTCAGTCACCCCAATCATTTATTTAGAATTATTTTTACTGTACACGATACAAATCGGAATTCTAGTGAATATTTTAATTTATAGAAAGTATACTTACCTTCTTTCAAGGACTATTCAATTCTTTGATGATTTGAGAAAAAATCCAATAAAACTGAACTAAAATGATTCAAAAGTACAAGACCATAATAAAGGACGCAAATCAGACACTTTTCAATTATCCTACCGAAATGTTAAACCAATCAATTCTTTCCAAATATCACAAAACTCAATTATTTACAATTTCCCTAAGCGAAAAGCAAACGCATAAAAGATGGGAGGGAACTAATATTGATAATAACCATACCATAAGATTGAAGGTCAATCAAATGATTAGCAAACGTACTATGCAGCCTGGTTGAAAAGTGAATCATGACTTCCTTTTTCTTTTTCTACAACTAATGTACAGTGTATTTCAATAATAATTACAGTGGTGAATTGTTTATCTTCTTAGAATTTTTCTCAGGGTCTGGGTTTCGTTTTTTCTTTTAACGAGTAATATTTTATGTTAAAACGTAATAAAAAAATCTCTCATTGAGAAAATACAGCAAATAAAACAAAATGTTTTTTTTCTTTAATTTGGTTTTGGGATCACAGATAGCTATTTGATGACGGAAAAAAGCCAGATAATAAACATAAATTATGTCAGTGTTGTGTGTATTTTTTTTTATTATGGAAGAAAGCATTTTGTTTTACTTCTCTTTTCGGTTATTTTTTTTAAAAAAAAAATCTTTAAATTTTCGATACGCTCGCGCCCCCCTTGTAGGGTCATCGCGCCCCCCCAGGGGGGCGCGCCCCACACTTTGAGAAACACTGCTATACAGTAAAACCTCTTTTTTTTTTGCGTTTGAAAGGGACCGCATAAAAAACAGCAAAAAAATCGAAAATTTCTTAAATACTGACATATATCAAACAACTTTGTCAACATACTGCAGGAAATCTTTCTGTGTGCAGCGATGAGGGATCGCATAAAAAACGTCGCAAGTAGAAAATACTTCTATTATTTACGAATTTTATGGGAAAGTACTTCCAAACAAATAAATAATCAAGTTACACATTGAAACATTGTCCAATCATTCAATTTCTCATAGTATACGTGGAAAAGTTTTCAAAATGCTTGTATATAATTCACTGTTACTCATCCTAATTTAAATCTCACATCTTCTTGTGATGAATTAGTTCGAAATCGCTTTTGTTACTTGAAGATCAATTTCAACTAATTTATATTTTGGCATCATAAAGTAAGTGATAAGTTTTTGCGACGACGGTCGGTTGATCTGTTGCTTGTAAGCATCACGATAACCAGATATGCATGATTGTAGCTCATTTCGAAACAAACTCCTTTCGAAATTGGTATCTATTTTAAGGTATCTGACTACGTTCGGAACCGTGATTTTTCAAAAGCGTATAAATGGATAATATTTATGATATTTAGTGTCACTTATATTAGAAAATGTACACAAAATTGTTTTAATATTATTGCAATAAAAAATTATTTAAGTACAATATTTTGACAAAAAATGAACGTAGAATGACCCATTTTCAAAATATTCTCCTTTTGTGAAAAATGCTTCTATTATAATAATATTTTGCCTGTATGTAGCTCAGACATTTCAACAGAGGCTCAACTAGAATTTTTTAAATATATGACTTAGAAGTGGGTTTATTCATATTTTACGACAAAGAGGGGAGCACAATTTTTGGAAAAAACGCCGATAATTATTTCAATTGGTGTTAATTCTGAAAATAATGTGAGTTTTTCAAAAATCCTAGTTCAGACTCTCTGGAGATGTCTTTAATTTATATAAGCGAAATATTATTATTATAGAAGCATTTACTTTTAATAAAAGGAGAACATTTTGAAAAAAGAATTTTTTAAGTTTATTTTTTGCCAAAATATTGTATATAAATAATTCTTTTTTGTAATAATTTCTATAAAACTGTTTTATACATGTATTCTAATCTAAGTGACTCTAAATATCATGGAAATTAATCCATTTATGTGCTTTTTTAAAATCACGTTTCCGAACGTAGTCGGATACCTTAAGAAAATGCTTTTCCGATTTGTTTGAAAGCTGCATTCCTGCACCTATTTTATCCACTCTGAAAGAATCCGGCATTTCTGGTCTGTCTTCATAATTTATCAAATTATTGGTACACTATCATTGAAAAATCCGCCTTCAATCAAGTGTGTGCTGCTGGTGCGTTGAGAAAAAGCAATTGAACGAGTATTGTCCAGAGACTTTTTATAAAAAGTGAACAAAGCATCTTGAAGTGCATGAGAGAAAACATTGCAGTACCGCTAAAGCCGTTGAAATTCATATACTGCATAAAAAGGATCGCACACACACACAAAATCGAACAAAGTGAATCGCATAAAAGGTACTTCACAAAAACAGATTTTACTGTATATAGCTATTACTTTTATACCGAGGCAGAACCAAAAATTTGGAAATATTTAATTTAGAAGTGGATTTATTCATATTTTATTACAGCAGAATATAGTAATTTTACCAAAAAAAAAAAAAAAACACCCGTTATTATTTCAATCTGTCATAATTCTGATTAAGTGAGTAAATATTAATGCCGCACTGTTCAGCTACTTGGTCATAATTCTGAAAATAATGTGGTTTTTCCAAAATTCCTATTTCAGCTTCAGTATAGTAGTGCTAGTTATATTTAGGCAAAATATTATTATCTTAAAAGCCCTTTTCATTAAAGGAAAATGTTTTGAATGCTTGCAAAAGCAATTAAATAATTTTTTTCTTATAATAAAATTCTTAAAATAATTTTGTATTTATTTTCCAATTCAACTGGCCCAAAATACAAGAATAATAAAAAAATATATCATTCATTTACAAGCTTTTTCCAGAAAAAGAACAGGTTTCGAATACAGTAAGTCACCATATAATAGGAAAAAATTATCGAATCAGAAATTAATAACCGATTATTTTGTTTAAAATTATTTATTTTCCGATTTAATAAAACATGAAGAAATTTACTTCTAAGTAACAATATTTAAAGAATTTTATTTGAAATTCTAGATAAAATATTAATATAATAGAAGCATTTTTCATAACAAGATAATGTTTAAAAAATATACCATTCTTTCTTTATTTTTTTGCAAAAAAGAAAATATTTAAATATTTTTTTCTTATAATAATACTCTTAAAACATTTTTCTATGCTTATTCTGATTCCAACTAACACTTAATATCAAAAAATTTATCATCTAAACGCTTTTTCAAAATCACGGCTTCGAACAAGGTCATCTTAAAAGCACAATTTGTTTCTGACACACAAATTACGTTGCGTTTCTGCTATTTATTTGAACAACCTTCAAGGCATCCGACTACCCTGAAAACGTGAATTGTTTCAAAAATTGACAAATTTTTCTTATGATTTAATTTTACATATCGTCCTATCAGTTTTGTATTTTTGATTCAAAAGAACAAAAACTACAAGTGTTTTGGTAAAAGCAGATGTTCCACGACACTTAAGCAAGATGCCATACTTTAAAATGCTTTTTACTCGAAATGAGGTTTCTCAAAAATTTTTGAAAAAAATAAATGAAATTTTTTTGCATGTCTTTTGTTATAGTAGAAGTTTTTTAACCTTCAGATTTATCAATCACTATTTTATTATAGAATTTACAGTCTGTTATGTAAATATAATCACTGTTTTTTGAAGCGTTTTCATATAATAACTACCGTAAAATCCGGCGTATAACGCGCACCCCTTTTTTGCAAAGAATCCTGAAATGTACACGTGCTTACGTTTTGAAGTAATTTTTTTCCAATGGTATTATTCTAAAACCATTGGAAAAAAATAGTATACTTCTAGAACTACAACTCTTTAAGTTCGTAAAGAATATCATTTCCTTTAAATATAATCATATTTTAATACATGTAGAAGTGATACTCTTTTTTTGCGCGTTATACGCCGGATTTTACGGTAAGATAAAGTACTCTAGTTTTCGTGAAAATTAAAATATCTCTTATCCTGAAGGTCATTTCAAAAAATGAATAGAAAAGCAACTCATCAAAAGTGAAAAATTGAAAATTTATTCATAAACTTTTTGTATAGAATGAGCCTCGTTTATGTTGTTCAATTCTCTATATATTATAGATTATTATCTATATTATCTCTATATATTATTCTCTATCTCTCACATTCTCTATATATTTATTTATTTATCTTGATGGAATTTTCAATCTTTAATAAAATACACTTTAAAGCGCTCATTATATACATTATATACACTAAATTTTATATACATGATAATTTTGGATGGCAATACAATAATTTAATTATAATTAATAAAAATTAATTGATTACAAATAATTATTTAAATGATTACAAATACAGCCACGTTGACATAAGTTTTGGCGACTTGCGTCAAATCTTAAAAAGGTTTTTTTCTCGCGTTTTGAAGCATTCAGTTAAACTGAAATTTTATATACGATTGTTTTGGATGACACAATACGATACTTTACTGATAATTAATAAAAATAATTACCACTTAATGTTGTGATTCTGTCTTATATATATATATATATATATTAATTGTAACTATTTAATAAAAAGTAGCATAAATAAAATTTTTCTTTGTCGATCTAATTAGGAATTGTCTTAAAAAAACTTTTTTTATGTTACTGGTTTTTTTGTAAGTTTTTACCAATTATTTTCCATTTTAGAAATAATAATTTCTTTTTCTCTTCTTCATTCTAACATTTTTATTAAAATGTACTAACTAAATCTAAAAACCACAAAAATTTTCATATTGCCATTTTTGTTAAGAAAAAAGTTGTCGCAAGTAGTCAGATACCTTAAATAATTGTTAATTTTAGCATCTTTATCGAATTTTTAAGTAGAACTCTTAGTTCTCATATATACACCATTTTGTATTTTTTCTACCTTCCCTCTTTCTGATCCAAATTGGATTGCCTTAATAGAGCAATAGAATATGTGTGTCATCGAATTACAATCGATTTCCAGGCGGAGGGAGAGCGAGCGTGGAACATCAAATTGGGCCCGATAATAAGTTTAATACTAGGGTATTTTTGAAAAACAAACTTGATATTTTAGTTGAGGCCATTATATAAATGGCTTCATTACAAACAGTACTGTAAGAGGAATTCAAAGCATTAACTTTGATATCCCAGAACGTTCAAATAACCTTCTAACAATAGAAAATGATTATAATACCCCAATATTACATTTCCTGTTTTAATAATAATCCCTTCCAGCTTTTAGTTTAGTTTAAATTTCTCCGTCATTTGTGAAACTAAGTTTTTTTAAAAATATTTACGTATGCATTTAGAAATGATTATGCATTTCTTCAATTTCTTATTTCATATAATTATTACACATTCGCATTTACAATTTTTCCTCTGAAATATATGAGTGAACTTGTCTATGCACTATTTTTTAAACTTTTGTATTAAAAGGAGGAAGTTTTTTTCCGAGGGTAAATATTGGTTCAAGTATCAGTTTGAATTATTAAATAATTTTTCTTTCAACTTCAGAAAGAGGAAAAAATTTTTTCCGAAATAAAACTAGTTTTTAATACTTTTAATTAAACTAATGCTTGATTAAACTTGAATTAGTAAAATTGTTATTAGTTAGATGGGTAGCAGAACTCCGCGCATTCGAGAGATAATCAGTGAATCTTTTTTTTCACAGGATAAACATATAATTAAAGTCATAATGAAACTCCTGGTCGAAAAAATATATTTTAAGAAAAACAAGTAAATTAAATCAGTATCTTGAGATTAATACAGGATAATAATCAAATAGAGACGGAATTCAATATTGAACTAAATATAATTATCTTCAATTATAAGTGGAGTCAAATGACTCACAGTGGTAGCGTATTGCACTTCTAGGGTTCAAATCTCGCGCTGGGCAAGGTCTATGCAACCTTTCATCCTTTCAGTGGCTCAAAAAATGAATACCAATCTTTATTGGGGACTAAACACTGGGGGGTTCACGTCAGATTCACCAACTGCCCAGACTGCTCATGCACCTCAGTGCCCTAGTTTATGAAACTGAGATGGGTACAGTGGACCTTGGTCCTCATAGGCTGGTGCGCCGCTAACTTTTTTATTTAAGTATTTAATATAGCTACTAAACTTTTCTGACTTTAAGACTGAGAAAATCAAAAAGAGGAACTCCTTTGTATTGAATTTTTACTACATCAAACTGCAAAGAGAGAGAGAGAGGGTGACAACTCAAAACTGCAAGAACAATAAAATTTTATGGTAACAAATTAAGAAGCCACTTGTCAATAAATTATGCACTGTAATATTTTGTTTTACTTTAAGAATGATTTGAAGAACACTTTTGAGATTATTTATCCTAATTTTTTATAGTGATTAAAAAACAAGGATGCCCTCAGGGTTGGTATATATCTCTCTCATTTAGGAAGTAAAATCTCAGGACAATTTTGATACTTATGCAGTACAGTATATTGTTCAAAAAGAAGGACATTAAAAATGAAATGAATATTGAAATTTGAAGTCAGTTTGAAGGAAAAGTAAGATTAAAGACTATTTTTAGTTAGGGTCATTTTTTTATTTGCGGCATTTATTAGTGTGACGATTTTTCAAGCTGTTGGGAATAATATAAATTAAACATCTTCTTTCAAAGCACTACAGCCGGTTACCGGCCAAAGCTGTCTCAGTTAGATTAGACCCTCTTTATCTATTTGTTGCTATATTCTTCCATGGGTTAACTCCCAAGTCTTTCAACCACTTTTCTGCTTTATCTATCCGCCTTGTTCTCGGACATTTCCTCTTTCCCTCTTTCCCTCTGGAGTTTGGAAAGTTATTTTCTTTACAGAATTTTCTCAGCTATATCGAAATACGAGTCCCAGACATCTTATTTGGGAAGCCTTGATTACTTTGACTATGTTGGGTTCTCTGTATTTTGATTGAAGTTCAAGGTTGTATCATTTTCTCCAGATTTCATTTTCTCTGAACTGCACCAAAACATTTTCGCAAGTTTTTTCTCTTGAAAGTCATCAGTTCCTCTTCGTCTTCTTTATTAATTCTCCAGCATTTGCGGCCGTATAAAACAATTGGTTTAACTAGAGTCTTGTATAACTGTATTTTTGTTTTGCTACTGAGGTATTTAGGTTTAAATTGGTTTAGCAATCCAGGATAAAATTTGTTAGACATCTTGATTCTATTTTTGATTAAAATTTTTATGCCATTGCCATTATTTAAAATTATGCCTAAGTATTTAAGCTGAGTCCAAATTTATATTCATTAATTTTCAATATTTGTAGATTTAAGATTCTGTTTGTTATTACCATGAAATTAGTCTTTTCTTCGTTGACTGTCAATCTTATGTTAAAAATACAGAATGTAATACCTATCAAGAGAAAAAAAATGAATCTTCCATTAAAAGTGCTAAATTCATGACAGTCGCACGATAAATGCAATCATGTGGTCTCCATTGAATTCCAAACAGACTTTAGACTTGTATTTGATGTTCTATTTGTAAAATTTATATAAAAATTCGAATTTGTTGATTGGGTTAAAGTGTTCAAGAGTATTAAGATTATTTAAAATAAAAAAAAATTCTTAACCTCTGCATGTATTTTTAAATCAAATGTGTTTTGCTTACTTATATACGTTAGTTTTGCTTACAAATATATACTTTTTAAAAGAAAGTACCTATAAGTTGGCAACAGAGAAACATATAAACTCATTGGGTGGAAATACAGGACTCCAGTTTTCCTGTGGCCATGACGTTGAATGAAATAAACCTATTATTAAATCAATGCAGTCAACGACTTAACTAGTGTTCAATTTTTTACTGAGCCATACAAAATAAAATTAATAAAGTTATTAAGAGAACCTAAGGCTCTCTCATACGCACTTATACAATCTTATGCTTTAGAAGGCGTTAAAGGAATATGTTGGTGAAGATTTAAATGCTTATTCTCGAGCAGAGAAGCTTCATTTTAAATTCAGTCAAATGTGACGGAGTGGGTGATAATGCCAATATATATCTCTCAGAATCAGCCAATACGCAAGGCCGTTTTTAACCTCCCCGGGGCCCTAAGCACTTCAAACATTAATCCCCCCACTATTTCCAAAGCATCCCCCTCCTTCAGTTCTTACCTCGTCAGGTTTGGTTCGGGGTGGATCTTGGTTCTTAGGTTCTTACATTTTCCCTCTTCTTTGTTTTTACTCTTTGGAGAGTCTTTCCTTTATCCTCCATCTATCGACCCGCCTTGTCACAGACAAGCAGCCGAAAGGGTTAGTGGTATGGTTTAGCCACTCTTGTTCATTTCTTACCTTACAACATCATGAATCACCTGCCCACCATTTCGTAAATTTGTACAGTAAATTAATGAAATCGTTTGCAATTACATTATAAATTATACATTATGAATGATACCTATCATTTAAAATCGTTAATTATCATCTTTTTCATAGCTTATCTCTTTACTATTTTCGTAACTGCAGTACGTTTGTTCTAATTTTAATTTTTCTTCTTTTTTACCCTCCAATTTTCGGCGCCCCAATCTTTTGTGCACTAGGCAAATGCCTAGCGTACCTAGGTCTAAAAACTGCTCCTCTAATACACATCTCTCATACGAGGGTTAAAATATCAATGCGAGTGCCACAAAACGCGAGCGTGAAAAACGTTATCTGGCAAGGCAAATTAGTAACTGACAGTGGTTCTTTAGGAAGAGTTATCGTAAATTGTGTGGATGATTTCGCCAAGGACTCCTAAAATCAAACAGAATGAGCTACGTCACACAAGCAACACACTTTATTCTCAAAAGTGTAAACTTCTTTCACCCGTAATATTACAGCTATAATCCGTAAAATTTTAAAGGTCATAGTTCGATTTTTTGAATCAGGAGTGGTTCAATGATTCAGCCTGCTTGATTACCGAGTTTACAACGCTTTGATTATTCGAACGAAATGGGGGATTTTTTTTTCTGTATAAAGATAGTCAGGTTTGTTGTTGGATGTACGAAATACAATAGTTACAGGCAATATCAGACACAGATGCTTGGTGTCTTTCTTTTAGAAAATTAGGATTTCTGTGTTCCGGAAATATGAAACCTGCTCAGTGCCTAAGGATGACCCCGTCAAAGTCTAGTTTAATCTATACTAATTTCGCAAGAGCACATCTGTTTCTGAAACGCATAACCACGTAGGTGACCTTTCATTTCTGATGTATTGTGCATATTGATGCATGTATATGCCATTTTCTGTTTATACTTTGTTCTTATTCACTTCTAAATGCATACATTTTGGAAAGTCAATCATATAGATTTAAAAAAGTATGACAAATAGAATAAGTTTACCTGGAAAAAGCATTTGCTTATTGTGAATACTTCAATGAACTGAAGTATGCTAATTGATTTAATCTTAATGATGAATTTTTAGAATACTGAAACACGACGCGTATGTTGTTTTCCCGCAGCAGCACTTTCCTTGTAGGGAAATGGAGTTACACAGGCAAAGTTCACTTTTCATGATAAACTTGAAAAATAATACTATAATAAATCCTAAGAGTGAATCCATTTGTCTAGTGGGTATGTTACTGGGCTTGGTATTCTTAGCTTGCGGGTTCTATATCCGAATAGTCCTGGTCCCTTTCCGTTCATTGAGCTTACCTTTTTTGCAAGACCACTCACTCTACTTATTCCCCCTCCCTCCATGCAAGCTTTTGCACGCGCTTAGTGTGGCAACTTCACCCCTCATGATCTAATTTCAGTACATTTTCTTACTTTCTTCCAAGTGGTTATTTAAAATTTCCTTTCAAAAACCATACGCAGTTGTTTAAGAGGTAACGCGCGAGAGAGTAACGGCCTTAAAAATAATACTCTCTTAATTTTTGTTATTAAACAAATTCATCCTTTCTCTCCTCGTTCCGTAGAGATACGAAAGCCAGTTGAAAGACGGGCATTGTTGTCATGGAGATGTGACGTTCTTTTCTCTTCGGTTTCCAATGAAAGCGAAACAGAAACTAAATCATCTGGGAGGGTGGTTTTCCACTCACCCCTCCACCAGCGTAATTGCGCTGCACTCAGTGTAGACTGCTATCTTTTTTTATTTAACTTCAACAAATTGTTCTCTTTTCTTCTTATTATGATTAGTGGATAATAGAGCTTTCTCTATGGTTCCACGAAAATGTATAACCGTTAACGTTATCTAATCCTATATGTGACCAGTGTTACAAGATTTGACCCTTTATTCATCCTTGGCGAAAAAAAGCGATATCACATAGGAATCATCAAGAACCCTCTAATAACCGTCTGTGACACTCCTTCTAGAAATTTCCACGCTGGTATATAAAAGACCTTTGAAAAAAAAAGCCGAGTCGGTTCAAAAGAGAGTGGAGTTGAGACTAGATCTGCTTGTGCCTTCATAGAACCAATATATTTTATCTGTTTGAATTCTTGTAAGTGGAACTGATCTAGAGAGCCGGTTTTGGAACATCTTACAGATTATTAATAACGAGAACGTTTTGCATTATTGTAAATAATGTGTTTTAATATTTTTCAAAGATATATACTTCTATTTGTTTCGTGTTGTCTTTTGTTCGTCCTTGGTTATCCCCCCCCAATACAAATCAGAAACTTTGAGAAAAATCCACGTGTTTGTATTAGGTTTATTATATTTTAATGAACATTTTTTAATTTATTTTTGTGGCAATTCGCAGCAAATTGAACTCTATTGCGGGTCATTAATTACAGTAGAGATCTAGTTTTAGTTTTAAGTACCTTAAATTATTCCAGAACTTGTCGAAGCGAACATTTGCACAAGACAGATGAAGAACTAAAAAATTGGCTCCTTTTTATTTTCATAAATGTTCTCATGTTTCAACTTAGAATGCTTTAAAAAAATCCTCCGTCTGAGTCTAGGGAATAATAATTAACAGAAAAGAAAGTAGAATGTAAATAAGAGGTAAAGAAGTATACATAATATTTCAGTATAAGAAGTACAAGCCACAACATTAGTCTCATGTTTCTTATGTGTACGAGGAAACCATTATTCACTAAACTAGAAAAATAAGTTCTTTGTTGTTACATATTTGCATAAAAAACTTCGAGAAACGAGCGTGGGCGTGTAGTAAGGGATGTTATAGAATAAAGTTATTTATGAAATGAAGGCGAAACTATATAAAAATAAAAATCTAAATGCTAAAAAAAGGAGAAGAAAAGAAAAATAGAATTCAATGTATTGTTGTAGAATGAAAGATGAATTAAAATTCAAGTGGGAGGTTGTCTATTTTAAGAGATTTTTATTTTGATTTTGGCAACATTTTCGAGTACAATTTTAGATTCTAATGGATTTTTTTTCGTTTATTTCAGAGCAATTTTTCGAATATTTTTATATATGTTACCGTTAAAATGTGAAATCCGTTATTTCATAGAATAACTAGGTATTGAATGAAATAACTGGAGAAGTCGGTTAAAGTAAATAAAATTATTGAACTCTACAATTTAACTAGGTATTCCATAGAATACCGATCGTTAAAGTATGAAATACAGCACTCGAAAGTTCTTTGAACCGATTCTATCGGCTTTTTGAATTAGCTTTGCTGATTTTTGCTTGTTACGCTTTGGAATGGCATGTGTACGTGCATGCTTCACTCCGTAGCTTTTAAACGTAGAATTCAGGTGGTGTATTTTTGTTAACGTCTTACATTTGGGATTATTTACAAATATTTTTGCAACCTGTTTTCAAGCAATGACTTCTGCTAGAATGGAAGACTAACCTGTAAATAAGAAAAATTCAATGCGATAGATTTTTGAATCTTTATTAAATGAGCGTTGGCCAAAGGACAAAAGTGCTGCACAAACTTGTGAAAAATTATCAACTTTGATAGCAAAAGTGAAAAGAACTAAACCAGCACAGAAGAAAGTACCACATATGACTGTTGTTTACTCCAGCATTGTGATATCCTTGAAGTTCAAGGAGTAGAAAAGTTATTTGTGCCAATAACAGACGCAAAATGTAATATTTTTCCTCCTTTCTGTTAAAGTAATATTAGCAGTATGAGCAATAATAAGTTATATTATCTGCTTTTGCTTATTATTTATCAGTTAAATCATCCGTAATAGGGATGATGTAAAATGTATTTTCTGATAGGTTTTAACTATTTATGATCGATTAATTTATAAAACAACTTTGAAATTCTTTAATTTTCTCTCTGCAACGGTCTATATCATTAGTTATTCTGTAGAACAACTAGTTATTTTGTAGAATAACTATAGTAATGTATGAATTTTTTTCATCTATTATATATTTTAACTGACTTGTCTAGTTATTTCAAGAAATACGCTGTTATTCTATGGAATAATTGAGTTATATACTTTAACGGTAACACACAAAATCTATTTGCGATAAATATCTATAGTAGTATTAATTTAATTTTCTTCAAGCTTATTGTAGGTGTATACACTCTATGACGAAAAACAAAAACAAAAAACGATGCATCAAGAACGAATGGTCCGAGAGAGACAAAAGCTGGTGGGTATAAATATTACGTATAGAACAAAAAATGATTATAATTTTAGAAAAATTGAATGATTTTTTTCAGAGTTACATAGTTACAAAGTAACGAGCTCAATAAGATGTTGACCCACCTCTAGCCTGTATGCAAGCTGCCCCACACGATGTGACATAGAGTGATAAAGCTCCCTGGTGGTCTCCTAAGGTATTTCTTGCCAAATTTGCTCCAGTTCGAGAACGGTCATGAACATTTCCTGTTAGATGCAGTCGCCTTCCCATCATATCCCAGGCATGATCGATTGGAGAAGAGTATGGCGATCTGGATGGCCAAGGACGTGTTTGATAAGCTGTAAAACAGTTCATAGAAATAAGTGCGGTACGTGGTTTGGCATTATCTTTCTGAAAAAATATAGCCAGTGTACTGCAAAAGGAACGGTAGCAAAACAGTTCTCAGAATGCCATAGACGTACCGATGTGCTGTAAGTGTGCCTCTAATGATGACCAAAGGGGTCCGGTTTCAAAAGAAATGGCATCCCTAACCATAACTTCTTGTTGAGGGCCCATGTGGCAAGCAGTAGTGAAAGCAGGATCGGCACGCTTCCCTGGCCGTCTCCAGACATGTCTTCGATGATCGCCAGGATACAGATGGAAGCGGGATTCGTCGCTAAACACTATACGTCCCCAGTCAGCATGATTCCAGCCTCATCGATTCAAGTACCACTTTAATCTAGCTCAACATTGTGCACGCGTGAATGGTAGATGGCGTAGCGGTCGGTACAAGCGTAAATTTCGCTCTATCAGCCATCTGTAAATGGTCATTGTGGACACTCGAGTGCGGGTCACACGTCTGATGGTTAATAAGAATGAATCAGGCGCTTATACAGCTGATCTGATAATCAATCTATCCTCCCTATCTGCTGTGGCCCTAGGTCAACCACTACCATCATGACGCTGAAATCTGCCATTGTCCACCCATTCTTGCCAGCATCTTCTAATGGCCGCATCGTTTCGACCCATATGACAAGCGATTCTCCAAATTGCCTAACCTCCCTCTTTCAGTCCAATGATACGACCTCTTTCAAACTCTGACAGCTGCTTGTAATGAGCGCGAATCCTACGGCGAGGTATTTTTTCAGTTGTTCAAAGGTATCCTAAATCTCAATGCAACAGAAATTTGCACCATCAGATTGAGAATCAATTCTTATAGACAACTGCTGAGTGCGCAGTTCCAATGCAATGTAGCTCCCACTATTCATTCGATGGGCACCAAATTTTAATCAGTTGCATGTTCGGTTGAAATGCCTTTGCGTACGAAATTTTACAATCGGGCAACTCGTTCTTGGTGAGTCGTTTTTTTTGTTATATAGAGTGTATTTCTAAAAATACTTTGAATAAATGCAATGATAAAGATATTTGACAGTTTGCTGTGTGGTACTCTTATTACTTTCGAAGTTTCCTTATATATAAAATTATTTAATACATTTTAAAACGTTTTCTTTAATCTTTAAGGTAATGTATAAATAAATCCCTTCTTGCATTTTTTACAGATGATTTATTACAGATTTTACAGATCCTGCTCATTAGGAACAATATTTCAAGGAATAAGAAATATTTTAAAAAGTATTGTGTGTGCACAAATAAATAACGCAGAAATACACACACTAACTTTAAAGAGAAAAAACATAAAAAAATGGAGTGCTATTTTTGAACCAATATCGTAAAGTAAATTAGAATTTGAAATATAATAAATGCGATGTGTTAAAAATGTTAAATCATAAATTACTAAAAAAAGAGGTGCTGATTTTTTTTAAAAAAAATGCGTTCAGTTTACTTTTTCAGGGACAAATAATTTTCTAAGAAATTAAGCCATGTTCTCTTTTATTATAACTAGAATATTAGGTTTCCCATAATAGGAAATTATAAGCAAAACCTTTTTAGATTATTTTTATTTAAAAATATATAACACGCACGCACGCACGCACACACACACACACACGAAAACTTCTTTAAGCAACGGGGTTTAAAAAAATTCACTTGAGGAGAATTATAAATTTTTTGGGCGGAAATACATTTAAACTATTTTGAAACATCAACAAAATTGTCCGCAAATATTTGAGAACGATACCATCAACGGTGTGGATTTGTATATGCATTCCAAGCCAATAGACGAACATTCAAATTTATATGTAAGTAATTATTGATGTAACAAGAGTATTTTAATTTATTCAAAATCTCTCTCCCTCCTTTTTTATTTCATTATACAACTATTCATTCTCACTGCTGAAATTGTAAAACTGTAGTGTATTATGTGGTTCTATAATTCCCGCAAATGACAATTTTGACAAAAAACTTCAGTTTGATAATATTTTTTACTACAATTTTATAAAGCACTGGTACTCAAAAAATAAAAATTATTCATAACAAGTCCGAAACAAAAAAAATACAAAAAGTACAGATTAAATTCCTTCAAAGAAAATATCTTATATAATAGAAAGCCATTCACAAATCGATTGTCTCAGTCACAGCAATTACAGCCTGTGATTTTATCATATAAACAGGATAATTATCATTTTAATTCTCTCGATGATCATCTTCGTCGCCACCAAGAGAGAGAAGCTGCATCAACAGAATTGTATGTTACAATATCTCACCTGGTATAATCTTGTTAGAATAGAATTAATTTTTTCCACAAATAATACAAATACGCTTCTTCAACTTTAAGATACGCATTTATGATGTAACGTTGCGTTAATCTTTGAGCTTGTAGTTTATTTAACTGAAAATTGCGTCCTGTTGTGTGCCAATTTATAATCATAATATCGAACAAGAACTTGCTGTATTTTTATTATTGTTTTCGTGCGTAAGATAAATAAATTTATTACATCATTACGAAAAACTTTTTTTTATATATATAGAGAGAAAATAATCATGTATTTTGGTACTTTTTCAATATTTATAGCGACGAAAGGACACTTACTAAATAGATATAGAAACATTAGGGGCATTTAACTGCTACTTTAAAATTAAAATGCAATAAAAGATAAAAAAAACCTTGGATTGGATTGCTTTGATGGTACGTGGTGATACAAAATGCTGTAATGTATATTGAATTACTCATTAGTCATTTATCAATACTCATTGCTTATCAGTTATATTGTAGAAAAGTAAAACAAACCACATCTTATATCATTCATCCAAAATTAAGCATTTTTCCATTTTTTCGAAAATTTAAGGCTTTGTAGTAAAATTACATTTTTGAAAATATTATTTTAAAATTTCTTCCCCTATAGCTTTCATACTATAGAACATCTTTTCCACATAAGTATACCCTGATTAATAATTATTTTTTGTCCCTATAGCCGTGATTTACTCTTGAGTACACTATAAGGACATACTTGACAATTCCATTCTTGGAAAGAAATCAACTACATATTGTATCATCCAATATTCCAAAATATTTATTATTTCACAATCAAAATTCATGATATTCATGGAAATAACTCTAACTATGATTCACAATTAAAATTGAAATAATTACGTCCGTACGTGGAACTTTACATGCCTTTAAAGTCTGTTCGTTAAACTATTACTCAAGATTCGGTGACATTCTCGAATGATTTCTATGGGGAACTAATTAACCTTAATTTGTACGCTGTAAGAGAAAAAGAAGAAAAAAGTTTCAACGCATCCGAGCTATTTTCAAAGTCCTAAATCAATCGGGAATACAAGATTTACTTATCCTAAAAGGAAATCTGATTTCGTATCCTTAGCCCACTCTTTATTCCTTGGGGCGTTCTCTCCACAAAATGTCGGATTTGTTTATTCTCGGTAAGCCAGTAACTGTGTTGCCAGATAATAAAAGAATAGTTTTCCAAAATTTTGCTTCAATTAAAGGTACCAGGACATGCTCGAGAGAGTAAAATGCCAAACATAAGACTCTTTGTTTAAGGGACATATATCTTTAAAAATTTCCAATAGAGTTTATATTTTTTGTGACCTTAATAAAGATATTTTAATCATTCTGTAGAAATGCAAAAGATTTTTTAGTTCAAAATTTTTTTTTTCTGTTTAGTTGGACATAATGTTTGAGATATCGTAATACATATTTATGTTTAAGTACCATTTTTAAAAGGTATTTCTTAAATTTGTAAAATATTTGTGCGCATTTATAAAACAATACTCAAAATATACTGAGCCTGTTCTTTTTAGTAAAATCAGATAGTTACTTAAAAAAAATTTAAAACTTAGTAATTTTGAAAATTTTTACTTTTTTCCCTTCCTTATACATAACACTACTTTTTAGAAAACAATGTACTACTTCAACTAAAAAGAAAGGTTCACTATATGCACAGGTATCCTGTATAGAAGTATAAGAAATTCAGAATCATATAGTGCAATAGTTTTCTATTTAAGCGTACCTAAAAGCAAAATATTATGCTTTGGAGAAAACGTGAAAAAACGAAACATTTGTTTACATTTTTGTCAATTACTTTTATCATATTTTAAGGTTATTTTATCAACGAACATATAAGTGTTATACATTTATAGATTCAGAAAAATATGCACTATTTTTAATACTAAAATAAAAAATCAAGTTTTTGAACGTGGATGATCTCCTGGTATCCGACTACGTTCGGAGCCGTGATTTTAAAAAAGCGCATAAATGGATACTTTTCATGATATTTAGTGTTACTCAGATTAGAATACACGCATAAAATTGTTTTAAGGACTTTTTGACAAAAAAATCATTTAAATATAATATTTTGGCAAAAAATTAACTTAGAATAATCTTTTTTCCAAATGTTCTCCTTCTCTGAAAAAAGGTTCCATTATAACAATATTTTGCCTGTATATAGCTCAGATCTCTCTACATACGCTCAAATAGAGTTTTTGAAAAAATCTCATTATTTTCAGAGTTACCTCCAATTGAATTAATTATTCGCGTTTTTTTTCTTAAAATTGCTCCTCTCTGCTGTCGTAAAATATGAATAAACCCACTTCTAAGATATATATTTCAAAAATTCTAGATGTGCCTCTGTACAGAGGTCTGAGCTACATACAGACAAAATATTATTATAAAAGAAGCATTTTTCACAAAAGGAGAACATTTGGAAAAAAAGATGATTCTAAGTTAATTTTTTGCCAAAATATTGCATTTAAATAATTTTTTTTGTCAAAATGTCCTTAAAACAATTTTATGCATATATTCTCATTTAAGTGACACTAAATATCATAAAAATTATCCATTTATGCGCTTTTTCAAAATCACGGCTCCGAACGTAGTCGGATACCTTAAGTGAAGATAGATTAAGATTTTAATAAATTTTGAGTTAGACATTCGTTGATGAAGAAAGACATCGTGAGATTGCTGGTTTAAACCGTATTATTGCACTCATAAACAATTGATTTAGAATTGTGTATATCATTATGCATAATTTCGTAGTAAATATTTTAGTATGAATAATTAATAACGATTATTAATAACGATTGCAAATGTATTAAATATTTTGCTTACATATTCGTGCAACAAATCTGTTTTTATTATTAAAGGCACAATACAAAATTCTATTGGGCATATATTATTCAGTTGGCTTTAAAATGTTAATTTACTTTTTTAACCACATTGCTGTAGTAAATGTAATAATTAAAGGGGAAATCGCGAAAGTTCTTTTCAGAATTCCAAAACCTACCATTGCGGTAAAGTTGTTCTCTGTTATATAAGTGAAGAGAAAAATAAAGCAAAAAATTAATTTATATGTTAAGTACTGGTACAAGGGTGAGAAAGCTTTGGTATTGACCTTTATGATGGTAAAAAGTCGAAGTAATTCTTTTTTACGAATGAAACAGATGTTTTAGGGCTTTTTAACATTTATCATGGTTAGGACATCTACTAAGTAGTTACAAGAAATAAATTATAGTTTTTAAAAAACCTAAAACACATGCTTTTATAGTTAATCGAGCTAAAAGAACACTTTTTTATTTCGTGTATTTGTATTAACCATGAGCGTTTTCGCTTTAGGGTTGTAACAGTCTTTTAGTCGCCAAATCTGGAAGTGGGATCTGAAATTAGTTGCCAAATCAGGAAATGGGAAATCCGGATGATTCTGATCAGGAAAACGGAACAAAGTTATTAAATTATTGTATTGTCAATCCTTCACAAGTGCGCAAAATTTTTAATTAATTTGACCTTTTAAAGTGGGTAAAAATCGAGTTCAAAGATTCCGTTACATACAAGTGAAGCTTATAAAAGCATATATTAAAAACATCTTAGGTACATTATTAGCAGCTTCCATAATACTAAATTGTTTTTAAAAATCTGCTGTCGAAATGACAGTGCACGATAAAGAGGAAGACGCAAAAAAGCTTGTATTGGGTCGATTCGACGGGGAGTAGAGAGAGAACTATGACACTGTAATGTTGTAATGTACATTGTACTTGCTACTCACTACTCACTACTCATTCATCAATAACCATTATTTTTGATAGCATAACAATTTTTTTTTTTTTTAGTCAAATCGAAATCATTGAATGAAAATTAAGTATTTTTCCATTTTTTGAATATTCAAACCCTTGTGGTAATATTAAATTTTGAAACTATTATTTTTATTCCTGGAGTGGTAGCGTGGGGCACAGAGTCCCCCCAGGCTCACAAAAACATTAATTCTAGAAAAACTGTTTATTTGTTACCAATATGACCTTGAAAGTATCCGCTTATATGACAGTCTTCATGGGAGCTAAAATATATTTATCACATATTACCTCTTGCTTGGGAGAGTCAAAATTTTTTTCTTTTTTGTAATCGTAAGGTACTTGTTTCGACTGAGTTCCCTGCGCGACCACTTTTGTTCCAAACTATTTTCTATGAACAGGCTACATTTTTCCCCTGTGAAATACTTAGTGGTTTTGATTGCTGTGTTGTACGACTTACTATGGATTTTATAAATGTAAATGATCAGAATGTAAAAAAAAAAGAAATGGATTCCTGTGATCTCTACTGAAAGGATGTTGAAACTGATCAATTAGGGGAAAATTTTGATGAAATAATAGATATTAAACATGAAAGTGAAAGAAAATTTGAGAAAAGCGATGGACACACATGAAACGTTTGAGGTCAAAGGAAAATGTTCAAATGCTACCTAAAGAGCTCCATAAAGAAAAACATAAAGTCCAAAGTGTACCATAAAGTATACTTCGCCTTGTCAAAAAGAAACAAGCAAGAAAAATTTCAACGTGCTATGTGTCGATCATTGAAGGAAAATACAACTACAATAACTTAAACATAATATGCCAGTTTTTACTGTAAATAACATTCCTGTGTAATGTTAGGGAAAAGTGTATGTGATTTATGCCCTTTATTTAAGTCACGCACGTTGAACCTTCTTGGTTCAGTTTGACTGATATGCTTTCTCAAATTATCAAAGAAAAATTGAAAAGTCATTAAAAGTAAGTAAGTAAACTTTCTCTTGGTCAAATTATTCTCTGAAATCACGTCTTTTATCGTGCACAATAAAAATAATTAAAAACAAAAAAATGAGGTGAATCACAGACTCCCCGCGTGACCATTAACGTTAGTATCGAGTGCATGCCTACTCCCTGATTATTTCCATCCTAATCTCAATATCACGGAACATCTTTTCAGCATATAGGTATGTTCCTATTAATAACAATTTTATGTCTCTACATATAACTATGATCTACCCTAATAATTACATTTTTATATAACAGTTATTTATGGTTTCTTATGCAAGATGCATCATAAATATGCCCGAAATAACTAAAACGGTCAATTAAAACTATTTACATCTAATCGAATTAAATATAATTGTAAATAATTGTTGCTAAATGCACAAACTCCCTCTAATATGCACGGCATTATTCTATTATTCTTCTAATTTAATACATTCAAGGATATAATTGCAATTAGTGTTGTGAAAATTTTACTTAATGACGCATTTATAAGATTGTTTCGATGCGTTTATTCCGGATATATCGTAATTGGAAATATTTATAAGTGTGTGTGGCTCAGCGGAATACGAGTAAATCTAGAATATAAATTTAGACAGTGCAATTATTGTAATCTTTTTGTGACACATACATAACATCTTTATTTGCCTTATGACCAATTGAGAAATAAAATTTATTATGTTTACTCGAGAAATCAAATGTTTAGAACTGCTCTAGAAACACCGATTTTTATGAACAGATACAAATTTAACCCTGAAAATACGATATTATCCTAAAAAAATTAATTATTAATAAAAAAAAGTAATTGAAGTATTCATATTTGTGTACAAATAGAAACATTTTTCAAATAAAGTCTAGAGAATGAAATTATTTTAAAAGCGAGTGGAATTGAGAGAGAAGCAATGAAAATAAATTTGAATGTGGACGATACCCTTAACATAGAAAAGTGTGATACAGAAACCAAGCCAAGCCTTCCGAAAACCCGTTCTGGTCGTCGTGTTCACTTCTCTGATTATTTCGTATCATCACTATGATACTGAAGGGGAGTATGCGGCGGTCTTCTCAAAAGGACCCACTTCCGTTGGGAACGAGTGATGTCTCAACGGTAAAGCAGTTTCACGTGGGAAAGTATCCAAGAGCACTATGGCGCTGATGTTCCAAGGGAAGTCAAACTGTGACCTCCCTTGATTTCGCCAACAGTAAGGTGACCAGCGCAGTTCCCATGCCTGCCGCCGGTTTTAAAGTACACCGCGTCAAGGGGGCCTTGGACCAATAGTAAAATGGTTTTCCCGAATACGTCCTAACAGAATTGAACCTACATCACGAGTCACTTTCGTGAGCGGGACGTATTCCACCTTTAAAGAAACTCTTGAATCGCTAAAAGAGACAGAGACACCAACACTGACGCAGAAACATTGCTACTGTATTCCAACAGCCTCACCAGCACTTTCGCCCCAGCACTCCAGTATTCTCTTTTTAATGCCGTATTCATCAGGAACATTCGCAGCAAACACAACATCGTTGCCTTGAATACAGCCCGGCGTCGCAGCCAACTCGCGTACCGGAATATCTAAGCGAGTGATTGTTTAATAACGTCGCATTATAAAGTCACATGAGCCCTAGGGAATCGACGAGGGCAGCATCTGGTTTGGCGCCACTTCTCCAAACTACCAGGTTACGTCAATGAGAGAACTTTGAACCGTACCCGTTTTAACGTGCATCAGCCTCTCTACTAGGTGGGTTTCCAGTGGTTCTAGAGCTTGATTAGTTTGATATCAGCCACAAACCGAAATGTCCTTCGTTATAAAATAATCAATATTAAACCCATTTTAATAAAAAACAAGAGGCTGAGTAAGTAATACATCTAATTTATCTAATCACTAAATTAGATATTTTTTATATGTACGGTATTTTATTACAATATAAGAACCAAACCAAAAGTATAATACTTCAGGTATGACAATTCTGTCCCATCCAACTTAAATATGAATTTTAAATTCCTCTTGTTGTTAAAAACGAAGCACAGAATATACACAATTACTGCTACACATAATGTTGACTGATAGATATTGAACATTGCCACGTGTGTTGTTTTCCTTGAAGAGGTGCTCTTCTTGTAGGATGGTTGGGATTTGCAGGCGCATTTCACTTCCCTTTGTGAACTTGAAAAATAAAATAATGATACCAGGGAGTTAATGATAATAAGATGGGACCAGGTTTCCAGATTAACGACTCTTGACAACAAATTTAGCGAAAAATACAATATATTCATTGAGAGGGCTTTAGGATTGATAGTAAAAATTACCATCGGCTGTATGAAGCACTTTTGAAACGAAGGTCGAATCAGTTCACAGAAGAGAGTTCAGTACCGAGCGTTGACAGCGATAAAAGAAAGAGACTCTGTTAGTAGAACTGTTTAGAGAGCCGTTCCTGGAATGTTGTAAAGATTGCTTGAACCGAGAGTGGTTTGAACTATTGTAAATATTCTGTAACGATATTTCTTTGTGTATGAACATCAATTTGTCAGCGTGTAGTCATCTGTTCTGATCCGTGAATAAATCATTGATTCAAATAATTGGTCGTCGGCTGCTTTTTCTAACGGAAATTGGCAACACTATCTATAGAAATTAAAATGAATGTTTGTGTACCTGTATGTCTCTGATACCTTCCTTACCCCTCAGCGGATTGCGATGGAGGAATGGTTTGACGCATACCCGCAAATGTTTCTGAGTCAGAAAAATGGAGCCCTAAGGGGCATTGCAAGGGCTGAAGGAGCGTTACCGTGTTTTAACTATCAGACCTACAAACTTGAAATTTTTGGTAGGCATGTTTGTTTCTTGGATTATAGATCCACTACAAAAAGTGTTTTGAGAATCTATCCTAAAGGTCATTGCAAGAGCTTAAGGGGCGTTAGAGGTAAATATTACCGTTTTGAATTTTTAGACGTACAGACTTGAAATTTTGTTAGCATGTTTTGTTTAAAATATAAATACGCTAAGAATGGATTTAATGGAACTAGACTATCATTAGGGGAGGAAGGGGAGCTGCTGGGACTTACTTATAAAAAAATCTTTCATCGTCTAACATTGTCTGTCTGAAATGAAATTCATTATGCATGCTCTACTTTTGTTGAACGGAAATTCGCTATGAAATGACTTTACGGAAATCGACTCCTATAGAGGAGGGAATCTTTTGCGGTGTATTGATAAAAAATACTTGTTTTTGGACTGCTAGACTAACAGTAATGAAATTTGTTATGTATGTCTCAATTGTTGAATTCAATGTGCTTGTTGAACTGGACTTAGCGAAATTGATTCTCAAAGGTGGTTACTGGATCGTTTTGATAAAAAATTCCATTTTTGATCAGTAAGAATTTGACTTGAAATTTTTCAAGCGTGTACATTTTGTTGAGTAGAGATCCCCTAAAAATGGGTTTTGTGGAAATCCACTTGGGACAGATTACGAGAGAGTAAAAGATAATTCTATTTCATGTTTAGAAATTATTATTTGAAAGTTCTGTTCTTAAACCAAGAATTACCTGAATATACTTTTCAATACAATCCAATTCTTAGTTGTAAGATTTCATTAATTTATATATATATAAAAATACATATTCCCATAACATCATAAAATATCCAGTGAAGCAGGGCGGGGTAATGGTTTGCTTAGAATAAAACTAAATATTATTCGTTAAATGCATAGAAGTTATAAGAACATTAATGTAATGAATACGTTTTAATTGAGCGAATAATTCTTTCTTTTTAATTAAATATAATGAAATAATCAAATTAGCATTCATTTTTTTGTTTTTGTATATGATTATACCTTTTCATTTTCCTCTTCAGGTAATGTGAAGGTTTTCCATCAAAATTACATAGAAACATTCTAAAAAACATTAAAATTCGAAAGCTTTTGATAACATTCCCATCATATTTTATTCATGAATATCTCCTTAATCATAACTGAGCACTTAATCTAAATTTATATCCAACTAATTCCACTTTAATAAAGTAATTAAGCCTTCAAAGTGCAACATTTTTCGCTCCATTGTCGACAGTTTCCTACATGAGTGAAAGTAAGTAAATCCATTAAACTTCCAAGAAGTAGGAATAACAAAAGGAACAGAGAAATGAACAAACCCATTACAAGTCTAAAATTCTTACAAAATTAGGTTCTTAAGTATTTCAAAATTATAATAGCATAAGCGAGCAATTTATGCTCTTTCAGTTCGAAAAGTTTTAAATATAGCTCTTAATTCTGAAAATAGTTCAGGTAGACATTTTAATTTTCATATTAAAGTACGAATTCCTACATTTCGCTCCAAAAGCTTTTGTACATTATTCTATTAGGTAAATGTTTAATGGAGGAGAAACAAATTATTTTTAAGCATAATTTATAATGTTTAATAAATATAAATATTTTCATTTTCATTAAATTTAAATTGATACCGTGTAAATTTTGTTGTTTCTATGCATAGCAAAAAATGGGGCGGTATTTTTCTTTGAAAGAGCACAATCAAGTCAGTTAGAATACTTTTGGCTTCAAAATAAGCGAAGGATTTTAATTTTAGTTTTTAACTTAACATAATAGTACTAAACATCCATTACAATGTAACCTTTTTTTTTCAAAATATATTTTTAACAAAAATCCGTTTTTTGGAATTAAGCCTTTTTATTTGAATTTCTTTTTTCTGTTAATATTCTTGTGAAACAGAGTTGAAGCCAATTGAAATTGATCTTAAGAGCGTTAAGTAGTTGTAAAAACAAAGTTCTTAAATGTTTTTCAGTATGAATTAAGAGGGGTAAAACAGGGGCATAGCTACCACCGTAACAGCCGTATCAATGATACGAGGTCCTCAAGCGACAGGGACATCAATATATGTGAGCGAAAAATCAAAAAAATGCTACCCATAATCCTAATTAACAGAGGCTCTCATTTCCAAAAAAGGGATCCCAAAGAATTTTGAAACAGGGCCCACTAAGGACTAGGCTACGCAGTAGGAAAAATAACAGAAAATATGCTGATTATTTTTTTATTTCTAATGCGGCTGGTATTACAGTGAAATGTATATTTATGACATACATAGATCCAAAATTAAAATACAATAATAATGCAATATAGAGTCCACAATGCAATAAGTTACACTGAAATATCTGTACAAAGAGAATTACACAAAAAGAAAGAAAAGACAAAAGGGTAAAAGTTATGTGCCAGTTAAGGGGGTTAACCCCCTTAACCCCTGATTTGCCCGTACACCGTACACGCTACTGAAAGCTAGCCACATGAGGTTTGCCCATACGCTGCACAGGCACTGATGTTTTCTTCCATCTTTTATTTACACATATTTTTCATTTTTATAGTGAGATTACTATTGCTTGTGTTTTTCAGAGTTTCAGTTTGTCCATGGTATTGAAATACCTATCACCCAGAATTTTTTTACGGAGAAGGCGGGAATTTTTCATTGAAGGCAAAAATTTAGATTCTTCAAAATATTCGATAAATAAGAAAAATTTGTTGCTTGAGAAGAAATGAAAATAAAAGCTGATATATTATCTCTGCCACCCACTGCAATGCAAGATTTAGTATTACACCATTGTGTGTACGTGTAATACTAAGCATACACAATGTAAACAATGTTTAATAATGCACACACACAACATCCTCAACCGTTTGAAAAAGTGGTACGAGCATGAGATTTTTTTTGTAAGTATGAGAGAAATTCTTTTAAGATATATGAAGCATTCTTCAAAGCTTGCAGACTACACTTATGAAATGCAAGAATTTAGGAGTTTTTATGTTCCACAATTATAAAAGAAAGAATAGTAAGAAGGCTTTAAAATTAAAAATTAAAAAAAATTCTTCTATTTTAGTATTTTTCTAAGTATTATACTTAGTTATAAGCAATAAAGAAATATGCCTTTTTTGGAACATGTGGGTCAAAATATCGACCGCTTAAAGGGTTAAAACAAGGTAAAATCTGCTAACTGCTTAGGTCTCTAACCCTTCTAATATATTGAAAAAAAACATTGTTCCGAGTTAACTCTGAGCAGACGAGAAGATGCAAAGCCATTTATCCCCCCACCATTGTAACGAAGCAGCGTTGTAGTTCGAAGAAGACAACTATAGCGAATCTTCTGGGGTAGTCTGTGAGGTCATAGATGTTACTCTCCCATAGTTTACCTCTTGTTGTTTCTTTCCGTTGTACAGTTATTTGGCCTTGAAGGTCTTTTGGCGACAAGCTGTTGGTCTTGAGGTCTTGGGAGGAGTGTTTTCTTGATCCACTGACCAACCGATCCGCAGCTACACCGTACATGCTTTAGACGACTGAGAGGAACGGTATTCCTATTCGGGACACTCGATAAGGGCTTTTATTCCTGTTCTTTGTTGTTTGTGACTTGCAAGAGGAAGCACCGCTGCATATCCCCTTCCTAATGAAGAAAGTTGTTTTTTGCTTGACTTTCTGAATGATACTGAGAGAAGGTTGTTTTTTTAGCTAATTTAAAATTGTTATACATCTCCAGTAGGTTTGAGTGTATTTGGACCGTTTTTCTGTTGACGTTGCGGGCAATCTCCTGCTGAGATGGCGGGTCTAGTTGGCATGTGCCACTTACGTTTTGAATCACAGTCTTGATTTTATTGAGAATATCTTAGTTAGATTCCCCCTATGGAAAAATGCATAATCAACCAGTATTATTAGGCTGTGCTGCCACTTGTGTTCAATTCCTGAGTCACCACTTCGGCGACATGCTGTTGGTGAAGGAGGGGAGGATGACCGATGGTTACTTTGAGTGCTGCTTAGGTGCAGTGTTATTTGAACTGGTCCCCTTCGGGTTCGAACTGCACACCTTAGACTAAAGGAATCCTTATTCGGACAAGTCGTTAAGGGCTTTTATTCCTATCCTTTGTTGTTTGCGACTTGCAGAAGGAGGCAACTCTAGAGTCTTGTATAGATTTTGATCAATACAGACTTATAACTAACCGGACCAGTTGGAATAAGAGAAATAAGGTTTCCCCTTTTGGCCAGCTCAACAGACTTTTTATTTCCGCAGAAGCCATAACGAGGAGAAATTCACTGCAAAGCGACCATTTTATGTATGAAAGATTTCTTAAGGTCTCAGAATACGTTCAGAACCGGGAGTTTAAAAATGCGTATAAATAGATAATTTTCATAATATTTAGCGTCAATTAGATTAGAATACATGTATAAAATTATTTTAAGGACATTATAATAAAAGAAATAATTTATATACAATATTTTAGCAAAAAAATTAACTCAAAATAATCTTTTTAAAAATGTTCTCCTTTTATAAAAATGCTTCTAAAATAATAATATTTTACTTATATTATTTATATATAGTAAAGACTTCCCTAGAGAGTCTGAACTATGATTTTGAAAAATCACATTAGTTTTAGAGTTTTATCCCAATTTGAAATAAATATCGTCGTTTGTTTCTTAAGATTTCTCCCCTCAGTAGTAGTAAAATAGGGTTAAATACACTTCTAAGTTATATATTTCAAAAATTCTAGTTCATCCTCTGAACAGAGGACTGAGCCATTTACAGGCAAAATATTATTATAATAGAAGCATTTTTCATAAAAGGAAAATATTTTGAAAAGGGGTGATTCTATGTTCGTTTTTTGTCAAAATATTGTACTTAATTACTTTTATTGTAATACTATTCTTAAAACAATTTTATATATGTTTTCTAATCTAAGTGACACTAAATATCATAAATATTATACATTTATACGCTTTTGCAAAATCATGGTTCTGAACGTAGTCGGATATCTTAAAGATTGGAAAATAAGAATTTGAGAGTTACGTGTTGAGTTTTAAAGGAATGTTTTTAAATGCTGAATGTTTTTTTTTCCGGTTTTATTGTGAGTCTTACTGGATTTTCATCCCTTCAAGTCGATACAAAAAAAATATGAAGAATGTGGTAACTATATACCATTTTCTACACGAAAAGGAAAAGATTAGTTTTTTAGATTCAATCTGAACCAACTAGCATAGAAACTTTTACGTATGATTGTTCAAAATAGCCAAAATTTATCAGTGTATTTTTTCAGCATGCCGTCCATGTCTAATGCTAGTACAAGTACTTTTTAATATGGTAATTAGTTCTTCAAACGACTGCTGATAAAACCTTGCAAAAATGTTTAATTTATATACTAAAATGGAGGATGCATTCCATGTCAAACACAAAACGTGAAAGATGAAATTATTTTATTCAGAAAAACTGTATTAGAGAGTTGAAATAAACTCAACTAAAACTTTTTATTATGTTTGTTTACATTTATACATTTAATATGTATGTATAAAATATTTAACATTAATAATTTATACATTGGAGCCCAGTGGCTGAGGGGTCAGTGCATCGCGCTTCCCCACGACAGGTCCAAGATTCAAACTCCGGGCTGGGCAAGTTTGACTCAGTCTTTCATCCCTTCAATGGGTGGATGAAATGAGTACCAAGCTTGCTTGGGAACTTAACACTGGGGGTTTTCGCGTCAGACTGATCTCCTGACCGGAACATCTGCTATTGCACCTCAGGGACAAAGGTCGCGTATACTGAGTTTAGCACAGTAGGCCTTGTCCCTCATGGGATGTCGCGCCACTGAGTTAAGTTAAGTTAATTTATACATTTGATGTAGCATATTAGTGTTTAACCAAATACTTCAATAGCCGAGGGGTCTTTGAATCTAGTTTATGCCTGACGTTTTCTCGGCCGAAAGTTAGGTGAAAAACCTGAGTGGTGAAAGAAAATTAACGTCGCAATATCCAGCTACTCGAGAGCTTTTGGCGCAGGACCTTGTAATTTTGAGCCATGGTCAAGTGAGGAGGACGGAAACCTGAGCTAACATCCCCCTCTCCTAACTCCGACACCACACCAACGAGAGATTTTAAGCCTCAACATATCTCTCGTGCATCGGCCCTCTCTACACGGCGGATCTTCAGCTGTACTGGGATGAAAGTCCTGATGCCCCTAAACATTCGATATGCAGTAGAGCTGATTTTTGTCAAATCTTTGGAGGCTTAGTCTTCACATAGTTATAATACGGAACTTTTGGAGAGTGGGGTGCCCATTCAGGTTTCGTCCTTGTCACTTGACCAAGGCTTAGAAGTGCAAGATGTGTCACCAGTAACGCTCGTGTTTCTTCGCAGGGCGATATTAATAAATAACAATCAATGTATTTCATATATATGATATATTTTCACGTGAGCTTCTTCTATCAAATCAAGTCTTTCTCCAGCAGATTTTCAATCGTCTCCACTCGCAAGTGCATTTTTTAAAATTCCAATGAAATAGCTTTTTTTCGGTCTTTTATATCCTAGACATGCTGGATGGGTGGCGTAGTAGGTTTGGCCCTGGGCCCAAAATCGACCCCAACCTAAGTTGGTGGATTTTCGTGATGTGATGAAATCCAAAACGTCCATGACATATGATTATGCGGCATGTTTAAGATCCCTAGAGTGCCTATTTGGCTTGGGTGGTCTTGGCAAAATTAAATTTCTAGTACAATTTTGCATCTCCAGAGCTTAGGCGTTTTTCTCTAAGGAGGAAACTGGGCCCCAAAACTATATTTTGGCGATTCATATCTATTGCGCAACCCTTAAAAGTGACAGCAGCTCCCGGGGAATGTACTAGGTCTGCAACGGTAAAATACCAATCCGCACCCCATTTGAAAAAAAGTATCCTAAACATTTTTATTAATAATCTTAAGTCAACATTTTAATTAAAACAGACAAATTTGTAACAGAAAATGTCTTTTACTCTGTGATACGTGGTGTAACTGGAGCTGTAGATTTCACTGTGATAAAAGTGTTGGAATCTAGAAACGCTTAAAGAAAAATTGGATAATAAAACCATCGAAAAAACTATTTGAGTGCATTACATTTAGTCTCGCAAATCACTACACTAAATGAATTCCCTACAAGAAACACCTTAGGAAATAGGTGAACTAGTCAGTTATTGTAACAATTAGCATACTGATCCATATTGCGTTAAATCAACTGTGTAAAAAAAGAAAGGGAGCTTTTTCTCGGATCGTGTTATTTTAAAAATGGTGCAAATAAGAGTTGAAAGCAGAAAAAAACCACTTATAAGTATTAAAAAGTGGAACTGTTAAATGTGTGTTTTGCACATTCAGGCCTTTCTCTCAATTACCTACTTGTGTGTGTTTTTCAATAATTTTACTCATTATTTAACTTTTATTAAATTAATTTTTGGCTTTTTTTATTTTTACAAATTTAAAATCATAATTGCGCTGAAATGTATTTGTTTTCGATTCATTTCTTTTACGCTAAAGATTTCGTAAATGTGTTAATGTATTACCTATACATAAATAATTTTTTTCATTTGTAATTTTCTAGAGCCTTTGGAAAAAGATATACAACTCATTTAATAATATTTTTTAGTGCTTTATCTCATCATCATTATATTTCCATTTTTAAACTTTGAGAGCAGTGTCAAACAAATTATTATTCATGAAACCATTCAAATTTCTAGCTAAATTTTCTGAGCATTAAGTATATTTTTTTTGCATAATTTTTAGAGTATGTTCAGACTCTTCTCACATTCAATTATATTATGATAATCGATCAGATTACGGTATGTATTTCAATCGAATCTGTATGAAATTCAATTCTTAAATTCGTGTAGATATTTTTAGCGATTTCATTTGCGACAGGTTTTTTTTTAAATAATTTCACTTCAAACTACAAAAAGGTTATGCCTAGTGGTAATGGTCACGAGCTCGTGCCCGGTGTTTCTCGAGTTCGAGTCCTGTGGCCGCAGTAGCCGAGTGGTATAGGTATCGGATCTTGGCTTGCCTTGTCACGATTTCGAGCCCAGTACCACTAAAGCCCGCAGTGATGCACGTTAAATCTGTCGAGAGCTGAAACGTCCTCCCGTTGGTGTGGTGTGGTAGTTAGGAGAGTGGTGTCAGCTCAGGTGACGTCCACGTCCTTTGACCATGGCTCTAATTTACGTGGTCCGTCGCCAAAAGCCCTCGAGTATCTGAATAGTGCAACGTTATTATTCAATCAATCAATAAATCGAGTTAGAGTCCTAGTGCTTTTGAACAACTGCCGGGAAGAGGAGGCTGATGCATGTTTGTCAAACTCAGACCTCCATTTGGAATGGTGAGGTAGTTTGGAGAGAGGGTGGTGTCTGGGAAGTCGACCTCGTGACCAAGGTCTAAAGTTAAGTATTCGTCACCAGTAGGCCCGTTTTGCTATATATTGTGATGTTATATAATATAACTCTTAGAATAATTATTTATAGTAAAATACTCTTATAATAATATACCAATTATATGTCGCCCATCCGGTATAGTGGTTAGTGACGCTGACTGCTATGCCGTAGAGCCGAGGCTCGAATCCTGTAGAAGACATGGATGTTTGTAAATGTATAGTGCGTATGCGAAGTGGGTGTACTCTAAACAGCCCTTGAGTAGCCTAGGATATAAAAGACCGAAAAAAGGCCATTTCATTAGAAGAGAGTTGGGAGAACTCTGACCCCATCCCCCAGGTTGTAGTGCCTCTAAATTGGGGTAGAACCAAGCTAAAAAAAATCGTACTGTCATCTATATGGTGCTCAAGGCTACCGTCAACGACTGGCGTACATCTAAAAGTGCAGTCTGTGTAAGGTTCAGGGAGCTTTCCTTCCATACCTTTGGGAAGGACAAGACAATAACAACAGCAACAACATTCGATTATATTATGATGACAATCTTAATCATATAAATGTATGAATTCCAATTTTTAAATGCCTGAAGACATTTTTAACACTTTTATTTGGGACAAAAAACTAATTCTTTTTAAAAAATAAATTGACTTAGAAAAAAAGTAAAGGCATTTGAATGGAATTTAATGAACTGCAATTTTTTATGCACTTTCATTTAATGAATAATAGTAATTTAACCGAAGGATTGCCATTTCTGAAAAACAAATTGTCTTATTAAGGTACTCGACTACGTTCGGAACCGTGATTTTAAAAGGGCACATAAATGGATATTTTCATAATACTTAGTGTCACTTAGATTAGAATACGAGTATAAAATTGTTTTAAAGACATTTTGACAAAAAAAAATTATTTAAATTCAGTATTTCGGCAAAAAATTAACTTAGAATAACCTTTTTCAAAATGTTCTCCTTTTGTGAAAAATGCTTCTATTATAATAATATTTTGCCTGTATATAGCTCAGACCTCTGTACAGAGACTCAACTATGAGTTTTGAAAAATTCACATTATTTTCAGAGTTACAACCATTTGAAATAATTGTTGGCGTTTTTTCTTAAAATTTCTCCCCTCTGTTGTCGTAAAACATCAATAAACCTACTTCTAAGTTATATATTTTAAAAATTCTAGTTGGGCCTCTGTACAGTGGTCTGAGCTATATACAGTAAAAATATTATTATAATAGAAGCATTTTTCACCAAAGGAGAATATTTTGAAAATGGGTTATTTTATGTTCATTTTTCGTCAAAATATTGTACTAAAATAATTTTTTATTGTAATACTATTCTTAAAACAATTTTATATACATTTTCTATTCTAAGTGACACTAAATATAAATATTTTCCTTTTATACGCTTTTGAAAAATCGCGGTTCCGAACGTAGTCGGATACCTTAAGACTTTTAACGGGTTAATTTTATTTAAACTTTAAAATGAAGAATATTTTTACATTATATACAGTAAGCCAACTGGTAATGACTCTTGAGCAGCAGTACTAAGACGATTGCATACCTAGTTTACATAACTTTTAGGTGACAATTTTTCAATTCCTACTATTAGTTCGCACTCTCCCTATATATATATCTTGTTCAAATTTTCCATTGTTAATAAAATATATACTTTCTATTCGTCCATTCTAGTTCAAATACATTTTTTAAAACTTTTAGTGGATAACACTTAAGGCTAATACAGTGTTTTGAAATATTAACTCATTATTTATATTAAATGATGAATAAATAGTAACTAAAACAATAGTCCAGCACCATATATAAAAAGGAAAAATCTCTCGTTGTGTCCCTGTAGCGCAATATACTTCTAATACAAAGGTTAGGGGTTCGAAACCTACATGGGATAGCCTTATTTCTGAGAATGTGATTTATGAATGAATAAATAGTAACAAAAAACAATAATAATAGTTCAAAACTATTTATAAAAAGGAAAAGCGCTTTTTATTTTGCCACTTAGTATTGTGATTCTGTCATATGTATATACATATTTATATTAATAGTAATTATTTAACAAAAAGTAACTAAAATAATATTTTTCTTTGTTGACCTAAGTAGGAATTGACTTTAAAACTTTCTTTTTATATTACTTGTTATTTAATAACATTCGCGTCGGTTCACTGCTCTGGCATTGTCTCTCTCCAAGTAATTCATTTATCAAAGTTCTGATGAAATGTAAAGTAATGTATACATGATTCCAAATCCGTATTCACAAATCGGAAATATCAATTGGAAGAGTTGATATCGGAGGAAAAAACTATTGGAATCTCTATGGGGGAAGAAAATTGAATTTTTTTCATCTGATTTATTCTATTTTTCAAGGTTAAAATATTGAAAATGGATACACGTATTCTTCTAGGCCTCCCCCTATCCTGTGATTGCAACGCCCGCTGGCTCAAAGAACCTTCTCTGCTATGTGGAGAAAACGTGTACGGACTTGCAGAGGCAATTTGCGATGGACCCACGCGTTTTAAAGGGTACAGTTTCTTCAATGATACCTTACCCAAGGACTTGGTATGCTGAAGAATTCTTCCTGTGAGGACGGTTCGATAGTTTTCTGATGTATTTATTTCACAGTTTTTAAATCTGTGTATTCAATTTCTTAAAAATAAACTGGATTCAAAGGATTATTGAATTGCATTCTTGTTTTGTATTTGCTTGTAAACTTGATTTCTTATTCAATGCATGTTTTCAATATGTTGATTTTCTTTAAAGTTTGATTTTTATACTATGGAAAAATCCGATTGCGCTTGATACTTCTTAATGTAAAATCTTAATTTTTGTATTTACTCTTTTGATTTATCATATTTCTGCTGGCGCTATATTTGTTAACCATTATGGGGGAGGTATAAGAGTTAGTTAAATTTCAAATATCTTTCAAGTAGAAAAAAATGGATTTTACATTTTTAAGATGTTTTAAGGTTTCAGTTGAAAAAAACTCTCCTTATGATTCAAAACAATATTTATTTGAACTCGAGAATCTGAAGAGATTGCCTGCAAAGAGATTGCAGAAGTTAAATGAAATTTAAATGAGATGAGGTTAAAATAATACAGTGAAAATCATTTAATACGAAATTGAGGGGACTGAGGTGTTTCGTGTTAAAGTATATTACAAAAAGAAATAAAACATATTTCAGTAAAATTAAGATTATTAGAGCATATTTTATTTAAATAAATATTTATATATGCATGATTTAGTAAACATCAGGACCCAAATACAATTTGATACAAACACAAAACGTTTATGAAAAACAAAACAACATTTATTGAGTTTTCGGAAAATAATCTGATCTTTCTCTTTGCATTTTCTTTTTTAACCTCAAATTGTCAACAAATTGTTTGATGTTCTTTCTGTTATTCATTTCACCATTGAAATGTGCGTTTAAATAACTAAACATAATTTTCAAGATGTTCCTCATTTCGGATGAGGTTTAAACTGGAGCTGCATTATTAATTTCATTTTCGGCGTCAGAATCTGCATCAATGACATTTTTTGAACTTTCATCAAACTCCAAAATGTATTTATCCTTACTAATATTATAAACGTGAAAGTTTGTGTGGATCTTTGGTACCCTTTCACGCAAAAACTGAAGGGATTTTAATAAAACTTTATAATAATATAGCTTATACATCAGAATAACACATAGGCTATAATTTATAAAGATATTATGTGAAATGTCCAAAATATAACGATAACTGTCAAGTAAGTAGGAAAAAATTCTGCCATCTGCAAAAAAGCACGTGAAAGCATAAATCATTCTTTTACGTGTGAAGCAAAACCTTGCATTTTGTTTTGTCTACACCAAGCACCAGGGAACTCCGAAAGCATGAACAGGCAGAATGTGAGGCTGATTACAATTTTAGCATAAAATAAATACAACAAAAAGTAACATTAACGTATTACACATCCAGATACAAATTACACTGCTGGCCACCGTAAATGCAACACCCTGAAGGAATCATGCAAATAACATGAAATTTACAGCATGCATTAGCGGAAGTAAGATATGTAAATGATTAGAATTTCAGCGCAGACACACATCACGCGCCTGTGGCGCCACCTCAAAGCGCTTTAAAGCTTGGAGATTTCGATGATTTCAAGTTCGGCAATTCTGTGCGTTTTTTAAAAACGATCAGTATTGCCTCGTAGAAAACAGCGATCAGCTTTGATCAAGTATCCGAGTTCGACAGAGGAAGATGGCCGCGGTAGCCGAGTGGTATAGGCATCGGATCGTGGCTGGCTTTGTCACGAGTTCGAGCCCAGTACCATTAAAGACCCGCCGTGTAGGGCAGCGATGCACGCTAAATCTGTCGAGAGCTGAAACGTCCTCCCGTGGTGTGGTGTGGTAGTTAGGAGAGGGGGGTGCCAGCTCAGGTGTCGTCCACGTCACTTGACCATGGTTCAAAATTACGTGGTCCGTCGCCAAAAGCCCTCGTGCAGCTGAACAGTGCGACGTTAATCTTCACTCACTCGACAGAGGAAGAATAGTGGCCTACGGCAGTGCTTCTCAAACTTTCAATACTGGCACCCCCCTTTTCAATCACAATTTTTATCGCGCCCCCCCTTATACATAATAATTTACTGAATGCAATAATAATGCACTTTTACGATAAAGCAACAATATTTATTATAAACCGTACAAATTCATGACATAAGTATTAAATTTTGTATATGTTACTTAAGTAATAGGATAATTACTAAGTTTTTTTTCCTTTCTCTGATTTTTAAATTGGAACATATTACAAAATGCGGTGGTTGCTTAGAAGACAAAATATAGATATCAGCTAAATATAGAAAATGAACTCAGAGGGTCAATTTCTTATCTTAAAACTCCTTTCAAAAACTTTGCTCTGTAAGACAAGCCAATGGAAGTAGCTAATAATTATTAAACTTGTTCTTAATTTAGTATTAATTAATTAGTCATAAAATACTCTGTGCACCACTCATACATTAAAAGCAGTGTTTCTCAAACTTTCAATACTGGCGACCCAATTTTCAATCATAATTTTTGTCTCGCCCCCTCCCTGTACAACAATAATGTATTTACTGCAAAAAATGCACTTTGAGAGAGAGACGCTAAAGTTACAATACGATCTTAATTATAAACCGTACAAATTAATACGATAAGTACATTAAATTTTGTGTATATGTAACTTTTAAGTAATATATATATTTTAAGAAAATTACTTAAAATGTGTGTATATTACTTAGAATTATGTTCTTTTTCTTTCTCTAATTTTTAAATTGGAACAGATCGCAAAATGATGTATTTAATTAAAGATTTATTTCCTTCAGCATTCATTTCTCAAAGTACAAATGTCATTAGAAAAATAGTCTAATCAATGTCGCTCTCTATCATATCCATCACATCTGGCATTATAGGGTACGTTTGCGTGAGTCTGGGCAACCTATCGGACGTCCGCGCAAAACATGTAAAAATGCTTTTCCTCGTACAATTTTAGTCAGTTTTGGTCGACTCGATACTCCTATAGCTACCGAATCTAGCTTGAATGTACATTTTTTTTTAATTTCCACGTTAATTGTAATTCATGGTAATTAAGTATTTACGGCAGTAGATTAAAACAATATCATACATACATTTTTAAGTCGTAAGCAAAAATTCGACCATAATAAAGAATCAACAAGTACACAGACGAACGAGCATGGTTCCGAAAATTAAATCAAGGCGATCTTCTCAAAAATACTTAAATTTTGGATTTACCACTACTGAAGTAAATGATGTGGAAAAAAGCCCCAGCTCGATATGTGTTAAAACTTACAAATCTGTAGAACAACATGTGAAAGTTGTTTTTAAAACATGTAAAATCATTTAGCTATGTTGGCAAAGAATTTTAAAAAGTATTTTCTGAATGAGGACAGCTTGGTAGCAAGTTACGAGTGGATTAGGGATCTATTTCAAGATACTCCAGAAGGCTCTCAACTTCCAAAGAAGAAATCTTCATAGATTTCACATCCAGTGAAAAATTAAAAGGCAATTTTGTAATAAATCGCTCTTTGAATTTGGGGTAGAGGTGAATGAGGAATTATCTGTACTGAAAACAAAAGCACTTCGTATACTATTACCATTTTCAACATCCTACCTTTTTCAAACCGGATTTTCTGCAGTGGATGCCTTGAAGACAAAATATAGATCTCAGCTAAATATAGAAAAATAACTCTTTAAGTTTCAATTTCTGATATTAAACCTTCCTTTGAAAAACTTTCCTCTACAAGAAAAGCCCGTGGAAGTCCCTAATAATTATTAAACTTGTTCTTAATTTAGTAATAAGATTGATTGATTAAATATTAACGTCGCACTGTTCAGCTGCACGAGGGCTTTTGACGACGGACCACGTAATTTTGAACCATGGTCAAGTAACGTGGATGACACCTGAGCTGGCACCCCTCTCTCCTAACTACCACACCACACCAACGGGAAAACGTTTCAACTCTCAACAGATTTAACGTGCATCGCTGCCCTACACGGCGGGTCTTTAGTGGTACTGGGCTCGAACTCGTGACAAGGCAAACCACGATCCGATACCTATACCACTCGGCTACCGCGGCCAAATTCAGTAATAAGAAATTATTTATGAAATACCTTCTTCAGTACTGATACATCAAACGTATACTGGCTGAAACACCGACTCTTCTCACGAGTTCATTTTTTAAAAAAAATAAAACATTATTCTTGATATAATAGCTGAACTGTAAGGAGAGTAAAATAGTGTGCACGACATTGTATATTAAAATGTAAAATGATTTTTTTTTAGATAAATGCTATAATTGTAAATAACTGTTTAAAAGAACTGTAATTTTAAACCTCACACAATAAGGATTTAGAATTAATGTTAAATTATGAAAAAGAATATAAAATTCCGATGAAGAATAATTGTGTTACTTTTTAACATTTAAAGCGAGAAGACTTCAAAATGTTTTAACCCGGGAGCAGGTGCGTACTCGATACTAACATTAATGGTAGTGCGGGGGACTCAGTCACCCCAATCATTTGTTTAGAATTATTTTTACTGTACACGATACAAATCGGAATTCTAGTGAATATTTTAATTTATAGAAAGTATACTTACCTTCTTTTAAGGACTATTCAATTCTTTGATGATTTGAGAAAAATCCAATAAAACTGAACTAAAATGATTCAAAAGTACAAGACCATAATAAAGGACGCAAATCAGACACTTTTCAATTATCCTACAGAAATGTTAAACCAATCAATTCTTTTCCAAATATCGCAAAACTCAATTATTTACAATTTCCCTAAGCGAAAAGCAAACGCATAAAAGAGATGGGAGGGAAGTAATATTGATAATAACCATACCATAAGATTGAAGGTCAATCAAATGATTAGCAAACGTAGTATGCAGCCTGGCTGAAAAGTGAATCATGACTTCCTTTTCTTTTTCTACAACTCTAATGTACAGTATTTCACAATAATAAATACAGTGGTGAAATGTTTATCTTCTTAGAATTTTCTCAGGGTCTGGGTTTCGTTTTTCTTTTTAACGAGTAATATTTTATGTTAAAACGTAATAAAAAAAATCTCTCATTGAGGAAATACAGCAAATAAAACAAAATGTTTTTTGTTTCTTTAATTTGGTTTTGGGAACAAAGATAGCTATTTGATGACGGAAAAACCAGGTAATAAACATAAATTATGTCAGTGTTGTTGTGTGTATTTTTTTTTATGATGGAAGAAAGCCTTTTGTTTTACTTCTCTTTCCAGTTATTTTTTTTAAAAAAAAATCTTTAAATTTTCGATACGCTCGCGCCCCCCTTGTAGGGTGATCGCGCCCCATCAGGGAGGCGCGCCCCACACTTTGAGAAACACTGGCCTACGGAGATTGTGGATTATCTTTCAGAGAAATCGATAGTCGTGTTGGACGAAACCAAACAACTGTAATAAGGATATGGGTCGTGGGTAGCCTAGTGGTTAGAGCATCGGACTCCAGACCGGAAGGCCTGGGCTCGATGCTCGATGTCACCAAATACCCTCCGAGTGCACACGGAGTACGTGCTCGTTAAATCAGTGGGTTCGTAGTCTTGTGGGCTTATTCACTAGCGCGGGAACTGGAGAATATTTCCCTCCCCTTCAGTTCACTTGCAGAAATTGTGGAGGTGGAGATAGAGGTCGTGTCGCCATCTATCGTCCCTTCGGGGAAGTTTCACTGAGCTTAAATCGCACTGTCACCTGTATGGTGCTCAAGGCCAACGACAGGCGTACCTCTTGCCCATGCCACGATGAATTTCGTGGGCCTCGTTCTGACTACGTCAGACAGGTGGCATTAGCCACAACAACAACAACAAGGATATGTAACCGTTGGAGGCAGGGGGTACAACGGACCGACGTAGTCAATCACATCCACCTCAGTGCACCACTTCACGTGAGGACAGGCAAATTGTGCGCATGGTAGTGACGGATCGATCGCTCAGTCACATCACGAACCATAGCACAGCATGTTGAGTCTGTAACATATCATTCAAAGTCTGCGCGTACCATTCAACGCCGTTTACAGCAGAGTGGTCTGTCCGCAAGATGTCCATTGCTTGGTCTACTCTTGACGCATAACCACAGACGTCTTCGCCGTCAATGGTGCGATGAAAGAAGGATGTGGGCGGCAGAAAGGAATGAAGTTGTACTTACTGACGAGTAACGCATCTGTCTGCAACACCACGATGGTCGGATTCGAGTCTGGAGACACCGTGGAGAGAGGATGCTGAACAGCTGCGTTATGCACCGCCACACTGGTCCTGCACCGGTTATTATGGTACGGGGTGGTATTGGATATCACTCTCGCACTCCTCTAGTACGCATTGCCGATACTTCAAACTACCAGCGCTACATCGTCGAGGTATTGGAGCCACACAGTTGTCCTTCCTTACCTTCAGGGCTTGGCCACAGCCATATTTCAACAGGATAATGCACGCCCACACGTGGCACGCATTGTCCGAATGTCTTTCGTCAATCACCAGATTGAATTGCTTCCCTGGCTGGCTCGCTCCGGATAGAAAACATGTGGTCCATGGGTGGTCAACGATTGACCCAGTTTACACCCCCAGCTACTACACCAGATCAACTTTGACAATGGGTGGAAACTGCTTGGTCTGCTGTACCCCAAGAATACATCCGAGGCGTGTGGCAGCGGTGATCTCCAACAACTGCGGCTACTGTGGCTTCTGATTCTGGCAGGAGCCACACTTCATAGAAGTCTATAAATTTATAATCATTTGATACTTAGTCAACATGCAATCTACAAACTAAATTTTGTTGTGCTATCTCTTGTCTTTCTTGGTGTTGCATTTACGGTGGCAAACAATGTATTTATACTATTTTAAGCGTTTATTACACAAAATTTGTAACAATGTGTTACTTTTGCTGAGCAGAGATCAGTTTAGGAAGGTGTTTTTAAAACTCGACCCACAAGAGAGTTACGGGGAGTTATAGATAAAAAAAATCCTTTTTATCAGTAATTAGATCAACAGAATTAAAATTTAACAAACAGGGTTGTTTTTTATTTAGCTGAGATATGCGAAAAGCTTGTTTTTGTTTAATTTGCAATTCACGTAAAATTAACTCATTAAAAATTTCTCTATCCTTGAATCTGTATTGTTTAATTTTTCAATTAATTAGTGCAAAGAACGGGTGTAACAGGTAGTCTACTATAATTGGGGCTATACACACATTGACCTCATCTACTGCAACGAATTCTTCCGATGATAAAGTAGGGCAGTCTAATCCGGCTAATGTTTTCCGTTGTTTGTTCATTCCCCGAAGGGAATTATTTTCGTGTTAAGCGAAAAAGATGCATCGTAATACATATTAGTTTGGTAAGACCGTTGTATTTTCTCGTGTTAACCCATATTTCGTTTTAAGCTTATTCGCGTTGAATGTATTTCACTGTACTTAAAATTCAAACTTCTTTTAACTTTAATTGTTTCTACTATGTAGTTAAATGTAAAATAAATAAATAAAAATAAAAATAAAATATTTTTCTTGAAAATGCAAACGCTTACTCTTAAAATATTTATTAGAAAGCGAAAAATGAATACTTAAAAACAATTCAAATGCTTTAAAAATGGGAGTATAATTGCTTTTCGAAGAAAAGAAAACGTATTAAGTTGCAAGATTTTTTAAATTTGTTTTTTGAAATGAAATGTTTTATATTTTCTAACGTATCCTTTTCCAAACAAACAAATAAAAGCATGCCTGTTTGAATTATATTTATTTATTTACTGAGGGCATATTTGTTATTCTGTTTTAGAAATCTATCCAGATTGTTGGATTTGTTTCATCATTTATTAATGCCTCATTATAGAAGCTTTTTGTAACTTTCTTTGAAATTTCTAACTACGTTCGGAAATTACTTATAAAAACTCACATATTTTCCTATCCTAATTTCCATATATGTTTTAGGAAGACTTAAGATTCATTTCCATTGCTCCTTTATTCAATAAATGAAAAAGAAAAGCCTGGACTAGCACTAGAATTCTCGACTCGATTATCGACTAGAATTCTCGACTCGATTATCGACTAGAATTCTCGACTCGATTATCGACTAGAATTCTCGACGCGATTATCGACTAGAATTCTCGATTTGCGCATTGAAAGCAGCTACGAAGCAAGCAACAAAAAGACGAATTTAAAATATGGAATTAAAGTTCGGAAGTTAGGGTTGGGGGATATTGGAGATTGATGCCACATTTGTTAAGTGAGAAGAATTTGAAGGGTCATGTCATCATATGCTCATCTCTGCTTCCCTAGAACAAAATGGAATCCTTCTAGGAACAGATGATAACTGATGATGAAAAGTGAATTACTTATGAAAGCATCGTAAGAAAAATGGCCTACTGTGAACCCTGAAAACCATCCCTTTTCCCCTCTAAGCCAGCGTTTCTCAAACTGTGGAGTGCGACCGCCTTACAGAGGGTGTGAAAACCCTGTGTGGGGGAGCGAGGATATCGAAAAATCGAAAATAATAGATTTAAAATAATTACCAATTTACTGCAAAACAAAATATATTCTGACATAATAAAAAATAAAGTATATATTCACACTGATATAAATTGCTTATAAATGTATGAGTACGACAAAATGTATTTGATACTTAATTTATGAATACTAAATTTTTAAAAAAGTTAAGCAACTACTATTGACTTCCACGGACTAATCATATACAAAATATAATACTTATTTTGATGTTTTGGGCAGTTTATAATTAAAGTGTAATGGCCTCTCACCTGGGGAACCCATCTCTTCATCTACTCGACCTAAATCTGTAGGGGGTAAAGATTGATGACTCAAGCTAGCCATAAGAAATCGAATTTATTATTACCAAATATAACAATCAAAGACACGCCAACTATAGAGGGAAGGTCTAGAGTCATATAACGTAGCTCAAAATCTTATGTGGATAAACGCATGAAATCCTAATCGCTTAACTTTACTCAAAGTTATCTTAAGAATCCTAAATTCCCTGATTTATTTTAATAACTAAAACCCGTCCTATAATCACGCGTATAAATTCCGATCCTTACCGAAACAGCACTGCGTTCAGAAATTCTGCTTCTTTTCCAACAATTACTAAACTTCCACTATATATATACACACACACACACACACATATATATATATATATATATATATATATATATATATATATATATATATATATATATAAGGCCAGGAGTTTGTCATTATACTACTGTGCCTTCTACCTATTTATAGTTATCTTTGGTTATAACTATCTGTTCATATTTTCGTTTATATATTTATATATATATATATATATATATATATATATTTATATATATATATATATATATATATTATATATATATATATATATATATTTATTTATATATATGTGTATATATATATTTATGTATTGAATTTTTTATATTGGATTATAAATATATATATATATATATATATATATATATATATATATATACTAGTTAATCTGCATATCAGTGTTTCTTCTTGAGAGGGATGGCTGTCAAATAACTCAATTGATGGCCCCAAAGATTCCGCAAGAGGATTAATAGAAAATTCTGTAAAGCCCTGTCACAAAAGTAACATTGTAGCTTTAGCGTCGAAGAATATTATTATTGTATTCAATATATAGTTGCTGTATGACGGGGACACGAAGGAAATTAAGTCTGAAAACTGGGTTGTAAATTTTGAAAGTTTGAGAAGCAGTACTCTAAGTCGAAGTTGAGTTTGAGTAAAAGAATGTTTTGTATATGTTGGGATACTCGAGAACCAAAACATTTTGAGCTGTTGAAAGCTAAAAAAAGCTGAATTCGGAGAGGTACTATCAGTAATTGGATAACTACAAAATACTAATCCACGAAAAGAGGCAAGTGATGTTGAACAGGTTGGACCTTATACATATATAAAACATTGACAGGCAACATGCCGTTTTGGGGGATTCGTTAAAATTTCGCAGAATTGATTATAAGAAATTCTGTTTCATCCACCATACTCCCTATACCTATCACTCTCCACTTATAACTTGCTTCTGTCTTTACAAATATTTTGCAATACAAAAATTTGAAAAACGTAGAAGATGTCAGAGAAGCATTGGTTCAATTGTTTGCCTCCAGGGATAAGGCTTTTTTAACCATCCGATAGGCCCATGAATCTCTCAGATGCATAATAAAAATAGTTTCGGTGATGCGTTCATATAGTGGGCTGGAACGCACGTCTTATTCTTCCATTTGCCTTTCGTCACTCGCCCTAGGATTCAGTGTCAAGGACAAGGGCGATTTCTTTATATTTCGACCGGTAGAGTCCATTGAATCTAATAAATGCAGCACGCCCAAAAACGTCATATTTTTATTACTTCACAATATTTCGTTAATTTAATTGTTTTCCTTGTAAAAATGAGTAGTTTTCAGTTTTATGCAAAAATAATTCGAAAGAAGAATTTTGTAATTTCTGTTTGATAGTTGTTGTTCACCCTGGAAGTTGAGATGCATCAGAGTGATATCGCAAGCCTAGTAAGTGGCTGCATTTTATTCAATCCTCAGTGCAGCTGGAATAAAATCCCAAGCCATCTATATGGAAATCAAAATATCTCTGATCCTCGAGTCCACATCCAAAAAAAAAGAAGTCACGAAATTTTGAAAGAGCACCTGCGAAGACGGTCTGAATGTAACATTCACATATCTTATTCATTTTGACTCAGGATTAAAGAAGTATCTGATATACTATGCTCCATTGAAGGCGAAACACCACGAGAAACATCACCAGGAATTTGGAAAAGAAGGTACTGTTTTCCATTTTGTCAGGACATTAAGAAATAATTATTAAAAATTTTGTAATGCATTACGCGAAAAATCCATGTCCCTTGAACATTGTAAGGGGATTTGTGAAGATTTCAACAAGGCATCTTAAAATGGAAACGGCGGAGACACGGTGATATGTATATAACTAACCATTATCTTTTTGATGTTTTTTCGTATGAATATCAAAATTCCTGATTCTATTTTAAGTACAGCAATATCATAGTTTCAAGATAGGGAGCGGAGTATCGAGTCAACGATCCAGTCTCCTGTGAAGTTCAACTTACTACATCAACTTACTTCTATTTTAAGTACTATTTTATGTAAATTATGTTTTAATGTCAAATCTCACCAATAAAACGATTAAATTGTATTCAAACATACATATAAGGAGATGCATTTGAGAGATGCCACGCGTCTATAGATGGAACTTTTTGAAGCGTGCCCAGCGGAGGGTGAAGAAAAGGGATATACAAATTGCAGTAACGTTTGCACGACAGTCTGAATAATGACAGTAACTATATTATTTTAAAAAGTTTACTCAAGATATGGAAGAGTTATTATTATGTTTTACTCTAAAAATCGACAGAACTTTATGGTAGGTATAATATTTACGACGAGTGTGAATTTTTTTGTTTCATAAAAATTATCTAATCTGAAAAAGTTCAATGATAGAATTACCAAAAGATCGTTTTGAGAAGTGATTCTTAAGGTATCCGACTACTTGCGACAATTTTTTTTAAAAAAAAATTGGAGATATGGGGCACTTTTTTGTGGTTTTTAGATTTATTTAGTACATTTTAAGAAAATGTGCTAAAATTAAAAAGACAAAAAGAAATTATTATTACTAAAATGGGGGAAAATGGTAAACTTTTACAAAAAAATTACATAAATTGGGCTTATTCTGCAGAAAACGTTTATGAACAAATTTTCAACTTTTCAATTTTGATATGTTGCTCTGCTATTAAATTGTGTATTGACCTTCAGGTAAGATGTATTTTAATTTTTACAAAAACTAGAGCCCTTTATCTACGTTAATATATGAAATTCCTTAACAAACAGTGATTATATTCACATAAGCGGCTGTTAATCTTGTTAATCTTGTAATAAAACAGTGATTGATAAATCTGAAGGTTAAGACACTACTAATATACAGAAGATACACAAAAAAATTCAGTTAATTATTTTCAAAACCTTCTGAGCAATCGCTGTCGTCATTTGACCAGTTACAAAAAAAAAAAAGAAAAGAAAATCAAGTATTTTAATCCCGGGGTGGGCATTAAGTCAATCGCGATCGACCGGTGGACCACCAAGACATTTTGGGCTGAATGCCTTCACTAAGATCTAAGACGTGAATACTAATGAAAAACACATTTGTGGAACGCTGACGCTAGCTAGACTGGATAATCGCGGTTTTTCACAATCCATGCGACTGTGTATAGACGATACATGTACCATAATTGGAAGCACATGATGACGCTTAACACATTCTCTGCCACTATAGGGAAAAAAGCGATCCCCGAGAGGTCAACTTTAGAAATGGGTTTTCCCTCACACGCCATTTAAAGGAAAGAACAACAACAACAAAAAAATAACGTTCATCAGCTCTTTCCGCGATAATACGGGATTGGCTACTGAAACATTCCCCACAACTTGCGATTTCATGGGATTGGATTCTTATGTTTACATTACGTTTTACTATAGCGCAGCGTCCGGCAGCGAACGTGTTAAGTACATACTTGGGATTCAGATACATCGGCTTATGGTTATTCGCTACTCGCTGCATTGAAAACGTCCACAGCTTAGCAGCAGCTCATAGTTGTTCAAACACATTCAACTTGAAACTTTTGAGCTAATTATGTTTTTGTAGTAAAAATAGTAATCCTTTATATTTTAAAAGAAATATATAATGCCAAGAACAAGAAAGGAAAACATACAATTTTAATACAGAATAGGAAGAAATATTTTTCTTTACAATGGCGAACGCAAAATGTTTGTGCTTTGGCATGTCATGCAAGTTTTGGCATTTCTGCTATGTAGATACGCTGAAATGTATTGATATCCAAGTGATTCTTTATATCTTAAGCTCAATTTACTATTTGGCCGACAAACATCTTACCATATTTATTCGATTCTAAGCCGCATTCGAAATTCTCAACAAGTTTTTGTGAAAAATGAAAAATAATGTTAAATAGGAAACCGAGGTATCCGATTTTCAAAAACTAAAATAATTTTAAACGAATCCAACGATTTTTTTCTTCTATTCGAAGCCGCACTCGATTGAAAAAAAGTGCGGCTAACATTCGAATATATATATATATATATATATATATATATATATATATATATATATATATATATATATATATAAAGGGTGTTTTTTAGAGGTATAGAACTTTAAATTGCAATAAAACAACGATGTATTATTCGATTGACATGAATTTTTTTATTCGAAAGATAATCTTGTGGCATTACATTTTAAATATGATTTCTGGAATAGGACTGCCACGGCTGGCTTGGATGTAAACCAATCTGGACGTCCAATTTTCCAACATTTGTGGCCGTATATCGGCAATAACACGGCGAATGTTGTCTTCCAAATGGTCAAGCGTTTGTGGCTTATCCGCATAGACCAATGACTTTACATAGCCCCACAGAAAATAGTCTAGTGGTGTTAAATCACAAGATCTTGGAGGCCAATTCACAGGTCCAAAACGTGAAATTAGGCGGTCACCAAACGTGTCTTTCAATAAATCGATTGTGGCACGAGCTGTGTGACATGTTGCGCCGTCTTGTTGGAACCACAGCTCCTGGACATTATGATTGTTCAATGCAGGAATGAAAAAGTTAGTAATCATGGCTCTATACCGATCACCATTGACTGTAACGTTGTGGCCTTCATCGTTTTTGAAGAAGTACGGACCAATGATTCCACCAACCCATAAAGCGCACCAAACAGTCAGTTTTTCTGGATGTAACGGTGTTTCGACATACACTTGTGGATTAGCTTCAGTCGAAATGCGGCAGTTTTGTTTGTTGACGTAGCCATTCAACCGGAAGTGCGCTTCATCGCTAAACAAAATTCGCTTATGAAAATCGGGAACAACGGCAATCTCGTTTTGGGCCCATTCGACGAATCTACGCCTTGCTTGATGATCGTTTTGATGAATTGCCAAACCAAACTGAGAATAAATCACTTGACAGCTGTTAAATCGGTCGCCATCTTGGAAAGTAATGCCAACTTAAACTTCTATACCTGGAACAAAACACTATATATATATATATATATATATATATATATATATACAGGGTGTTTCAGCTAAGATGTTACAAACTTCTAGGAGAGGTAGGGAACAACAAGACGACTCGAAGTATATAGGCAATGCTGGGTCGGAAATGCTTTCCTAAGGCTCCACGCGCCGACAAAATTTAGGGTGCAAAACTTCAACTGGTCTTAAAAACGGGAAAAATTGTCGAAACGCTTTGGGTTTTGGTCAAAACTATTGTTATTATTTATTATTTCAGAAAAAAATTTCTGAGCAATATTACTGCTAAAACATCGCCAGAGGGCGCTTTAGACTTTGAAACGCTAGGGAAAAAAACTTTTCAATATTTTTTTAAGTTTTTTGATGGCTTTCATAAGGTGAAACTTTAACTTGAATTTTGATACCAGATTTGGTATTCTCCGGGGAAAATTGATGTAAAAAATCGAACATTGTTCAGGGCACTTAAGGCACAAACGGTGCTAAAAAACGAGCAAAATGTTGGATTTCGGTGCGGTTTGCGCGAAAATTATTCCCTTGCTGACTAATTTGTTCAAAACAAATTTTGACATTGTTGCCAAATTTAAAACCAGAGGTGCTTCAGACAAGTAAAAAGGCATTTCCGACCGACCTTTCCTATGTGATTCCGAGTCATCTAGGTGTACTCTTCCACCAACGAGGTGGAGTACACCTAGACGACTCGGAATAACATAAGAAAAGTGGTCCGGAAATGCCTTCCTGAAGCAGTAAGACCATCGAAAGCCTGATACGTAGCCCAGGAATTGCAAGTGTCATGGCATTGAATAAAGCGAGCAGGGTTCTCGGCGAAAATTTTAGCGAGAGAGTGTTAAAAGCAGAATATGCAAATTTCACCGTCGAGAATTGAATTAGCCGCCAGAGGAACAGAACGATAAGAAGGAGTCCGCTGGAAGGAAGCTTTATTTCCATCGCACACAGTCTGGCTGTACGATGGCAGAGTACACGAACGCAGATAAAGCAGATATGATTCTGGCGTACGGGGCCACAGATTGCAATGGTCGAGACGCTCAGAGGTTGTACGCCGAAAGGCCTCCTGTCAGGCGGACTCCTGCTCATACCATGTTTGCTCGCCTACACCAGCAATTATGTGAGACCGGTTCATCCCAGAAGGCAGCACGTACTCGAGATCGGACGGCACGTACCGAATTGAACGAGGAAATTGTACTAGATATGGTAGAGACCACTCTCAGTTTAAGTACACGAGGTTTTGCTAATGAAATCGGGATTTCATACAGTAGAGTTTGTAGGATTCTCGATGATAGTCCCCTGCATCCATTTCACTACCAGCGCGTCCAGTCACTAAAAGAATGTGACTTTGCACCTCGTCAGGCCTTTTCACAGAGGTACTTGCAGCAACGATTTGCAAATCCCTTTTTTGCAGCATCTGTGTTGTTCACAGATGAGGCGTCTTTTTCGAGAGAGGGTATTTTCAACACCCATAACAGCCACTCGTGGGCAGCAGCGAACCCACATGTAACACGTACTCGGGCTGCACAGGATCGTTTCCTGGTTAACGTATGGGCTGGCATTCAAGGGGACCATCTAATAGGACCCTATATTCTGCCTGATCACCTGACTGGTCCACGCTACCTGATATTCTTGGAACAATTTTTGCCAGAGTTATTGGACAGCGCACACGTTACCGCTGCGACTCGTACTTCCATGTGGTTCCAGCAAGATGGAGCCCCCGCACATTTCAGTATTTCTGTTCGGAATCACTTGGATGCAACATGTGGTGAACGATGGATTGGCCGTGGAGGTCCAGTGCATTGGCCTCCCCGATCCCTAGACCTTTCCTGTCTGGATTATTTCTTCTGGGGGCAAATGAAATCCTTGATGTACGAAACACCCGTAAACAGCGCCGAGGAACTTGTAGCACACATCAGTGCAGCAGCCGGGGAAATACGAAACACTCCATAAATGTTATCGAATGTTCGACGCTCCATGAAGCGAAGATGTGAAGCCTGCATCACATGCGGCGGGCGTCAGTTCGAACACGTCCTTTGACAGCAGTTTTTCCTTCTTTTCTTTACTTTTTCTTTTATGATTATCCTTAGCAGTTAGTAAACAGCTTTTTCCTCCTATTTCGAGTCTTTCCTTGTGTTTTACTTCTTGTGATTTGGTACTTGTGTTTTTTACCCTCTTTTACTAAAATTTTTTGCTATAAAATTACTTTTTTGCAACACAGACCAACTCGAATCTCATTTAGGAGGAAAAATTGCTAGTAATTTTTCGGCTTACACCCAACCACAAAATTATCTAAATGAGTTTCCAAGTTGCAATGTCTGAAAGCGCCCTCTGGCTTTGATTAATGGCTACCAAGTCAAAATTTATTTTGAACAAATTAGTCAATAACGGAATGCTTTTCGCGCAAACCGCACCGAAATCCAACATTTTGCTCGTTTTTTAGCACCGTTTGTGCCTTAAGTGCCCTGAACAATGTTCGATTTTTTACATCAATTTTCCCCGGAGAATACCAAATCTGGTATCAAAATTCAAGTTAAAGTTTCAACTTATGAAAGCCATCAAAAAACTTAAAAAAATATTGAAAAGTTTTTTTCCCTAGCGTTTCAAAGTCTAAAGCGCCCTCTGGCGATGTTTTAGCAGTAATATTGCTCAGAATTTTTTTCTGAAATAATAAATAATAACAATAGTTTTGACCAAAACCCAAAGCGTTTCGACAATTTTTCCCGTTTTTAAGACCAGTTGAAGTTTTGCACCCTAAATTTTGTCGGCGCGTGGAGCCTTAGGAAAACATTTCCGACCCAGCATTGCCTATATACTTCGAGTCGTCTTGTTGTCCCCCTACCTCTCCTAGAAGTTTGTAACATCTTAGCTGAAACACCCTGTATATATATATATATATATATATATATATATATATATATATATATATATATATATATATATATATATATATATATATATTTTTATATATATATTTATATATATATTTATATATATTTATATATATATATATATATATATATATATATATATATATATATATATATATATATATATATATATATATATATATATTTATATTTAAATGCGGTAACAAATAATAAATATTGTGGACATTTTCTTTTATCTCAGCCCACCTGTGGACTGCAACACCTTGAAAAGTTAAGGACCGTATAATGGAAAAGTCTGCCCACCCCTGTTTTTAAGTAATGGCATCTGCTTTTACTAAAACAGTTGCAGTGTTTGTTCTAGTGAATGGAAAATAATAAAATTGGTATTTTTATAAAGGTAATAAGATTGTCTATAAAATAAAATCATAAAAAGTTCGTCAATTTTTGGCAAAACTCACAATTTTAGGGTAGTTGAGTACCTTAATAGAAACATTTTTTACTAAGCATAAGCTCAAATATTTTATTATTCGTCGTTTTTCAACCTATTTTCATATGTAAGTATTCATTTGGATTGGCTAGTTGCTGCTAAGAGCACACACACACAATCTAAGTTTGGAACTTGATAATATTTTCCCTAGTTACTACAGAAGTATGAAACACAAAAATAGAAGTTACGACAATGAGTTTAGAGATAGATAGGGATAGATATTAACTGCACACATTTTTATATGATCTATTTAAATAACTTTAGAAGAAAGTAACAGATGAAAACAGAGGTACAGGAAAATCAGCTTTACCGGCGTATTATTTTCATTGAAAATGATTTTACTATGCATGGATAGTCAGTATTTTATTTTCTTATGATTAAATACAAAATCAAATATAAAGATATAGAATTAGGTGAGGCGAGGTCTGAACATATACTGGAACAAATATAGACTACTTTTCGGCAAACTGCACCAAATCCTACTGCAATACACTTTCCATTATTGAACGTTATAAATAGAATAATAGTATGTTATATCCAATAAATCCTCTTTAGAGTAAGGCCATATTTATTTTAAACGAAACATACAGTATGAGAAATAATGTATTTTGTGTACACGAAAGCCAAGCCATTTTATTTAACTCCATCATTTCACGTAGCAGGTGTATTTCGACGGTAAACGGGAGGAAGGGAATAAAAGTATTGAACGCGCGTTCTAGAAATAAAAAGCCTTACCTTTTTCAGTAAAGTCGGCGAAATGTTTACGCCTTCAACTGAAAGAAATATACCTGCAGGATTTGGTGAGTAGATGTTTATCTGAGCGACAAATAAAAAAAAATATCTGTAAAAAACAGGAAAATGTTTAACCTAGATATTCTCAACTATTTATAGGATGTTTTTTTGGAAATGTTTTTTTTTAATATTATTTTTTGATCACCCTCCTGCAACTAAAAGATTTTCTTTACTATATATTCCTTGCTAATTTATTCTAATTATAGCAGTGTATTTGAAAAATTCATGACATGTTTTTATCACACTTAAAACATTTCGTTTGTGTTTCAAAATACAATTTAAAAAGCTCTAAATGGTATGAAATTTCACATCTTTCTTTTTTTGAGATCGAAAAAAAAGCAACAAACACAGTAATCGGTCTGTAAATTAGATCTTAACAATATTGTTGGAAATAACGAAAATAACTTAAGGAAAAATAGGTACGTTTTATTTTGTTCCTAAGTGCAATTTTATGATTGTACAATGGCTTATATAATGATAATTATAAAAATAATTTTTTTATGGAGTAACTTGTAATTACTAAGAAAAGTCATCCTGACCCAACGACAATTTTGGTCTAAATTATCATAGCTTAAAGTTGGAGAAAATCAATGTCAATCAATTTTAGTCAATCAGGATCGAACACCAGAAAAAAAAATCGTTTATTTTCATTTTATTTCATCTCTTTCTTCTGTTTTAATATTTTAGTAAACTATTCTCGACAGATGTCATGTGTTTTATCCTGGGGTACATATGAAATAATAGAAACGGAAGAACAAAAAATACAACACAAACAGAAGAATATGGACTCTCTTTATTACAAGCGATGATCCCAGCATGGAACAAAATGATTGTTCTACTTTCCATTCGTGATGGGAATCCATTTCAGGTGAAAGTCCGACTTCTTTTCCCGAAGATACATCCAAGCCGTATTCGGGATTCGACCCAGAGCCTACTCGATTGCAAGTCGAGGTCATAACCACCACACTGGCAGGGCGGCTATGTTAAATAGTTCTGAATTGATATATACTACTACATATTGAAATGGCATCACCAAGAAGGTGTAGCCAGAAAATTATGCCGATTTCAGAATAAGCGCATCCAACTGAGTATTACCAATGATGGGAATTGGGCAATCATCCAGCATAAGTATATTAGAATATAAGGGAAGAAACTTGTAGGATAAGCAATACCCGCACGCGCGCAAAATTTTTTTCAGATGGAAAAATCATAAAAATTCTTTGTTTCAGACAACGAATGCAATAGCAGAAATGCTAGGCAAACACAAAGTTCAAACGGTCGAACGATTTTATGTGGAATATGATGATTGGATTGATAAGGGCTCCAGAAATCAATTTCAGCTGACACCCACTCAGCTCATCCATGTTGCATCTATGGCAAAAATGGTTGGTACTAGAAAAGGTTAAAAATTTAAAAGGTTGCGGTATTGCCGGAGTGATGTCAACACACGTGTCGATACGTCTGTCATCTAGTGGCAGTGGCTTCGCAAGTTACTAGAGTCAAAACTTTTCTTTACTGCTTATGTTGCATAGAACATTCTTGATATTCCCATATCAACCAGAGTCCTCCCCTGTCGGTCGGCAGATAGTGACCCACATTCATGGCGTCCATTAAGAAGACTGCGATTGAGTCCAAACAATGGATGGATTGCAGAATCGGACACTGGTTGGTGAGACTTTTTTCGCCAAATTGATAAATACACCAAACGTGGTATTAGCTAATTTTGAATTGGTGATGAGTCGGATCGGCGCATTTTCACGCATACGCAGTACGTTTCTTTAATTTAAACAGTTTTTCACGTCAGTGGGAAAATTAATCGGTCGGCGCATGCACAGTACGTTTCTTTGTTGTTGTTGCTAATGCCACCTGATCGACAGTGTCAGATCGAGGTCCACATTTCTTTAACTTGAATAGCTGAGTAGTGACCATTTTTGCGCATGGGCAGTACGTTTCTTTGATGTGAATATTGCGGTTGACCATAGGGACCATTTCTGGTCCTTCTATCTGTCCATTCGTTCTGTCCTTTACAGCTCGTTTCTTGGCTTCGTTTTTCTGGTGTAGATGCGTTTTTTTCAAGGTAAGTTTCTTTTTATTCAAATAAACTTTTAGAGCTAGATACCTACGGTGACCATCATTGATATTAGTATTGTTGCAAATGTGAATGAGTGTATGCTAAATTTGTAAGGGCGCCCTTCTCCTAAATTATCAGCGTGAGCTAGAAGTGTAGGAATAAATAAAGAACCCCAGAAGCTATACCATAATCTTAATATTACTTTATTAAGATTTTAACTTAATCCAATAACAGATTAGGTAATAATATGATATGGGAGAGAACCTACGGGGTGGCTAAACACACAATATATAATACCGAAATTACGTAACCCGTACCACTTTCAATAACTAACTCGACCAAGCTAACAAGTAACTGATAAAAATGTAACTCTTACATTAATGTCCGGTGAAACAGCAATCTATCTGATCCTAGCTAAAGTTGCGGTTCAAAAAAATGCATTCTGACATAATAAGAAATAAATACACATTTACACTGATGTAATACACTTATAAATGTATCCGTACGGCACAATTTATTTTATAATTAATTTCACAATACTAAGTTAAGAACAAGTTGAATAATGACCAGTGACCAGATGGGCTTGTCTAATATAAAATTATGTACAAAAAATAACGCTTATCTTGATCATTTGTATGGTTTATAATTAATTCTTTAAGTGCCCATTAAAAGATACGTGATTCACTTCCTAATGCCTCCATTTTCCACGTAGGCGTGTGCTTATGAGGTATTGCGGGAAAGGAATGGGCAAGAAAAGGCATATATAAGCAAATCCTCTGAAACAAGTAAATTCTTTGCAAACACTGTCAAGATCTTTTTTTTTTTTTTGCATTCCTAAGCCCTCGGAATAATTTTATGAATAAAAGTTCAGTTTATGAAGCGTTAAAGTTAGGTAACATCATTTTCGTCAAACCGGCTCAAACTACGTCATTTTTAACTAAACTAGCAAAGGGTTTTGTTCCATTTAGCTCTGTGCACGGCTATGAAGAAGGCGTTGGTAAAAAAATCACGGTGAAATTGTGAAATTTGTGATCACAATACCTAATGATGTGATGAAAAGCATCTACAGTCTAAAGCAGTAAGTGTTTTTGCCCGACTTGGGACTGCGATTAATATCTCGGCTATGTAAGCAGATATTGGTGAAACAAGTAATATAAAAACTTAGATCAATAAAGAAATATTTTATTTTAGCCACTTTTTTATTAAATACACTGGCCTCAAAAAGTTAAGGTACAACATGTTTTTCGAAGCTCACCAAAAAAATGGCAGTAACAATAAAATGCATAGTTTACATGAATGATAATAACAAACTTTAAAAACATTAATGCAAAAACGATTGCTACAACTTTTATTTTATAGAAAAGAACGTATATTTATGAGTGAGAGAAAAATATGCAAATATCAAGCTTTCGTACTTTTGTGTGTAAGTTGTGTTGATTTTCAACAGTTGTTGGCAGTTTCGGTGACAATAGTCAATAGAGTTTAGAAAATATCTCAGAGACGTCGTTTACCCAATTCGTTAAGGTGGCGGGCAGTTGGATGAATGGAAATGGGATTGTCGCAGGCTGATGCTGCTAGACGTCTCAATGTGTCTCGTAGTGTTGTTCAGCGACTTTGGGATCAATACCAATCCGAAGATTCTGTGTCCAGAAGACCTGTTCCAGGCCGACCACGAGCTACAGCACCTGCAGAAGACCGTTTTCTAGCTCTTTCGGCACGAAGGAGAAGAACCACTACTGTGCCGCAGCTCGTTGCAGACCACTTTCAAGCATCAGGAAGAAGAATCTCCGCTACTACGGTGCGAAATCGTCTTCACAATCCAGGTCTGTATGCAAGAAGACCAGTTGTGTGCGTTCCCCTCAACGGACGACAGCGAAGGAACCGCTTATGCTGGGCAAGAGAACATGTTTCTTGGATGCAGCAACAATGGGCTTCTGTGCTGTTCACAGACGAGTCCAGATTTACAATGGAGAGTGATTCAGGGCGTCTACTGATCTGGAGGGAACAGCGCACTAGATACCATCAATCCAACACTGTTGAAAGACACAGTTATAGAGGTGGTGGAATCCTGGTTTGGGCAGGGATCTCGCTCGGTGGCCACACTGACCTGCATGTGTTCCATGGAGGAACCGTAACTGGTCTTAGATATCGGGATGAGATCCTTGATCCATATGTCCGCCCATATGCTGCTGCTATTGGTAACGACTTCATTCTGATGGATGATAATGCACGACCTCACCGAGCTGGGATTGTTGAGGAGTATCTGGAGGATCACGGTTTGGAACGAATGGAATGGCCAGCTAGATCTCAGACCTGAATTCGATAGAACATCTTTGGGACTATCTTCGCAGAGAGGTTGCTGCTTTAAATCCTCCTCCAAGGTCGTTACATGAGCTGAAACAAGGCTTATTCTGTGTCTGGTCTTCGCTTCCTATTCCGGTGTCCGACAACTTAATAAACAGCATGGGAAATCGATGCCGCCAATGCATTCAAGTTAGGGGTGGACACATTCCTTATTAGAACCCATTTTTGTATTGTTTTTATGCCATTTTACCACATAACACTGTGATGTGCTGTTTTCTCCAAGAATGGACTTTTCCGCAGAGATTGCTTTTTTTGTTATAAATCGTTTTTGCAATACACTTATACAAATTTCTATGACGCATTCAATAAAAAACTATTTAATGCACATATCCTCCAAATTTTTGTTTCTACATTCATTCATTTGCAAATTAGACACAAAAACCCGGTTGTACCTTAACTTTTTTGAGGCCAGTGTAGTTACAATTAATATAAAAATGTATATACATATGATAGAAGCTCAACATTAAGTGGTAATTAATTTTTTATTAATTATCATTAAAGTATCGTATTGTCATTCAAAAGAATCGTGTTTATAAAATTTCAGTTCAACTGAATGCTTTAAAACGCGAGAAAAAAAATACTTACAAGTTTCGACATAAAGTCGCCATAAGGGTCTCTAAGTCGCCAAAAATGGGGCCAACATGGCTGTATTTGTAATTCTTTGAATTTAATTATTTTTAATAAATTAATTTTTATTAATAAAAATTAAATTATTGTACTGTCATCCAAAATAATTATGTATATAAAATCTCAGCTCAATCGAGCGCTTTAAAATGTATTTTATTAACGATTCAAAATTCTACAAAGATAAGTAAATAAATAAATAAATAGAGAGTGTGTGAGCTATATATATATATATATATATATATATATATATATATAATAGTAGGAATTGAAAAATCATTACAAAATTCTAAAAGTTGTGGTCCCAGTTGTCGATGATGTGATGGAAGGTGTTAATTTTCCAAAATGGGCTCGTCCTCCTTTTACCAAGTGCTTGGAAATCATCATTTTTTATTTTTTCCAGAACAGGTATGATTCAACTCCTTACCTCGTGCCTGCGTATCTTTAAGTTCAGAGACACTCTGTATAAAAGAAAAGCAACTCACTATTAGCGAGATTTCAGGAAGTATAGAATGATTCTTGAAATTCCTCAGGCATGTTTCTTTTGCGTAGTAGAGATCCGCTAACAATTTATTTTATAGAAATCGTCTCTCATGGTGACGTAAAAGAATATGTATATACTGACGGACAGTTGAGCCTGGGTAAATGTCGAGTAATTGAGCTATATTATACTATTATTATTTGAGCTATATTTGACTTTGCTATTTTATTAGTTAAATAGTTATTTCTTGGGGAATTAATTTACATTTCACTTAAAATTATTCATGATATTATATTTTTCACCCGCCCAAGAGAATATTCTTGTTAAAAGCCGTACAGGGTGACAGCATTAATGTATTGACTATTAAATTATTCGAACTAATATTCGTATATATTAATATAAGAAACGAAAATGTTATTAAATGTTACAGGCTTTTGTTTTTCTTCAAAATTACTTTTTTTATTTCGTAACGATTGAAAAAGGATTTATCTTTTAATAAAAATTTCCAGTCTACCAGCTAAGATCTACTTTTATACAATCAGGAATAAATGAATAAAATTTTAAAAATGTTACTTTTGAATACCACTTACAGTCATTAGTTAAGAAAACACATTTATTGTATTTAACTTATTTATTTATTTTTGTTCATAATAACTTTTCTCGCTGTAACTATCCTATTTTCCTCTTTCCTTCAGCTGCAATCCATTATTCTACAGCAAGATTCTATTTTCAACGCACGTCTTAGTCCTTTTCACGTGAAGTTGAAAGTACTTGTTACTGTTCACGCGGATATAGAATTTTCTATTCATACATTCTTTTTCTCAATAATACAGTTGAACGCGTTTCTGCACACCGCAAGGTGTTTTCCTTCCATTTGTACAGAGCAAATCTCGAAGTATCTTTTGAACTGAAAAGTTCGTCTCGAGGCTTAAAGGGGCTTTGAGATCCAATGCTTTTTTTAGCGCATGCGCCTCAGAAAAAAAGTGATATGCTTCATTTTTCTGTATTTTACATTCAAATATACCTTAAGATTTTTAAAGGAATTTTGTTTGTTTAAGGTATCTGAACCCGTATGGAGTACTGTTTAACAAAATAGTATATTTAAACATTATAAATGCTTTTTTAGGACTCAATACCAATAAATACTCAACTCAAACTCAGTGGCGCAACAGCCCATGAGGGCCAGGAGCTAGTGGACCCATCCCAGTATACGTGACCATTGGGCACTGAGGTGCATAACCAGATACCCCAATCAGGTGGTCAGACCGAAGTGAGATCTCAGTGTTTAAGTCCCCAAATAAGCTTGGTACTCATTTATCGAACCACTGCAATGAAGATGAAAGGCTGAGTCGAACTTGTCCAGCCTGAGAACAGAAACTTGACGTGTGGTGTGGAAGCGCGATGCACTACCACTCGCGCACGCGCGATCGCTGGGTCTTTAATAATAAACATTCTAATATTTAAAATAAATTACCTAAATTTTACAAAAGTCACAATTTTAAGTGAAATTTTAGCAATTGAGAAAAGCAATTAGAGAAAAAATTAATGAACTTATATTAGTAAAAGTCTTACTAAAACAAATTATAGGAGCATTTATCTAGAAAAAAGTACTAAAATTTTAATGTTTTATAAAAATTTGAAAATTTTATAGCTGATTGAGTAAACATTATAAGAAATGAGACATTTCTTTTTGAGACCATTATTTAAATAACAAGCCATATCTCGAAAAATATTTTTATCATAAGATATATTTTATTACATTCTCTAGAAAATAACAAAATATCAGGATCAAAAAAGTTTTATAGAAATACATTTGTAAAATTTTGAGTTATCAGACTAGCCATGATAGATTTTGCACAATTTAAATGCTCACTTCTGGTAGATCAAAGACCTACTTCCGGTATCTCTAACTTTATACAATTGATTGTAACTTTCCATTTTAACCTGTAGCTAATAAATGAATTTCAGACGGTTCAGGTAGTTAGCGGGTAACTTTAGTATGGTACAAGAAACAAAATAATTTCCTGCATTTTAATTAATCAATTTCGTTCAGTGCTTTTCAAACTTTCAATATTTGTGACATAATTTTCAAACATAATTTTCATCGTGCCCCTTCCCTTCCATGCAATAACAATGCATTGAATTCAGTAATGATACACTTAGTCGTTAAAACTACAATACAACTTAAATTATAATTGTAAAAATTATCAAGATAAGTATTAAATTTTGTATGTAATTTTATGTAGCCGAGTAGCTTACTGGTAGTGTATTGTACTTCCACGCTACAAATCCAGGGTCCAAATCCCGGGATGAGAAAGGTTGACTCAGTCTTTCATCCTTACCGTGGGTCGAAAAATGAGTACCAAGCTTTCTTGGGAACTTAACACTGGGTGGGGGGATTTTTATCGTCAGACTGACCACCTGATTAGAACATCTGGTCTTGCTTCTTAGTGCCCAAGTTCAGGAAAATTGAGATGGGCACAGTAGGTCTTGCCGCTTTAGGGGTTGCGCCACCGAGTTTAGTTTAGTTTTAATTTTATGTATGTCAATCCTATGGGCTCACTGGTAATTATTAAACTTGTTCTTAACTTAGCACTATTAAATTAATTATCAAATACATTGTGCTCTATTGATACATTTATAAGTGTATTATATAAGTGTAAACGTATATTTTATATTTTTTGTTATGTCAAAATGTATATTGTTTTGCTTTCTTTCAGTAAAATAATAAAATTTTTAAAATAAAATTTTGTTTTCAACATTTCGATATGCTGGCGCCCTTCCTTCAGGGTTATCACACACACCTAGAAGGTCGGACACCCTATTTTGAGAAACACTGGTTTAGTTTAATTTGTTGGTTACCTTAAGAAAAATGAGCAAACTAGATTATTGTTCTTAAATAATAAAATATAAACTGGACTAAAATTTATCTATAGTAGAATATAGCATAAAAGATGTCGAATCGCACAAAACAGATAAATATTTTAAACCTTATCCTTGTTTCATACAGTCTTATTTCTCCCAGTTTTTGCTTGATCTAGTACAGGGATAGCCAACCCAAATGATCTTGCGGGCCACTTCGGAAAAACATTAGAATTTCGCGGGATGCACATAAAAATATGTACCCCTTTATATCATATTTGGAAAAAAAAAATATCTATTGGAGCGAAAATTTAAAACAGAATGAATTATTATTATTGTTTTCATTATTTTTCATTTATACAGACATAGATAACATACTAATGTTTATATAATATAATAATGCAACGATCAAATAATGTTTAAAATATTCCAGTTGCCATTTTCTTGAAAATTACGGGGTGTTCAATTTGAATTGATTTTTCGTTACTCATTGTTGAAATTTCTTTGCGCTGTCATTCGCAAACGATTAAGTATGCATTGCTCTTTATCTTAACCGTCCTGAATATTTTTTTTAAACTTTAAAAAACATCTATGACTGCCTCTTGCTTTTAGGATCTAGTACAGGGATAGCCAACCCAAATGATCTTGCGGGCCACTTCGGAAAAACATTAGAATTTCGCGGGATGCACATAAAAATATGTACCCCTTTATATCATATTTGGAAAAAAAAATATCTATTGGAGCGAAAATTTAAAACAGAATGAATTATTATTATTGTTTTCATTATTTTTCATTTATACAGACATAGATAACATACTAATGTTTATATAATATAATAATGCAACGATCAAATAATGTTTAAAATATTCCAGTTGCCATTTTCTTGAAAATTACGGGGTGTTCAATTTGAATTGATCTTTCGTTACTCATTGTTGAAATTTCTTTGCGCTGTCATTCGCAAACGATTAAGTATGCATTGCTCTTTATCTTAACCGTCCTGAATATTTTTTTTAAACTTTAAAAAACATCTATGACTGCCTCTTGCTTTTAGGGCACTCCAAATAGAAAAGGTGGAGGAGAAACGAAAGTCACACACACAAAGAATCATGTACCATCCCCAGTAAAGGATACGCATAATGCAAATCGGAATTTATTGAAAAAGTAATTTATTATAGTAAAATCGAATGTAACTGTTTGATAAAGTATAAATCTATTTTAATCTAAAGGGCATTTCTATTATCAAAAGGGATTTATTTTAAACAAAAACAGGTAACAGGAAAAGACATTGTAGATTTATATACTTCCCCTCAAATAAATTTTAAAATGAAAAAAAAACAACTTTAAAAACCTGATATTTAAATTTTTTAAAAAAAAATCGGCGGGCCGCAACTTATGTATCAACTTATTATACACGGGCCGCGTGTTTGACACCCCTGATCTAGTACATCAAACCTTTTTGAAGTTTAATACAGATAGTTTTGAGAAATATTCAAATCCTTTGATAAAAGAATGTATATTTGCGTTTGCAGACATTTTCGTGAAATTTCTTGTTTATTATAAAGCTTTAACTCCTTTTAGTGAGTGAGTAAGAGAATATTAACGTCGCACTCTTCAGCTGCTTGTGGAGACGGACTTCGAAATTTTGAACCATGGTCAAGTGACGAGTACGATACTTAAGCTGCACCTAACTTTCACACCACACCAATGGCAGAACGTTTGCGCCTCGACATATTTAATGTGCATCAGCTCTCTCTGCTCGGCGGGTTTTCAGGGTTATAGGCTTGAATTAATAACGCGGCGATGGTGAGTCCGTTATCTTGACCACTAGGCTACCGCGGTCACTTTAACTCCTTTGAATTATGCCCCCTTTATTAATAAAATATCCTGTTGTATTTATTAATAACAGAATGCTGCAATCTATCTAAACATTTTATTGTTTTATTTATTTTTGTTTTAGTATATATATATATATATATATATATATATATATATATATATATATATATATATATATATATATATATTCAAATTAGAAGTTTATTTTTTTGTTTTAGTCTCCATAAATTTTGATTATTTCTTTTTATTTCATTTTAGCGTTCAAGTTTGATATACCGTATTTATACTTATAACCTGCTTAATGGACTATTTATATAAATTATCTTCTGAGTAATTTATATTTATGCCATCGTATCCAAATGTTATGCTTGCAAAGCCAGTAACAGTTACAACTATTTTATCGATCGTATTTGTAATGTTGTCACGCTACTGAAAAGTTTTTTCTTCATTTTTTTTCTTTGGGAAATAAAAGTTCAGTCATTCTGGATAAATTTATGTTTATGGAAAAATATAAAAATTGATATAGCTCTAGGTTTTTTTTCTTTCACAATTACTAATGCAAAAGGTTATAATGTATTTTCCCAAATAAATTTAATAAATAACATGTCCTAGGGGTATCAAGAAAACAAAATTTTACTTTCATATAGCATAGGTATTCCGTGAGTTTATAATAAATAATAGAAATGAAACGACAACAAATTCAAAGGAGATAAAAAATAAACAAATATTTCTTAAATGGCTTCGCAAAATTTGAACCATCTTATATTAATCGCATTTTTAATATGCAATTTAATATAATATACATTTTGCTATATAAATGTCTTCTACTTCTAAAGTTAACAGTAGTTAACAAAGTTAACATTTAAAAAGGATTGTAATACATAACCCAACAGACTAATATAACATACTTTTAATAAATACATTTATATTATTTTAGAAATACCTTAATACCCCCCTAATATTTTGTATTAAAAAAAGATAATTATATAAACTGTTTGAATAAAAAAATTTTAAGAAACTTTGTTATCCACATTTTATAGATTACGAACAGTGGAAAAATAAATAAGTCTGAAAGTGTATACAACGGGGGGGGTTTGAAATGACTATTTTTTCTGCAATTGTGATTTGCTTAAATTTGTGGTAATACTACTGACCGAAATGGGGAGAGGGGGAGAAGGGGGGTTATTCGACCAAAAAATTAAAAAAATGCAATCGTACGTTTTAATAAATGTTCTAAATGTGTTACATAATAATAAGCACCTGTATTTCTCAAAAAAATCAAAAAGTGTGTAGTTGCCAGATAAACTCAAAAAATATATTATTGCAATGCAATGAAATATATTGGGGCATAACTCACTATTTTGAGAGGCTCTCTTAATTATTCGTTCTTTAATGAAATATTTGAAGCTGCTTTTCCTACGAATAAAATCGAAAAATTAAAAAAATTAATTTTATTGAATGCTTAGTTTGATAATTAAATGTGTGTAAGGGACATTTGAAGTGCAGAGAAATATTACATGCATATTTATATCTTTGATAATATTTTAAATACTGATCAATTATAATAATATTTGATAAAAGTCAATCCGAAGAACTCTCACTAGAGTATTTAATCTGTATTTTAAGGAAATCATATTTTCAAGTTTATTCAAAGAATAGTCTAATGGCTTCGCTCATTAAATAAATTAATAACTCTTTCAAACCATCTTTACAATAATTTTATTGCTTTTCAAAAAAGAAATGGAACAAAAAATTAAAAATAATTTTCAAGCTGATCTTATTTTTCTCTTTCATGTCCCTGTATAATTATTTTCTTTAGACATGTATAGGATTTAGTGTCGATATCCATCCGCTCATGATTATGTAAGTTTATTTCCTTAATTCTTCAACAATTAATCGCTTGCTATTATTAGTTTTGTTAGTTTTAGCAGAAAAATTCATTCAAAATTAATTTTATCAAATAAAATGTTTTTTTATTTGTCTAGTAAACAAAAAGCAATTCTAATTCCACCTGAATAATTGTTTAGCAATTAAATGGATAAAATACTATTCCCTTTGTAATTAAAATGCTTAAAATTGAATGATAAACAAGAAGAACTAGTAATTTGCTTCTCTTAATTTAATTAAATTCTCAGCTTAAATCCCCGATTTCTCGCATACAGTATTATAATCCTGTATAGTTACCAGAGTTGCATCTTCAGATCGGAACTGTATACAAACACTTAATAGGCTTTCAGCGCTCGAACCTTAACATTCGATTGTCTTAAATCAATTCATTTGCAGCTTGTCAGGAGAAGAAATGTGTTGAAATTAGCACGCGCCACTAGGAACTAATCAAGTGTCAAGGCATTAGCAAGTGTGGAAGAGCCATTCATTGCCAATGAATTACAGGAAATTTATTAAATGAGGCTGATACGCGCTCCGATTTTCACACATTTAAATTCACTTGTTCTCACGAATTTCGAGTTTGCGTGGGATAAATTGCTTCGAGACTGTTCCTGGACTTCAAAACGCAGTTTGAATGCTTGTTTAAGGAAGAAAATTCTAACGTCAAAAGAGCAATATAATTTTTTTACTTTTAAAATCATCAAATGCAAGGCAGTTGATTATTTGAGACTTACATGAGAGAATTGTTCAAAAATTATTTTATTGGAATTCGCATATATAATGGAATAATGTTGATTTATGCATGAGTGTTGTTTTCTAATCTTCGAAAGGGTCATAAATATTTGACGTTTATTTTTGCTGCGAAGCTGCAACTTCTCCAACCAGATCTCTGTACTTCTCCAGAGTACGCGCGGGTGTGTCTTGAAGCAGTCCTTTAAGAATTAAGCGAATTATTATTATTTTTAGTTAGGAATCGAGATTCATTACTTATTCCCATTTGACCGTAATGTATTGTGAGAAGTTAGATAAAAATTGTTAAGTTTTACGGTGTTTATTGAGAGAGATTTGCGCTCTCACGACATTAATACAAACAAATGATATAAAAAAAATTAAGTCCATTTCTACTTAGATCAACAAAGAAAAATTTTGATTTTAGTTACTTTTTATTAAATAATTACAATTAATATAATTTCCTACGGCTGCGAATTGATATTCTTTTTCCACTTGTAACGATTACGGTAAGTGACAACAGTAGAGTAGCGACATTTTTATGGGGGAACTATTTTTAACAATCTCTCATACCTTGCAAGAGAAAATATTCGAAAGATTTGGAGGTTAGCTGTTTTGTAGTGAAAAACTAATATGGATCAGTACTCGTTTGATTTGTCACGAAACTATTGTATTTACAAAATACCAATAATAAGGAGAAACATTCAATGACACTTTTCCTGCAAGATCTCTTTCAAGAGGTGATAAATAGGTTTTATTGAATATTCTTTGCAACAGCAACAAAGTGTTTTGTGAGTGATGATGTCACAGCAGTAACAAAGACATCTTATGAAGTTTGTTACATTATTGATAATCATATGAAACCGTTTACTGATGCAAACATTGTAAAGAAGTGTTTCTTAAAAGCTTTTAATTTAGTGTTCGTGACAAAAATTAAAAATGTTAAAAAAAAAAATAGTAATTAAAAAAAGCAAAACATGAATTGTAATATTTTGATCAATTTTCCACCTTTTAAATTTCAAATGTTATCCTTGTCCCAAAGCATTTCTCCCCCCTTTAGCTTCATGTTGCGGCCCAGCATATGTATGCGGCCCAGCAGAAAAAAAGGTTGAATATCCCTGCTCTAGATGATGGGTGGCAACCATTTTGCAACCAATCTCCCAATATGATCCTTACTGTGTGTGCTTACAGTGACACACTGTAAGACGTTTTTTTGAACAATTCAATTCTCGTGGTAATGCATGCAGAGTTAAAGAATAGAGGTCAATAAGTTATATTTATATTTATAGTTTTATTATGCATTAATTTTGCATCATTTAAAGATGTTTCCTATCATAAATGCTTACGTTACTTTATTTTGTGCTATCTATTTAGATAGCATAAAATAAAGTTGCATAAATAAACACAAACACATTCCTTTTCATAGCGCCAAATCAGGGGTATAATATGTGACTTCCATTTGACACATGATTCTCAGCATTCAATTGTTAAACAATTTCTTTGCGGACTCGAAATATTTTTCATATAAGGGAAGATTTTTTTATTTTTTGGTTGAATCCTAGGAGGACCCACTTTTGGTCGCCAAATTTTGAGCGATAAAGGTTACAATATGGTAACCCTTCCATTTCATCCAAAAGTTTGGATTTTCAAATCACCGAAAAAAATGGCAACACTAAAAAAAGTGCAACGTTTTTCGCCTTTTCCGAAAAAACGTCATTTTGACATTTGACTTCGCTGGAGAAGGTTTGCTCTCCACCGGTTGTTGTTAAGAATGGCGTGTGAAAGGAAGTTAGTTGAAATTGATGAAAGTTTGTTTGGAAAGATGAAATATGGAAAAGGTAGAAGAGTGAATGGTAAATGGGTGTTTGGGGGAGTGCAGAGAGAAAGCAAGAAATGTTTCTTCCGTGTGGTTGAGTCTAGAACGAAAGAGGAATTACTTAAGGTAATTCATGAATGGATCCTTCCGGGAACCACTATTATTTCGGACTGTTGGAAGGCTTATGACTGCCTCTCAGACGAGGGGAATGTTCATTTAAGAGTCAACCACAGTCTGACTTTTGTGGATCCCGAGACCGGTGCGCATACCAACTCCATTGAAGGCACCTAGTCTGCAATTAAAAAGGGCCTTCATAAAGCACACGTCAAGGGTCAATTTGATTCTTACCTTGCAGAATACATGTGGCGGAGATCTAACGGTCACGAGTTGGTGGATGAGAATTTTCATAAATTCTTTGCATCCATCGCAAGGGTGTATCAGCCAACAGATCATGACGAAATGCAAGCGTAAGTAAGTGCTTTTTAACATTTTTTAAAATGATTGATTTCATGTATTTCTTCGATTTTACCTTTGCGAAACGCCCCTTTCGTCCTTTTTTAAAAATGTAAATCATGTTGTACACACTGGTTTTAGAATGCTTTTTTAAAATGAATTCTCTGTTTTTTCTTTATATAATGATTAATTTAATGTATTTATTCGATTTCATCTTTGCAAAACGCCCATTTCATCCCCCCCGCTGACGCATGCGCTTCCCAAAAGTTTTTCGTCATTGACGCCTTTTTGAAAACCTTCAATTTGGCGAAAAATTTTTGGCGCCAAAAAACAGCAGTGGGTCCTCCTAGGATTTTACCTATTTTTTTTTTGTAGAACAAAAAGTGGAAGGTAGAGTACATGTAATTTTCTCTCTTCAAACAGTTAAATCTCTCCAGAAATGACATTCAACGGTTTACAGAATAGCTATAAATTCATCTTGAGTTAACTTTCAATTTTTTTTTGGTAATTCCATGAATGTCCATAATTCTGAAGATGTTTGTCAAATAAGTTACATTACAAATCTATCAACTTCCATCCACTCGAAAACTGACAAATTTGTTGAGTAGTGCAGAGTGTCACTGAAAATTGTACCGCGTGCCACATGTGGTACGTGGGCCTTAGGTTGCTGACCCCTGCTCTAGATCAAGAGGAAGAAAGAAAAAAAATGATAATGATCCATTACTACGTTTTTAACATAAACTGAAGGCAGCAGCTTCATAACTTTTTAAATTGACAAAACTTTTAATTTTATAAGCAGTTTACACATTAATTACGACTTTTAATTTCGTACGGTTGAGTTCTGAAATAAATGAGATAATAAAATGTTTCTTTCCGCAATCAACACATTTTCAACTTTTAATATTTTCTCCACAAACTGAGCCTGGAAACAAAAAAAAATTCATTTCGTCAGAATATCACAGCTTTGGCTGACAAAATGCACACTTGAAATCATACTGCTTACTAAAATAAAAAGGTAAAAATAAAATCTTAATAGGAGGAAACGATAATTTCAAAAGTTAAAAAGAAAGAAATGGCGTGCTATTTCATTTCAAAATTGTAAATAAAAAGAAATTTCACTGCCAAAACCGTTTAGTACATCTAGTTGAAAAAAAATATCTAAATATAAAAAAATTGAAAGATGTGGCACGCATTCATAATATTTCAAAGGAGATTTCCTTCCAGATTTTTAAAGAGAGTGAACGAGGTAGAAAAGATTCAGGTTCTGAAATTTTACTCAGCAGTTCTGAAAAAGCAAAATTAAATGAATTTTTTTGCAGAAGAGGTCATTTCATTTTAAACAAATATTATGTAATATTGTCAGTTTTATTAACATATTAATTTACCTTTTTTTCTAGTGATAAAGTTATAAGTTGTTTATATGATTCATGAATTTAAATACATCAAATAAAGCTAACTCATAAAAATTTGAAAATAAATTCCTTTTTTCGGGAAAGATGTTTTATCATAATTTACTGAGCATTTAAAACATTTGTTAAGCCTAATACATGACGATCCAGTCAAATATATAAAAAGGACCAAAACTTTGTAATAATCAAATAAAATTATTTTGCTTTGTACTATATTATTATAAAACTGTATGTATTTGTTACCGCTGTTACGTCATCAGCGCACTGTAGCGCCATCTGTAAAAAATTTGTAAAAGTAGACATTGTCTAGCTGTACCCCAACAAAAGCGGGTGCACGAATAAAGTAGGCTTAGCGTTGCGAAAAAGATTGATTTTTTATTCTTTAACCAGTTTGACAGTCCACACAAATATTGACGAAACAACCGCTAAAGTGTGAAACCCGTTTTTTAATAGAATAAATAGGTATTTCATGAAACAACTAGAAAAGTCAGTTAAAGTACATAAAATTATTGAATTTTATGGTTTAACTAGGCATTCTACAGAATTACGATTTCTTAAACGTCAAAGTATGAAATACAGCAGTCGAAAGTTTTTTTGTGATGATTTAGCTGCTTTTAGTCAAATTTAAACTACTTATATCTGTTGATTCGTGTGAAAAAAATATGTAATAATAAAAAGTTGCTTGTTTCAAGAATAATATCCAATGTAATTCAAAGTGTCATCACAGCAATCCTAGCTCTAATAAATAATGAAAAGTAAAATAAAGGTATTTAATGAAATTTAAATTAATATTTTGTATAATTTTTTATACAAAATTTTGTTTGAAAAAGTTTACATACACAATGTTTTTATGAAACAAAAGTCTTTTCTTCCCGGCATGTATTTTTTGAAAATAATTAAATATATAACTATATATATTTCTGCAACATATTCTTTTTTCCCTTTGTTCAACCAATGTTAACAATATGAGCCATAGTAAATTATGTCATTAGTTTTTCCTTATTATTTTTCAATTAATCATCATCAATAGTGATAAAATGTATTTTTAAATGACTTTTAACTATTTATAATCAATTAATTTATAACATCAATTTTAAATTGTTTATTTTTCACTTAAATAGTCTATCATTAGTTATTTCATAGAATAACTAGGTAAAGTATGAAATTTTTCATGTATTATATACTTTAACTGACTTTTCTAGTTATTTCAAGAAATACCTAGCTATTCCATGAAATAACTCAATTATACACTTTAACGTTAACATGTACATTACTCTTATATTATTGATCAAAATCTACCTTTGTGGAAAAGATGTTCTATGGTATGGAGATTAGGAGAATAATTATTAAAAAAAATTAATCTTAAAATTTAATATATTGCCTCAAAGGGGTTGAAATTTTGAAAAAATAAGGGGAAAAAAAAGACTGAACTCTCTTTTTTACTTAGATGATTTTAGACTCAAAATAAGTATTTTTCTACGATATAAATAATCAAAAGTGATTATTACGGGTCGGTGGGTACTGAATAGTAAAATAGTTGCAGTATTTCATAAGCCTGGCTCTGTTTACCAGCACCGCTGAGTCAGTCCGAATCAAGCATTTTTCCATCTTCCGCTTCATCGTGAATTGTAATTTCTGAACAATAGTTTTTTTTAAAAAGAAATTAATACTGTGAACAAGCTTTTAAATGTATCTGAAATTCCTTTTCTTGCAACTATTTAGTATGAATCCTCTCATCGCAAACAATGTTGAAAAGTACTAAAATGCCGGTTTCATTTCAACAAGATTATCTTTGAAAGCAACTAAAATACCGAAATTTTATTTCCTTTATAGAAGAAGTTTTATGTTTTATGGTTTCCTTTTTTTATTTATATATGTTACCGTTAAAGTGTGAAATCCGTTATTTCATAGAATAGCTATGTAACGAGTTCTAATCGGACTTTCTACTATTCTTCTTGGGTAAAATACTATTTTTAATTGTGAATTTAGTTGAAAACCAATTTTCGTTGAG